>CM029475.1:2860044-3244585 GCA_017140325.1 Eucalyptus leucophloia subsp. euroa | reverse complement strand
GACATCCCTAATTTGGGTCATAGGAAGGGCTTTTATTGATTAAGGGTGAGCAAAAAAATTAAGAACCGCCCAAACAAGATCAAATTAGCAGTTTTGAGCAATTTCCATAAGAACGAGTCAAGTTCTCAATTCTAATAAATGGAACCAATGAATATTGGTCTAGTTTCCGATTCCAAGCGTGGAATCACCCATCGACGAACCAGAGTATATTTTTCAAAATAACATAATTGGCAAACAAAGAATGTACCGTAGAAGTGCACAAGAAGCAAAACAAGCTGGAGAGCAGTGGAGACCCATTTAGATTCCTAATGCAGTTTGGTTCAGACTCCCAAGCATTCACTAAATACGCCAGCATTTGTTATTGAGATTCGAACTACAGTAAAATCCTTCCTCACTCATCTTTATTTTAGATCAATCTCATCTTCTTCTTTTGCTTCTCGATTAGCCAACACTAAACCACGAGACCTTAAACTAAAATGCAAATCCAAATCGAAAGCGCATATTCAACTCAAGTGAGGACACGGTCGGTTCCATGAACCCTGGAAATCAAACGGAGTGGTGATCCAATTCTCAAGTGGGTCCAGAAACAAATGAGCAGTTCTCAATTCTTATTTTGTGGATTCATCCTTAGAAGGCGGTTCTCGATTCTAAAGTGAGTTGCTTGCCCCGGAATCAATCACCCCTATTATTGATATATATCTCTCTTGCTTTTGTTATACTACGATAATAGATCCAGTTGTCGTAAAATAGCAGGGAACACAACTTTTTATGTTGAGAGATGTGAGGTATTAAAAGATTCGTGAAATTATAGTGCGACGAAGTGAGATTAGGAAATCCAATAATAAATTTCAGTTTGTGATCTATGAGATAGTCTTTGGTCATTGTTTTAACACTAGTGCGGCCATTTAGCTTATGTTATTGGCAGCCAGGGTTAACCCCTCGAACTCGAAGCCCGCTTCCCGGGATGTCAAACGGGCCGTCGTTCCATTTCTTTCAATTTGTATGTACCAAAGCAGGTTTGGAACGTCTCCATCTCGAAAATCTTCTTTTACGACGACGAACCCGTAGTAAGTAAGTAAACCTAAGATCTAAAGCCATGGATTTAGATAACTCAAGATATTATCTGTTTTGGCATGTCCTATACTGAGTCTTATGGTTTTGTCCTCTAACATACAGGTGAGAGATAACCCATCCTAGTGCCTCTATGGGGGCACACTTAACTTTAAATTCTAAAGCTAAGCATTAATTTCACATCAAAGGGTTTCCATGAGTTAATATTAATTTCCAGATATACATCCCAAGCACACTCTCCCCTTGTTTGGTGTACAATTTGATTCATTCATGTCCCTCGTTATCCTAAAGCTTGCCAAAAATCATTCCTTGTGAGGCCTTCTAAATCCTCCTCATTAGACCAGGTCGTTATGCCCACCAGTTTCTATAGTTGTCTGAACCACACATCTACAGAAAGGGGTCCCACTTTGATAATATATTATTACACTCCGGATTTAAATCGGCTCAAGTTATTATGTTTTGGCCTATCCCATATCGAGCCTCACCATTTTGTCATTGGGCACTTTTCCCACAAGATAACCCATCTGTTAGTGCTCCCTCTTGAGCACTGAGCTTAGCCATTACATCAAATAATGTCTCAGTGAATTAATTTCCAGTTTTCACATATATATCACCAGCACGCTCCTCTATATAGTTATTTAATGTGTAATTCGATTCATTCATGTCTCATTTACCATTTTATAAGCTTATCAAAAGTCACTCCTTGTCCACACCTTTTGGCTCCTACGACCAATCCCTACCTTCATCAAATCAGGTCGTTCAATGATACCCCATGAAATACCTTGCTAACTTCGCAAACCAGGAAAGACGTGAGTTTAAACCAGCTTGTGGAGCAAATATGGAATTCTTTGCATTTGAAAGTGCAGGAAATCAAACTTACGTAGAGGCATCAGTCCGCAAGTCGGAGAAGACAACCCCACAGGGGTGATAAGAATCGAACCATCGGCATTGAATAAGTGGTCGCGTGCACATTGATACAATTACACAGATGAATTCTGTCGTGTCAATCATTTTCCAGCGGTCCTATGAATTAATCTTCTCACGGCCTTTATATATATATATATATATAAGCAACAGATGTTGAAACAGGAAAACTATCACAATCTAAAGGGCACGGAACATGGAAATGAGGAGGAACAAGAGGAAAAAATGGAGGCAATTAGCAGCAGACTCAATACTCTGAGTTCTCCAGGCCCCAATCAACTAAGCAAATCTGGCTAAATCCTCCTAATATATCTGATAACTAGAAGACAAAGACTGGCAAATCATTGATCGAAATCTAAACCAAGCAAAGTGACAAAGATAATAATAACTTAATGCTAGATGTACTTTGAAAAGTAAATGCTAGATGTCTAATTCAAACGTCATCGCCAACCACAGTCTCCTTTGGACAATCCACGCGACCGCCACAAAAAGCCAGAAACCCTCTGTAAACCACGTGAAACTCCGTCGGCAACTTAAATGCCATGATTTCGTAGATGCACGTCGTCGGTGGACTAAGAGAAGAAGTACATAAGGCCATGGCCCGAGGAGGACAGGCACATGATCCCCATGAATGGTTTGACGAAGGGAAAGTTCTTGTTCATTGCGGGATCTGAAATGTTGCGTGGCTAGAGGAGACCTATGTACGTATACAAATAGAGATATCGTATCGACTTGTTCTATGAATTATATCTAACATGATGCATTTCGTAAAAGTTATGGTAAGAGAGATGGATACTTTCGTAGAACAACAATGCCCTCCATATATTTTGTAGTGCATAAATGCAAAAACCCCCATTAGCTTCCCTTGAAGATTGTCAAACCATGACATGCCAATCGTGACAAAAGCAATGTCGTCCAATCAAAAAATGAAAATAGCTACAAGCCAAAACCTGAGGATGGCACTTGTTGGTTGGCAGAGGCATTGAGAAGGTAGCCGTTTAGTAATTGAGTCATTAAGGAGTAAATTATTAATGATAAATAGTCTTTTTTTATTTTGTTAGGACTCCGCGATTTTAAGCGTTTGATAGTCCGTGAAAATTTATGATTAACAGAATATAATTGTTTGAAATACAGTGATCATTAATTACTTGTTCCAAATCAATTTATTTTAATTTTTAAATAACTTTTTTACTTTTTTCCTTTTTCTTTTCTTTTTTTCCTTTTCTTATATTCTTTTTCTTCTTCGCGATCTCTAGGCGCGGCCGTGAGAGCGAGAGCCAACAACCTCACTGGACGTCGCAGAGCCTCGTCGTGAGCCTCGCTGATGCTTGGTGACCTGCGCAGCGATTGGACAAGGGTTTGTATGCCGGTAAGCTAGGTGTCACAAGGCTTGCCGACGCCCAGCGAAGCTCGGCCTCCCCCTTGATTTAGTGAGGTGGTACTGGCCGATGGCTACACTTGCCCCTCTGTGAGCTCCTTGGACCTCGCCACGGCACAGCGAGCCTCACAGAGGCTCGCCGAGCCGTGGACATTGATCAACGGCAAATGACGGCTAGCGGCGACGAGCCCGTCATGGGTGGGCGTGAACAGGACCTCGATTGCGAGATGGCCAAAGGAAAGAAGAAGAGTTGTTGGTTTTGATTTTCAATTTGATTCTGGAACAATAATTAACTTTTTTTTTTTTATTCTTGATTCCACTCCCAATCTGTTCCCGTCTGAAATTTGCAAAAACGCGATTTTGAATCCAGTTTTGAACAAAAAATCGGATTTTGCCATGTTTGGATGATTATCAAACATGGCCCGAGAGATTTTTAGCTTAGAATTCGAAAGATTTTCATTTGAATCTTACCAATTACATTAAAACTGGTTCAAGTCAAATCAATCAGCTTGTATTTAATTGGTTCATGAGACTTGCAAAGTATTTCATAAGCTTTCAGATAACTGAATTTGCACGCCTGTGCTCTTGGATTATATAAAGAAATTTTAAAAAAAAAAAAAAAGGTACGTACAAGATTGGTGACTCTTGATATCCTAGGGTAAATAAGTTGCGGTACTAATACAAGCTGAAAAATAGGGGAAACTTGAGACCATGAATTACAATATGCTCCTACCTCTTGGTCCCTAAAGAACAACCCTTCATTGGCCATCTTAAGATTTGAGTTGGTGCATTATTTTCTTGATACCCACATTAAGATTGTGAGTTTGAAGATTATAACTAGAACATTGTGTCTTGGAGACATATTTTCTAAATAGCCGAGTGTAAATTATGAATTACCAATCCATTCGAAAAAAATCATTGTCTCTAGAAAAATATCTTACATAGACTTGCCCATAATGGCTTCGGTATACCTTGATTTTTTGCAACAATCTAAAGACTAACTCATACTCCGAATTAGAATTTATGGGAAGTGCCTTTCAACAGGATATCTACGTTGCAGCAAAATCACAGCTATATCGAACAAACATAATGCTGAGGTTAGGGCACCTATCACTTTTGTTCACATCAAACGGAGGGTCCAACGGACTTCGACTCCTCCACATTTGACCTCCCAGCTCACACGCAGTCCACCATAAGAGCTGCTTCTCCACCGGTCTCTATGCATATGTTCTCCCTCTCATTCAAATTTGTTTCAGTTCTTTCTTCATCTAATTGGATTTTGAAGCGTTTTTCCTCTTAATAATGCTAACGGCCGCGCATGGCATATAGGTACGCGTGCTGATGAGATAATTACACATATTACGTAAAAATTGGAGAACTTGATTGTCGAATTGCACGAGACAGGCCAGATAAAAAAATATAGGGTAATGCCCTATCAAATTCTATTGCCAGGTGCCCCAAGGCTGGTCAGTTGACCACGCTGGTTATCGTCCTTACAGATACACATTCCTGCGAAACAGCCATCAGATGAAACCTATCCCATTACATAGGAACAGATAGGTCTTAGGTTGTGAGCAAAAAATCTCAGTAGGCCCTGTTGTGTCGGTGATAATGTGTTCCAGAAGGAAGACCACCTAAATCGAGGTAAAGTCCAAAAGAGAGCAGATTCATCCCCCAAAACCACAGTAGAGAGAGGGAGGAGGAGGGTTACGAGGCTCATCAGAAGAAACCCTCTCGACTTGCAGACTTGCACTTTCCATGTCCACTTTCACTGTTTCACCACCAACCCCATGACCCACCACCACAAAACCCAAATATTCACATTTTTCTTTCTCTAACCCTTCACTTGATCAGTAAATCAAAGAGAGAAAAAGCATTGCACAGTAAACCCTAAACACCCACTGTCACTAGTTACACACACCAAATCAGTACCAGAACCAAAAAGGAGCTAATCATCTTACTCGAAATGACACTAGATATGGTCAAAGCCAAATCGACAACAACCCCCCACTAAAGTACCTACTACTTAGTACTTTTTAGATTTCCACTGTTAGAAGAGCTGTGGCTATCTTGGCGTCATTGCCAAGTGAAGTGCATCCAAACTAGCAATCTCCATTGCTGTCAGCAACTGCTGGCGCATTTGCGTTGATCTGCGTGTGCTTTTTGGAAGAGCCCTTGGAAAGGTGGACTGGGTACTTGAGGGCATTGAGCTGCAGCTTCCTCAGTGCGGCCTCACCAAGATCAATGCCACAAACATCGGAGAGCCTGACCAGGTACAGCAGCACATCCGACAGCTCCTCCCCCCAGGTGCTCTCTCTCTTCATCTTTCCAACCAGGTAGCCCTCTTGCTACTTCGCCTCTCCATTGGAATATCTCAGACAACTCCCCAACTTCCCCAACCTTGAAAAACCAATCAATCAATTGTCTATGACATTAAGAATATTATTGTACAATAACTTTGCGCAAAACTAAACTTACAAAAGAAGTAAGACGATTTACGATGATTCAGCACATGAAAAAAGAAACCTTTTTTTGGTTAAACTGAAAACATGAAAAGATAATATGGTTGATACCGAAGAACCCACAATCTATTTTTTTTCCTTGTACCTTTGGGGATTTTGATGAAATCAAGTGGGGCCTCGGGTCTCAACTCACGCGGGACAGACAGGTGCCTTCTTTGCCTTATCAGGATCTACTATGTTTTTCTGTGATTGAATTTTTGCATGGTTTCAAGCACTGTGAGGGCTACCATTAACTGTCCTTGCTACAGTGGCAAAAGGGAATACTCGTACAGCCAAGGGCCACATTCATGAACTCAGCCTAAGCTCCCACCTCCATGGGAGCTTTCATAAAGCCACTTTTACATCCACCATTTGATCCTATCCTTTCTCATTTTCAAACATCTATCTCCGTCCATCTAAATCAATCATATTAGAAAAAAACAATCAACTTTTACTCGACAATCGTCTTAGAAAAATGGAAACACTGTGCAATACATGCTTCCAATGCATCTAAAAAAGTCCTTTATACCACTTGCCACTAAACTACTCCCCCTTCCTGCTATCAACTCAAAAGGGTCTGCAATGTTAAAGTCTCTTTTCACCTAACCTCGAAGGCACGCACAAAAGGTCAAGTTGTCACACACAAGCGTTAACCAAGATCTACTCTGCGTCAGTTCTATGCAGGTGTGTCAATAAGCGAAAATAAAAAAACAAGAGACCCAACATAAAGAGACGGTCTAAAAGCTCCTATTCTGAATAACACGAGCTCCAAAAAGATGATCTTCAGAAAACCCACTTTTCCAAAAAGCCATCACACGAGAAAAAAGAGAGTGGCAACGGCACTCACTCTAAACGCCGCGAAGCGTGAAATCACTTCAATCAAAGACACAAGATAAGAACAGTGCTCTATCCGAGCAAAAGCACGAGGCTTCCGACTTACTAGAAGTCTGAAATTCAAAGAAAATAAAGGGTTCTTTTTTCCTGCGTTTACCAAGGCCAAGAGGAGGTTCCTAGGGCTGTGGAACTGATCCCAGTCTCTGTCCCTCGCGAACTCCGCCATTCTCTTCTTCAGCTCTTCCAGTCACCCCCCTTTTTCTCCCATAATCCCTCTCTCTCTCTCTCTCTCTCTCTCTCTCTCGCTTCCCCAACAAACGAGAAACCTTGGCACTGAGGCGATGTGTGAGAGAGAGACGCGCACACAAGCTGGCCTGCAACTTCTCCCCCTTTCCTTGCAGTACAGAGGAAAGAATATTATTTGTATGGGGTCGACGACCGGCGACCGGGAATTCCCGGTTGCCTGGTGTGACGTGGGCGCTCAGGTGACCGACACGTGTGCGAAGGCGGGGGGGTGAGGGCATGTCCCTCCACCGACGACCGCGGTGGCGTTGCCGGATTTGGGGGGACCACCCCGCCACCTGTGCTTTTAAAATAGATATCCGAATTTTGCCTTTTCCGGAAATTTCGAATACAATATTGGTCGCCCTCTTTTGTCAAGGGAGGAACTGCGTCGCACTAATTTGTGTGTGTGTATATATATATATATATATATATATATATATATTAATTATGAAAATCTTTAAATTTTGTGTCATAAGATTTTGTATAGGAATTATGAACGAAAGCAAGAAATGACGATAAGTCACAATTACATAATTAGTTGTACACATGATAAGTCACTCCTATAATTATAGGCTTAGTTATGTATCAATGCACAAGGAATTAGTAATTTAGAGGATGTCCAAGATTTTTGTTAATCATGTGTCACGGATCTCATATTAATTGATAAGGCTTTATGGTGAACATTAGGTTTCTTTATAATGTATGATTTTCATGTCGATGTACTCATCTTGATAGGCCTTATGTGCTCTTTAGAGATTCAAATGAGCATAAGTAAATAGCGTACTTCACTTTATTAGATTTGATTCAAAGATAGGTTCCATGGAAATCTCATGTCTATGATACCCTTTTTATATGATAGCAAACAACAAAGGAGGACGGAGCCTATAGCACACCGGTTTTCTTCTTCATTGACTCAAACCACCTAGAGAGATGGGGAATTGAGGATCAAACTCCGTGTCCACCTAAGTAGATTATCACCATATAGATGAATTTGCCAATTAATCTTCTTATGATTAGTTATTAAAGACTCAAATTTAATTTCAGTTAAATTTGCACAAGAGTCATATAACTCATAGCTCATCAGCGAGAGGCATAGCATGTGATTTTCCAACATCAAAAGATAGGGATAAATCAATATATATCTCTTGTAATATATTATTTACTGGTGTAAACAACTCAATGGATGATGTGGAATCGGAGACATATTTATTAAATTATGTTTATAATTTGATCCGTATGGAGGATTCGATTTTGTTAGAAAAATCTGGTGCGGCCTTCAATCCCGCGCAAATCCTGGATTCTTTGGTCGAAGGATGTTTGATTTTCTCTTTCTGTTGGAAAAGGTCATCTTTGATGGGTTTGACCTTTATTGGATACATACAAAGGAAGGGGCTCACACAAATATTTCCCTAAAAGAAGCCGTGGGCGTCTTTGCTTTTGAAGGCAAGCAAGAAAAGGAGACTGAGCATTTCGCGGGTCCGGGTCAAAGGTCAAAGGTGGCAGATTCGTGCCATGTTATAAAAAGAAAAGGATGAGGGCCCACTTTGGGGCGTAGATTTGCAATGATCCTCTGGTTATCAGTAAATTATTTGCTATCAACTTTTTCCCATTATATAAGTATTGATAAACAGATCGAACTAAGCCTTTTTGCCATTCCTCATTTTATTTTACTAATGATTTCACTTTGATCTGGTTATAAGACTGATTTCACGTTAATTTTTCTCCTATGATGTAGGCATTGACACTGAGATTTGACTACATCAGTTTTTAGTGCCATTTATGGTTCCTTGTTTTATTTTGCTGATGATTTCATTTTAATTTAATTATTATGACTGATTTTACAACAATATGTGACGTCCAACATTCCACCTTGGCCTTGATATAACCTGGAATGATCGGCATCCTTTTCACGTGGAATCAAATATTCGGATAATGTTGATTATCTTCGGCTTTATTAGAACAAAATGGTCTAAAATGAAAAGGGGAAAAGTCGATCATTTCTAGAGCAAGGGCTTTCAATTCATTTTAACGCGAACTTGTCCATGGTTTCGTGAGTGGGAGATCGAAAAGGAAGAAAGCAATTGACACAACATCTACGGAATGTGACCAACATGGGTGGACAGACTCAAAGCAAGTAGGAGGTACGGCTGCTGTGCCCGGGGCCCATGTGATACGACCCTAGGCACTATATTACTTGTGGTCCGATCACGCCAGGGACCAATTTGCGCCGTAGGGACCGCTCCACCGACATAAAGATACAGATACCACCGTCGGCACCGCTTCCATCACCAGCTCCTCCCCGGCCTAAAGAGTACGCCGTCCATCTCCACCGTGGGTTATCGTTGTATTTCCTACCATCTTCTTCGCTAGCTACCCCGATTTGTCTCACCAATCTCTAATTTCCACCCTCACTCTAATCTATTGTTGCAATGTGGCTACTCCAGTCCCATATGGCTCTCGATCATATTGTTGTAAAAGACCGACACTCTCCGAAATCTTTCGTGTCGTGTTTGACACTTCGGCACGTATCCGACGCGCTCCGACACGTTTCGACACGTTTCGATACGCGATCAACGAGTGTCAGAAAATCCGACACGTGGTCAACTCTTCTTAACACGCTCCTACACGCGAGTCCGAAATTCCAACATGTACGGGTCAAATTTTAAAAATTTTCAATACTTGAGGAGTCAAAATATAAATATATGAAAAAATAATAAAAATAAAAATAAATGGGAAAAAAAGAAAATTTTCACTCTCAAGCTTCTCACTTATAAGTTTTGACCTTCCTGCGAGTGACAATAGAACGCCTATCTTCTCGTTAGTGTTGCTCCGCTGCCCTAGCAAAGTTAAAGTTGTCATTTTTTTTTCTTCTTTCCATCGGCATCGCTTGCGAGTTGCAAGCGTTGCTTGCGAGTTATCTCTTTTGGTCACATTTTTATATGGCGAATTTAGTTATTTCCTTTTCTTTGGTCGTACTTTGAGAATTCTTGTTTGTATTTTCATTTTTCTCAAACATTGTTACCAGATTTTTGAGAGCCTCTGTTTGTTTCAAAACTTGTGGGCTTCATCCTTGTTTGTTTGTAACCTCTTATTGTCTATAAAAGATAAGGAGAATGTATTGTGTTGGGGAGAGTTCTTGAAGTAAAGTGAGTGTTTTATGAAATTCTCTCATGGCTTTCTAAACTCCTCCTTTTTTCTCTAGCCTAGTAGGATCCTTTAAGAAATGCAACTCGGATAGTTAGAAATGTTACAATCCCAATTCTATCCGAGTGTCTCTACACTTTGAATTAAAGGGCAAAGTGGTTTTCTACTTAAAAGATGTCCTTAACTTGAACAAGAGATTCGTCCACTGTGGGAAAACATACCTGCAGGAAATTGATTTCACCCTCCTGATTCTAAACCTAGGTCCAGTGGTATCAGAGCTCTCAAGTCAATCTATATCATGAACTCCGAACTCAATCTGAGACTATAAAAAATCTCATTAATTTCAGACAAATGTAAGAAAATAGGACATATTTCTTCAAATTTACTCTTTTGTGTTTGCAATTTTTGAATTTTTCATTCAATCTCTGTCAAATAAAACGATAAATGATATTAACAAATATTGAATTAATATTTTTAGTATAAATATATATTTTATATATAATATGTCGGAACGTGTCGGAATTCTCTATTTTTTGAGAAATAACGTGTCGGCATGTCGTGTCGTGTCGTGTCGTGTCACGTGTCGCGTGTCCGTGTCGGTGCTACATAGATTGTGGCCATGGGTCTTGTTCATGGCCTTTGCACATCGAACCCCTAGCTCTCTATGGACATGATTTCCACAGCTCCATGCTGCCTCTCCCTTTCACCGTCCCTGCAACTCCGCGTCATCCTCCTCTCGCCGCAACACGACGCTCTTCGAAGCTCGCCGGGCTACTGGTCCTATATTGCCCGAGAATTAACATAGCTTTTAAACTCTCGCTGTTGGATTGGCTTGATGGAATTGCCATTACTCTTAAGCTTTTAGGTGCTCCCTTGTTACATGATTCAATATAGTACTGAGAAGGAAAAAAAAAAAGCCACACTTTTCTCAGCGTAAAGGCAATGAATTCTCAGTATATGCTGTGAAAGCACTTTCTTTTGATCATCAAAGATGGCCACGCGTACTGGGAGAAGGAAACAAAATCAAAGTGGGATTCGTACAACAAAATCCAATCTTAGACTTTCCTATTCACTTTTTCTTTGGCTGACTTCAGCACATATTTGGAGCAACATGAATGCCCCTTTATTTTTATTTTTATTTTTCAATTTTCACGATCAAGAAATCATGTTCTTCACTTTCATGTGGCTAGTTATTTTAATTACTTCATTTGGGCCAAAATCTATTCAATAAGCTCAGAACTCGAGACATATTTTAATAGATGACTCTCATGTAACCGTCGCCATTCAGTGGTGATTGATTGAGGATTATCACATAGTGAATTTGACTAATTATTGAATATAGAGACATTGAAGAAAGCAAAGAAAGTGAAGATGTCTCTTAAATTATGTTTGGAGTTTGAACGGTGAAATTCGACTCTAGATTAATTATTATCTATGGACGTTTGATTGAATCTGATATTTTGCAGACATCCAGCAAAGCAAAACGCGTGGATTTCTCTCTACAAATTAGAGTCAGTTTCCTATTTTCACGTGGGAGTCCATCACGATGATGGACTTTGACCATGAAAAAAATTCTGTTTCGAAACCTATGGATGTTATCCTGTGTGTTATTGGAGTCGGTCGCGGAGACTAGAAAATTGCGGAATGTGGACTTTGGGTTGACCAAATCCACACGGATTTCCCGGATTTATCGGATTACTTCTTTGTCGTGTTAAGTGGGCCATTGTGTTTCTTTTCATGGGCACGTGTATACATGTATATATTGGATTGTGGGATTTTCTCTAGCGCCCTTGTTAATAAGGAGCAGCGTGGCCTTGAAGTTCGGTTTACGAGTGCTTGGCAGTGGATTTTTTCGTTGGTTTCGTCGTGCAATTACATTAAAAGCTTTTATGGTCGAAGTTGATTAAATTATTATGATAAGAATTTTTTTATATAATTCTTTCGTGATATTGAAAAATTACTTAGTGGGAAATTGTAAGACTAAATACTATGTGAATTATTGATGTAATTATGGTTTAAAAAACACTAAGAGTATTCGAGTGAAATGTAATTAAGGCTTGAGAAATAGTAAGAGTGTTTGAGTGACTCAAATATAATTGTAATCTCCATCATATGTGGAATTCGTTATTATTCTTCTCATAAAAGTAGGTTACTATGATCGAACCACGTAAATTAGGTTCTCAATTTATTTTCTTATTCTATCTATTTTATTATTCAATCGCTTACTTTTGCAATAATGTCAATGGAAAATAAAAAAAGGATACCGATTGATAATTAAGTCCAATCGCCATTAAGGAGTCATAACTGCTTGTAAATAAGCTCGATTTACATTCGTGGGGCAAGGTATAGTTGTAAACCTCAATTTGAATATTAACCCCTTATAGGCAACTACACTTTGTATAGGCGGTTACACTTTGTATCGGACTATATAAAGCTGTGTTGAATTGTCGATAAAAACGCTCATGTATTTTCTCAGTTTCAATAATTACATTTACTTTTTCTGTAGGTTTAGTTGTTCTCAATCGATGTTGAGTAATTTGCTTCTTGTCCGAATCGCCACGAAACTTGATATAATAAAAACCAAAAATTCAACTTTGATGAAAGGTATCTTGTTTTTTTGGGCCAATTCCCAGCGAAACACAAGCTTCAATTGCAATTCGAACACTAAATTAATAGTTGCCATTTGTTGGGGAAATTTGTTTGTTGACGAAGATAGATAAATAGCAATGGATCATTGATACTTTGATACATAATGACGATAACTACCCTGAAAGTATTATTTGCTCCACCGTAGCAGTTAATGAATTCAACCGTCAATCTGCATCTTCTCCTTGGCATCTGCACTTTGTCTTTAGTTTCATATCCAACACGTCTAGATTTTGTTTAAGTATTAGTCATTGACCAATTGTCATCATATGTCAATAGCTATATCATGATTATCGATAATCATGGTCATCACCAAGCTTCTCTGCCATAGATAATTCATCGATAATATAATTGCTTAACACCGAGTTCTATACCAGCATCGGTCGATTGAGAAGATAGTCACTTTTTTTGTGTCAGCACAGCTTTATATCGGCATTGTGTCGATTTAAAAGACTCGGTCATTTTTGGGTGTCATCACAAACTTGCAATATGGAACTAAGGCAATTTTGGGCATAAGAATGAGGCGTGATGCAAGGCAAAGGCATACCGCTTTTCTTCTTTCTCATGCTTAAAGGCCTAAGAGAAGACAAACCATTTATGGGTCCACACTGTTGGAAAGGTCCTCATTTCCCGCCATTAATATATGAAGTTCACAATGAAGTATTGGTGGCATCTTTGGCAAAAGAAAGAAAGTTGTGATGAATAACGAGGCACAGACGGACTTCCTTTTCTTCTTCCTCATGCTCAAAAGCCTTTGGGAAGGTTATTTAGCCAGAAGTGGGGAAAAAAGAGAGAAAGAATGACTAAAAAAATCCACGCGGTCAACCTAGTTAATTTCAGACCAAAAAAAAAAAAAAAAACCTAGTTACTTGAGCATCAAGAGATTTCTAGCTCATAAACTAAAAGTCACTCGTTCAAATCTTATCAAACTACATGCGAATTGCTCTAAGTTAAAATCATCTGTATAGGTCAAATGTCTTAACTTGTTCAGCTTGTTGGATTTACAAGTTGTTTCATAAGTTTTTAGGTAGTCACACCTATGCATCCATGCTTGGCTATGAAGAAAAGCATGCAAGAAAAAAGAAAAACCGTCAGACAGTGAAAGGACAAATATAGCAATGAACGGTTCTAAACTGTTTTTTTTTTTTTTTGGGTAAAAATGAATGGTTCTAAACTGTTGATAAAAAAAAATGACCAAATCTTTATAATCGATATAATCCTGACTCAAATGGATATAGATCTCACCGTTAAGTATGATTTGATTATCGACGAGTTACCAATAGCGGAAATACTTGTCGATGATTGTGTTTATCGATGACCATAATACATCTGTTGTTGTATGCTGGTGATTGATCGAGGATTATCACATAGCAAATTTGACAATGGAGATACTGAAGAAAGAAGAGAAAGTGAAGATGCCGAAGGAAGAAAATGATATCAATTGAGTGTTAAGTCCAGTGGCAACTACGGAGTTTTAACTGCTTGTGACTATAGTCGACGGACAATCGTGAAGCCTAGATGTATTTATAACCCTCAATTTGAATATTAACCACTTATAGGTGATTGCACTTTGTATAGATAGTTACTGTTTGTATTAGACTATATACAACCATGTTAAATTATCAATAAGAAACACTCAATTTCAATTTATCAATTTCTAGTAGTTGCATTTACTTTTCCTTTAAATTTAGTTGTTCTTATTCCATGTTGCGCATTTGCTCCCGATCCGAACCGCCACGATACTCATTTCAATAAAAAGTAAAGATCCACCTCAATTCCCAACAAAAAACAAGCTTCAACCGCAATTCACACGCTAATTTAAAAGTTGCCATTTCTATCTGAGTAGCTAGCAGAATTTTCCTGCAATCAGTTGTTTGGCTTGCTCAAACGAATCCATACCGTTCACTTTTCACTGATTAACCCACGAAAAAAATGAAGTAGACGAGCAAAATGCTGCAGTGCATACTTTTGCCCGGGTCATATATCCATCGCTGGGGACTTTATAACAAGAGGGTTTAATGACCATGCGATTTGACCCGCAACTGCCTTCTGTACGGATTGGAGGCAAATGGCCGTCAGCATTCTGACATTGGGCGTCACTTAGTATTTGGCTTCGAGTTAGGTTACATCGACCCAGTTTCTGTCTCTGCATCATCTTTTCGAGATTCGAAAAACATACAATCGTCTCTGCTGTTTTTTTATGGCCACTTTCTGATGTATGTCATGGTTTCATTTTCATTAAGGGTTCTTTTCAATATCTCTTTCGAGGGCGAAGCCAAAGGCCCCTGCTTGTTCCCGCAATGGACCGGAACCGTGCCAGAATTTTCCTCACTAGGCCCCTTACCCGTTCCACGCTAAGGAGTTTCAAAACTGAATTTTGGGGCAAGCTTGGTCATTAACTTGCACGGCCATCCGTACTTTCTTGGCCCCTCCTTGATCTGACAATTGGGGTCAGAAATGTCAATGGTTGAATGCAAGATCTCCCGCAGAATGGGGTGTTGAAAATTAGACCGGATTGGCCTGATTCAATAGCATGCTCGTTGAATTTTTTGGCTGATTTTTCTTTGGGATTCAGGCAATTAAATTTGGCTTTAGTCACATTTCACTTTGAATCTAGTTGGAGTCACTTGGGAGGGGAGGTGAGAGGGTTGAAATCTAAAGGTTGGGGTGAGGATAATTTCGTTTCGAGTCCGAATGAAGTTTGAGAATGAGAGTTAGAGTAAAAATAGAGTAGGACCGACAAAAAAAAAAATTGGTTGGAATCCAAATGAAGTCTTGAGAACCGTTGGCAATTGGCATCGAATCATAAACATTTTTGTTCATTGATTTTGCCGCCGATGATGTGTTCAGGAGTGAGGGGAAAAAAGGCGCGAAAGAAACTTTGAATGAAAAATGAAGGAAAATTTAAAGTTTCGAAGCGAATGATGAGAATAGCATTGAAAAATAAATCTTTCCTATTTTTTGCCCGACTTTTCCAATCTCATTACTTTTCTCATGATGTCTCTCATTAATCTTAGAAAAACCAAGATATTTTTCAAGGTAAGCTTAACCATGTGCTCTGAGTAGTCATGTTGGTGGCAGGTCGGTCCTAGAAAGAGACTAGGAGAAGATGGTGGGTTAGGTTGCTCTTTTCCGCGGGTGAGGTGTCTCGTCGTTGACTTTCGGCCTCCTTCCCTGGTCAACATTCCCTGCCCTGTCTAGTGTCTGCTTTTTCTTACGCGCTTCCACCTCCATGAGAAACTTCAACAGCTCTCTCTCTCTCTCTCTCTCTTCTCTGTGCTCGAAGCCTTGAAAGCAAAGTCGCAAATGGCCGTCCGTAGTCTCCCCTCGGGGACATAATTAAAAAACCCAAATGGCCACCGAACGTCAAATAATTCGAAAGCCATCTAAAGGCACAAGCTTTGACTGTCAACGCTACGAACGAGCAGCGCAGGCTTTATCGGCAGCTTCCGAAGTTTCAAACGCATGGACCCCTCTTCGATCCTCGACCTATACCACGACGGACACGTTGCCTTCGCAAGGCCTTCTTTAAGTATATCTGCCCCATGTTGGTCCTTTCCCAAATCTCTCTAAAAGTCTGAACAAGCCCGGGTTTTTATCTTCAGTTCTTCTCGGCGATGGAGGTGGCTGCTCCTTCTGGTTACGGGGAGAAGGCCATTGAATTGAGGGCTCTGGAGGCTCTAGGGAAAGGTTTCGATCTGACCAGCGACTTTCGGCTCAAGTACGTAAAAGGGTGTGGTGGGGAGAGGTTGGTGGTGCTCGATGAGGGGAGTAAAAGGGACATTTTGATTCCTGGGGGAGGGACCATCCGGGGTGTTTCCGAGGATATTCGATGCGACAAGGGGGATAGAATCAGGTTCAGATCAGATGTTCTTGAGTTCAATCAGGTAGAAATTTCTGTTAAACTTTACTTGACTCGGTCACCAGTCTGATGTTCTTGAAAGCATTATGTTAGTGATATGATTGAACCCTGTGGATAGACGTTGTAATTCTTGAGAACAATTTGAGCACAGCCTGGATGTAGTGAGAAATTTAAGCTCGACATGGTTGGCTTGATACAAAATTGAAAATTGAGACTTTTTTTGCTGATTTTTTGAGCGGTGACACGATATGAAAAGACTAGCAAGCGCAATTATTATCGCACCGCACGAATTGGCCGCCCTACCTGTAAAAAATAAAGAATTTGGAGAAATGGACTGATTTCTGCAAGCTGCAGTTAAGCTAATCATATGCAGGTAGATAGATTCTTGAACCAATACACGTGTGAAGTGAACATGGATCGAACTTTGCTTTTTCGTGTTGTATCATGTGATGCACATTAAGTTCTGTGGAAAAGGAAAATGTAATTCTGTGAATAGCCAATAGCTTCTTTTGCTGAGATAAGTTAATGATGAAAAGGTTCTCTCCATGTCCATGTCCATGTCGTGAGCGATAATGTCCAGTCTGTATTACACGTATTAGAAAGGCTTCTGAGTATGAAAGTGGCACTAGAACTAACACACTCTCTTCTCGCTCTTACTGACGGTTAGGTTGAGGTTTCTTCTCAATGAGGATAGGCCTGCAACTTGTGTTGCTAATTTCCTTGGGCCTCTCTTGTTCTATTTTGTCCTTCTGCACTGCTGTGTGACCTCTGCTTTCAGTCTTATCATAATCCATTACCTGAAATCGACTGTCTAAGCTATTATATGGAATCCCTAACTGACAGGGACGAAATCATGATACCTAGGTCTCTTCTTCCTTGGGTTTTTCTATGTTGTGTCGTTTTGTTTCACATTCCAGATATGCAACTTGAGGCCGTTCCTCCCTGCAGCTGAAGTTTGATCCATAGGTGACTTGATTATGATAGAGCATATTAAAGTGTGACAAACAGTGTACAAGAGATTGAATATGTGCAGAAAATAAAACTAAGAGACTTAACTTATTTTTAAGAAAGCTGAAGTCTCAATAATGGAAATCATTAGAATAACTTGTGTTGGCGCAATATTTTGAGTATGTCCCAAGGCTATGAGTCGAAAGCACAATTGCAAGACTGCCAACCGCAACAAATGACATGGAGAATCCTCTGGTGCTTTTTCTGCCACTATGCAGTGACTGGTTTAGACTGGACTTATATTGAACAAGTGCTAGGTGTCACCTAATCACCTTGGAAGATGTTGCTACTTTAGCTGGCAACATAGAAAAGCTCTACTGCATTATTTAAGGCAATTGGCACTTCTTCATGCAGCTGTACTTGGACGATGTTTTGGGACAACACCTCTAAATATATGCCAATTAAGAAGATTTAAAAGATAGTTCTGCAAGTGTTTTGATCTGAATGGAAAACAACTGATTTATCTTAAAAAGGAATGAAAGAAATAGCCTGAAAGTCATGTGTTGGATATAAATGTTGAGGATGTTTTTGTCGCATCACATCAAGGAACAAGAAGAGATAACTGGGGGCGCTTGGAACACTGTCGTTGTCTCTTTGTAGAGAAAAAAGATGAAGACCTTCAAAGACACAGATGATCCCGTACAATAGTTTCGAATCCCAAATAATTAGGGACTGCCATACTAGGGGATCTGCTGGTGCGTAGTCCAGAATTGGTTTGGTTTCGTTTGGACTAGAGTTACTTGAACAATTTCCCCCTCTTCGTCTTCACTTATAGATGTTGATGGGGGACTTGCTAACATTACTTACTGAGTTCAGTGTCATTCCCGCTCTTCAATTCCGTTAATTAATACCATTAACTTACTGCCTCTTGTTAACCTCTCTGTTTTTCTTTTCCTTCATGGAGGTGCAGGGGGAGAATTTAATCTCTCTGTTGATTCTCTAGTTTTGTAGTAAATACCCCTACTGAATTAAATTTTGGAAATTTGCAAATGACTATATTTTTCCTGAATTAACTCTGATTCATTGGTTTAAATTGGTGCATTTGATCATTATCTTATGGTTTTCGTGGATTTCGGGTATACAATTACAATTCCACAAGACAAATTTTCTGGAGTGTCCTTTTCCTTTAACATCTAAGACTCTGGTATATATGCAAAATAAGTCTCGCTAGCCACTATCCTATTGGATACTGTTCCTTTAATTGCACAAATGTTCATGCTCATATTTTCTAGAGGGAGGCAATGAAAAATATACAACAGCATGTTCCTGTGTATTTCCATTGTACTCACTATCTAATGCAAATGTCTGTGTTTTGGTGTACAATGGTATGGTGGCATCATGACTTGCAGCTGTTTTTTTCTTTTTAGCAATGTTCGTTTGCTCAATAAATTTTCATATGCCTATGTCCCAGCTGCTTAACATATCAGCACCCTTGCAAGATGTGACTTAAGTTTTCTTATTGGTTCTGCCATGTTCTTTCATTGTAGATGTCGGAATTACTTAACCAGAAATCTTCTCTACAAGGGAAAGTACCTTCTGGCTACCTTAATGCCATTTTCGAGATGAGTGGCGATTGGCTTCAAGATGCTGCAGACACCAAATATCTCGCTCTTGATGGCTATTTCATTTCCTTGTATTATTTGCACCTGACATCGTCCCCCCTAGTGTTGCAAGAAAAAGTAAAGAAGTCAGTTCCACCACGTTGGGATCCAGCCTCATTAGCCAGGTAGCTGTCACTCGCTCAAGGGACCAAAAAAACAAAAAAAACAAAACGCTTCTAGATGTTTCCCATAAAAAATTAGCTGCTGGCAGCATTTTCTGCTTCTTTTTTGTATTTTTGTTGGTGGGCATGATTATAATTTGTATGCAGGTTCATCCAGACATATGGGACACACATTATAGTTGGGATGGCTGTTGGAGGTCAAGATTTAGTGTGTGTAAGACAGAGATATACATCACCAATATCTCCTGCTGATCTTAGAAGGAATCTGCAGGACGTTGGAGATATTCTATTCTCAGATGGAAATAGTTCATCCCTGTTACAAAGGACAGCTAGAGATGGCAAGCATAAAGTATCTATTTTTGTCCCAAAAGTAGATTTATGGCTGTGTTATGTGAAGTTTTGATGGAAGCAACTGATCTTTTACAGGTGCCAGAGATTTTTAATCGCATTTTGCAGTCAAACACCTTGCAGTTAAGCAGCATTACAGAAACATCAAGCAAAGATGTAAGTGAGGATATTGCTGGCTACGTTCCTCTTCTACAAAAGTCTCCATCCAAACCTACAGTTTTTTCATACTCTTTATTGATGTTAATTAGGGCCTCACCATAATTTGTTCAAAAAGAGGTGGAGACGCGTTCTTGCATACCCATTCGAAGTGGCTTCAAACGGTGCCTGCCAAGCCAGAGGCAATCCTCTTCAAGTTTGTACCTATCACTTCTCTTCTGACTGGAGTTCCGGGCAGTGGCTATCTGAGTCATGCAATCAACTTGTATTTGCGATGTGAGTGCTCTTATTTTGGGCCTACATGGGCAAGTGATGTTTTCAAATTTTAGGTTGATGGACAAATGAATATGGTGCAATCATCTGCATATATTGTACGTAACGGTGAATTAAGTTATTGTTCTGCTTCAATAGCGATGTGCATTGGTCATTTCTGAAAATTGAGTGCCTGAAGAATTACTAACTAATCTGCCTGGGATCCTGGACCTAAGAGACAGATGTCGGCTATAAATTTCTGTAATGGTCAGTAAAAAGACCACTGTTTGCAGACGTTGTTAGCTATAAGTGATTGAAGAGCACTTAGCTAGAAACATACACCAATACCAATCTAGATTATGTACTCTAGGATAAGCCTTTCCCCAAATGAGCATCTACTTTGTTTTTCAACATAGTTGGTTGTGACAATTAAGTTACCTTTTGATCAGACAAGCCTGGTCCTGAAGATCTACAATACTTTTTGGAGTTTCAAGTGCCAAGGCAATGGGCTCCAACATTCTGTGAACTTCCTCTCAGGCACCAGAGGAGAAAGACATCTTGTCCTTCACTGCAATTTAGCTTCATGGGTCCAAAGATATATGTCAGCTCCACCCAGGTTAGTCTTCCAAGAGCTCTTATCTCATATAAGGGCTTTATTCTCAAAATACTTGTGGTATGGGCATAACTAGTTGAGTCGTAAATTACACTATGCATTGTTAGATCAATCGTGATTGATTTTGTTATTAGCTGATCAAATATCTTTATTTTTTCTGAATCCCTACCGTTTCTGTGAGGCCTAAATGTTTTATAGCTCTGGCATTTTCCTGTGCTTCTTCATTCCACTGTCAAGATTCTTTCCATTGTGTCCAGCGCACTCTCTTATTTCCTGAGAACTTAATTGGCCAGTGTTCGACAGACCCAGAGATAGCATCTCGCCTATGCTCAGCATACACCTCCTTAGCCAATCTTTATTTTTTCTACCTATGTTCCTTATTATTGCATCAGATATTTTTTCATGAAAAAAATATCATAATTTCAATATTTATATCAGTAAGATTTTCTGGCCTTTTGTAATCCAAGTTGATGAAATTTAGTGGTCTATAAAACGAGATTGTTCATTATGATTTTATTCGGGCAGGTAACTAGCAATCTGAAGCCAGTGGTTGGCCTCCGCTTATACTTGGAGGGAAAGAAATGCAACCGTTTGGCCTTGCATTTGCAGCATCTCTCAAGCCCTCCTCACGTTATGACCTCTGCGCCAGCAAATATCGCCATTGACAAGCCCCCTCGGTGGCAAGGCTCTGATGAATTTGACTCCAGTGGCCAATTTATGGAACCAATAAGGTGGAAGTCATACTCAAAAGTGTGCACATCAGCTGTTATGTATGACCCCAATTGGATGGAAGGTGAATCCAGTGGTGTCTTTGTTGTGACTGGAGCCCAGCTTCTTAGCAAAGGGAGCTGGCCAAAGACCGCGCTTCATCTCCGCCTACTCTTCTCCTTCATACCGAACTGCACCATCCGGAAGACGGAGTGGGCCACAGCACCGCAGAGTGCTCACAAGTCCGGGTTCCTCGCAAATATCAGCACTACATTCACCTTCACTCAAAAGAGTTTTGCCGGTGCAGATAAAAGGGCACCGGCTCAGCTCAACTCCGGTGTGTACCCGGATGGACCACCCGTGCCAGTTAGAAATGGGAAGCTTCTCAAGTATGTGGATACAGCTGAGGTGTTGAAGGGGCCGGAAGATTCTCCAGGGCACTGGTTGGTAATAGGGGCCAAGCTAGTGACGGATGGGGGTAAGATAGGTTTAAATGTAAAGTTTGCATTGTTAGACTATCCCTAGGTTACTACCATTCTTAATGTACATATTTGATTCAGTTGAATGGCTTTGGTTGTTTTGTCTTTTGATGTTTTCATAATGAACACGAGATGATTGAGCTGAATACACAGAACGAGATTGCTATACACGATTGCCTTGTATAGACATAAATAACAGAATACTGCAAGACACCTTATCCGAAATTCATCTTGGACCTTTTCTGTAATTGCGGTTGAATCGTCTGGAGTGGTCATCAAGTGCTTGTGCTTAGGGACTCAAGAAAGGCGGGTAATTCTTGCCATTCTGTTGGCATGCCATTTAAATCAATATAAGTTAGAATGAATAGGTGAATCATGGCCTGCGCCTAGTAGTTTTAGTAAAGGAAGTGAAATTCGTAGGGGACACAATAATGTGGTCTGACCAGTCGGGAGCCGGGTTTGAAATTTCTTGACGTGCTGTGAATAATTATATCTTCTCGCTTGGTCAAAGGCAAGAAAAAGTAGACTGCAACACGGTGAGAGATGGTCTGGACAGTACTAATTGCTCGTGCAAAAATTCACGCATCATTACATGCCATATGTGTGAATTTGAACACCTGTGACTTTGTGTAGTCTCACATAATGATCGATAATCAGTCTCTACTCATGCGCCAGATCAGGCTGCGTGCTTAATCCTTTTTCCCAATTCGTGGATGCTTTGCATGGGCATGGAATGCCTAAGAATCACTATTATTCGCGCATCGAAAATGAAGCTTTATGCTTGAATCTTCCGGCCAATTTTATCCTTTTTGTTTAATCTGCAGATTGGTTTATATGAACAAATGGTGTGACAGACGGCAAACCTGTCTTCTTTCTTTCTTTCATTCACTAATTCTTTCACCAATTCCAAGGCCATGCAGACTGGAAATTTCTCGTAAGTAGATGAATCTTGCTAGATTGAAGTTGTGGTATAGGCCCTAAATGACCAAGCACCGTCTTATAATGCGCTTCATCTTCTTGTAACAGAGGATTGATACAAGCATGTATAGGCGAACCATTGTTAATTTTATTTATTGAATAACGGAATTCAGTAGAATGAGTCTTCTGGTAGGACATGGCAGTGCTTGTTTTCAACGTGCATCCTGTTGAAACATTTGCTTTCGCTTGCGATCATGCATTTAGGCTCTTTGAATCTGTCTCCCATGTCTTTAACCAGAACGAATCATTTATCGTCAAATAATCAAAGAGTTTGGAGTTTGGACTACCGCCTTGTTGCGATTGGATGGAGAAAGCACCGTGAAAAGTTTTAAACCCAGAGCCCAGAAATTCCCTTACATCAGATACCATCCATACTAGAGCTTTTATTATCACTTTTCGAATATTTCAGCACCTTGACAGGAATCGACAAAGTCCAATCACAGGACGAGAGAGCAATTTCAGCGGCTTTTACCAGCTGCTTCACATAACTATTCATTAAAAAGGTCTACAAGAGCTGACGAGATGGTCATTGCCAGTTCTTTCTGATTTCAAAGTAGTAGCTGAAGTCCATGTAGCACTTCCCTTCATCATCCACAAACTGCAGAAAACCACATGAATCAACAATGAATGAACACAAGGTAAACCCAAGAAGGAAGAAAGAGAGAGATCTGAATCAGTGAAATGCATTTTCCTGGAAACCAGTGTCTTGGTTATTGATCCTTATCCAAGTTACCTTAGTTCTGACAAAATAAGAGCCTCTGGCAAATAGACCACAAGGGATGGTCTCTTCCTCCAATTCATATGTGTAAGGTTCTTGCCTGGGACTGAAAGACCCAATCATTATTTTGGTGTTCTCCACTGTCATCACCATTCGGAACAAAGAACGTGATTTCAGAACATCAGGAGCTAAATAGGTTTTGTGATGAAATGAGTTCTTGTTTCTACCTCTTATGCCGGTCTTCCAGACAGTGTATGCGTACTTGAGGCCAGAGACGGTGCTATTGGAGACGTTGAATGAGAATTTGGTGCGGTACCGTGATCCTTCCTTTAGCGTAAAGAGACTGCGCTTTGGGTTGTTTGAAGCACCCAGCGAAAATGGCAGGTCAACATCTGGTCTTCCCGGAGATTGGATCGAAAGGGTCAGTATCTTCACTTCTGGCGCTTTATTCCCGACTTCACCAAAACAAACAGAGAATCAGGTGAAAACATTTCAATTTAAATTCGAAGGATCTTCGCCCTGTTGAAGTACGATCTCACTGTCAATGAAATGCAGTTCTTTCCACTACGTGCTGAGTAATAGCTCCACAAAAGGCAAGGTTCTAAGGAAATAGATTCTATCTTAATGTACATCGACGACATTGGATCGGATGAGAACTAAATTTACTCAAATGAACAGATTTCATGACACAAGTATAAATATGTCCAGCTGAATATATTGGAGAAAATTAAATTACCCCCATATTCAAAGGCGGAGACATCCGCTCTTCCAAAGAGCTGTTCTTTCCATCTCTTCAGTCTTCCCTCATCCTGACAAAAGGAACATGAACAACGAAGTTAATACATGAGGTAAACAAATAGAGAAGTGAAGTAACATAAACCATGTAAAAAGTAACAACCTTGTCCTTCTCAATTTGCTCCTTAAGGGAGAACTTTAGACCAGAGTCTTGCTCTTCTTCAGACCTCAACTTCCCATCGTCACCTTCTTCCTTGGGATCACTTCCTGCACGACCAGCCTCCTGCTCGATCTTCGCATCTTCGCTTTCACCTAAACTCTCGAAACTGGCGTCCTTAGGAGTTGGCAAGGCCAAATTTCCTGCAGCGACAGTAGACATCTCCACTTTCAAGTCTCGACTCAAACCTGAAATCAGCTACGTACTTGATTCTCGCTTTGAAGAAACAAGATTTTGTTTGAGGCCCCTACTGAAGTGAATGAGTGTGCCTATATATAACGTCCTCGGAAGGAATAAATTGGAGGGTACAAAGCTGGACCGTGATGATTTGAAGCAGAGTTTTAAACAGAGGGAAAAAGGGTAGTTCTGAATAGAAGAAAGATGACTAAAGCCTGAAGGAAACTAAAGTTTGCAGGCTAAAAAAGTGAGCTTTCGATCACCACTACTACTTTAATTTTTATTTTTGACAACCCTGCCAGCAGTTCATGGCATGCCATTTCTCTCTGAGCAATCATGATTTGATGTGTTCGCGGGAATAAAGTTTCGAAATGGTAATGATTGCAAGGGAAACATACAGAGCAGAGATAAAAGGAGGGAGTGAAAAGTGTAGATTCCTGCTGCAGAGCTTGGTGGTAGAAAAAGAAACAGTAACAATTCTTGTCCATGCATTGTTGCAAATTTGACCGACAGTCAAAAGAACAGAAACAGATGATTAGCTCACAATGCAGCTGCTGATTGATACTTGATAGAAAGCATTGATGAGAGACTTATGTTAGGGATTCTTAGATTGATTTATGATAGCAATTTACAGAGCAATTTAAATGACATTCGGATCTGTTTTCATTTTTAGAATTGATTGGAACCAAGCTTGATGAGGCTGATTTAACGTAGAAACGACTTGTCCTCGACTGAATCGACTCCAAGTCCCAGCCTTGGAGCTAGGGTCCCCCTCTCACTCCATTACCTGGCCATGGCCGAGCTTTGGCCGGCGCATTAAAAGGGTTGCATGATCGTTGCTCGCCACCGGTGACGGCAAAACCCTTGGCTCTTACATTTCATCTTCACTGTGATAATTTATTTTTATTTTTTTGGTAAGGAAAATAATTTTTTTTTTGGTAAGGATCACTGTGATCATTTATTTATTTGGCTATAATTGAACTTTTTTTCCTTTATTTGATAGCAGCTATGAATTGGCTTAAGCTTCTACTCTCATGGTTGATAGTTTATTTTAAAGGTAAGAACACCACGACTGCTATAAGTATTGTATAATATTTAGGAAGCACCAATACTTTCTGAGAGCTTTCGTGTCGTCTTAGAGTGTTCGATATTCTTGAATACTCTCTAATACTTGATTAACACGTATTGGAAAATTCGACACTTGATCAACTTTCCTGACACTTTCTGACACTAGAGAGACATGTGAGTTTTCGATATGTGTTTTCGACACGAAAGTTAACTTTAAAAATTTCCAATAAATAAGAAATCAAAATGTATATATGTGAAAAACTAAAAAATAGTAAATGGAGAAAGAAGAAAAACCCAAAGTATTATCTTCTTTTTCTGATTCTCACTTCTTGTGATACACAATTCATCTCCAATTTTTTTTTCTCTTTCGACACGTCTTCTACGCAACTCCAGAATGTGAATTGTTTTTTTTCTTCAAATTCTATAAATTATTGGAAGAGAGTTGAATTTGTCAAATTGAAATAATAAATGATTTTCATAAATGGTGGATTAATATATTTAGTGTAAATTCATTCTGAGGTTTTTTTATTATTTATTTATTTGTGAATTTGAATTAAATTAATTTGATTGAAATAATTAAGAATGATAACTTATTATTTATATATAAAAATATATATTTAATATATAACATATCCCAATATGTCGAATTCTCTATTTTTAAGAAACGACATGACACGACGTGTCATGTTGTATCATATTGTATATCACGTGTCAATGTCAATGCTACTTAATATAATACTTGTTTGAGTGTAATAATTTTTTTTCCACTACTTAAGTACCATAAGTTCTAAAAATACATTTATTTAAGTCTCATAGCTTTCAGTTCACTTAAGTGCCATGAATTTTTAAAAATGGGATGCAAGTGATAAAAAAGAAGAAGAAGGTTATGACACTTAAGTGAATTATAGCAGTATTGTACATAAGTTATAGCACTAGTAATATAAAATTATAACAATCAAGTGACCAATGTAAAAAGTTATGGCATATTTCGTTCCAGTTTATTTTATATGACAATGAGAAGACTGTAACTGGTTCCTCCACGCCATCCCACTTGTCTGCACGTACATAAATCTAAAGAGAAACTTGCCGCTGAAGACAGAAGAATCGAATACACTGAACAATGATTTCCTCAATCCTCAATGATTCGTGGCCTGCGACGTCGCGATCAGGCGGGGCGTAGAAATTCCCAAGATCCGACCCAATACCATCATGAAGTTCAATGAAGAAAACGGCCGCCTTTTTTTCAAGTGGAGTGTGAATTACGCTTGCAAATTTCGCGTTTACTTTGACATTTTCAGCTTTTGGGGCCTAAAGTTACATCTGTAATCTATCTTCGATTGAGTGGACGCTTTGGCAACCAAACCACATTGAGGAAGTAGATCGAGCTATATGTATCATCAATAATGCTGTGAAAAACCACAAGCCGGCCGATATGCTTAGCTCGTTCTCTCTCTTCTCCCTTTCTAACCAAGGGGGGCACAGTGGTCATGATAGCTTAGTTGTTATACCCTACCCTGTGGGACGAAAAAGAGAGAAGAGGGGGAAAAAGAAGGAAGGAATAAACAACAAAATAAACCTTTGATCTTTCAAAATTTCCAAGGATATCGATCATATAGAGGGTAATTATACTTTGAAACTTTTTAATTATATAGAACATCTGAATATTCAGCTCTGTCAATCCTCACGAATGTTGTAAACTAGACGTGCATTTTATAGGCCATCATGCATAGGTGGTGCCCATGCCCAAGTCCATTGAAGTTAGGCCTGAGACCCTAATGCCTAGATCTAGATCCTCGATGCCAAGCTTGAGTCTGTCAAGGTTGGGGGTGACATGTACCCATGCTTGGACCCTAGCGCCCAAGCCCTAGTCCATCGAGGTTGGGCTCAAGTGCATTTGGTCGAGCTTGGGACCCTAGTGCCCATGCCTAGGACCCCTAGTGCCCAAGCCTGGGTCCATGGAGGCCGGGCTTGAGACGCCAGTGCTTGTGTCTAAGTCCTTTGCTATCGCGCTTAGGTCCATTGAGGCTTGACACAAGAACCATGGTGTCTAGGATCAGGTCCTCAACGCACACGCTTGAGATTGGGTCCTCAACGCAAGCACTCGAGTCCATCGAGGCCAAGCCCATCAAGGCCAAGCCCTAGACCACAACGCCCTAGACCAGGACATCGGCACCCAAGCTTAGGTCCGTAAAGGCTAGGCCTAGGTCCATCAAGATCGGGGGACCCTGGCACTTGTGAATAACTCCATTAAGGCCATGCTTGGGACCTTGATACTCAAGCCTAGGTTCGTTAAGGCCGAGATTAGGACCTGACTCCGCATTCAGGTCTGTAAGTCTCATTCTTGCATCCATCAAAACCATACCCCAAACCTTTGCGCCCATACCTAGGTCACTAGCTCTCGAGCTCGAGTCCTTAGAATCCAAGCTCGGGATTCTAGTGCCCATGCCCAAACTTGGTTGCACGAGAATTGGCCCCAACCTTGATGGACATTGGCCTAAGGCTCGGGAATGAGGACCCACACCCATGCCGGGGCCCGACCTCAATGTACCCGAGTGTAGGCATTGAAAGCCTGGGCATCGGCACTAGGTTCTTGAGCTCAACCTCAATGGACCTCAGCTCAGGTGTTGGGGACTTGGTCCCAAGTGATCGGGTCCCAAGGCCAACCTCATGGAACACAACCCTAGCCTTGATGGACCCAACCTAGGGGCCAGGACCCAATCCCCAATGCGGGTGCCGGGAACCCAAGCACATGCATTAAGGTCCTTAGCTTTGGGACCTAGGCCCCAACATTAGAATCTCGAGTTTTGCCTTGATGGACTTAGGCTTGGGCATTAGGACTTGAGTTTGGGCGTGGGTGCCATGGTCCACTTTCTAGGCCTAGCTTTGATGGACCCAGGTCTAAACGCTAAGGTCTTGGTCACAAGCACTAGATCATTGGGTCTAGCTTTTGTGCACTTGGGACTGGTGCCTATGTTCATGCCCAATAGTCGGAGATCTAAGCGTAGGAACTTAGTGCCCGTGTTTGGTTATTCGATTGCCCATGCGCAACTCAGTGATACCCAAATAATGTATGTCTATTTAGAAATATCAAATTATATTTTTCTTATCAAATGAACCGTAAAATATTTTCCTTGTCAAATCATATTTTTTGATTCATTTTCAAGTTTCAACCAAATACTAAAAATAATTTGTTATTTTCTTGATAAGTGACTTCTTAAAAATTATTTTTCTAAAATTTCATATCTTCTGTGAAATGAATAAAATCTTAGAGCCACACACTTCAATTTGAACATGAAATATGCCGCATCCAAATATAGTGTTTTGCCATACGGCCTAATCTTTAGGATTTGTCAGTCTTAAATTTACTACATCTTTGGAAGCGGTTTCTCTTTTCTTTTCTTTTCTTTTTTTGGGTGCGTGCGTGTGTAAACTGTATCTCAAAATGGTTATTCATGTCACTTACCCTTGTCCCACATTACTTGCAAAGTCCCTTCTGGTTCACTTTATCAATGAATTCATAGCGAACAGTACGCTAGGATCGGAAGCATGAGATTGGGCTGAACAAAGCGTAAAGTTGGATTCCTCCTCTCCACGGAAGGTCTATCTTGCAATAATAAAATCAACTCTCCTTACCTTTGAATCTCTGTTTTTGGTACGTTAATTATTAATTTCTCTTTTGTTATTTAATCTTCTGGCCATTGCCCTACTAGTCGGTGCTTGCTTCCTAGTGTTCCTGTATATGCCTGCTTTCTCCTCTCTATTTCACACACCAAAAGCGAAAATACGAAACACCCGTGCACACTCTCCTACCCTTCTGCTCTTTCTCTTGTGGCTGGTTTCATATATCCCCGCTGTTCTTGCTCTGCCCATATAGCGCGGCGAACATTAATGAATGGATCTTTTGACTCCTGGAGGACTCCCGCATCTCACCTTCTACACTTATCAAAGGCCAGAAATTGTCATCGAGATAGGCGCTTGCATGCCTCGGTCATTTGTCCGTTCTCCGTTTTCTTTCGGCGATTCTCGCATACATTGTACGACATGTTTACCTTTATTCCTCTGAACATTGCTAATTCAGAATGACATCACGTGCACCAACCAATAACCATCAAAGTGTTCGATGATGGGTCAACTTCATTAAGGCCAAAAGAATGATAAACCCTGTCCTTCTTACTATTTCTAAAATTGCCAACGATGTTTTGGTAAATCTGTCTTTTCGTCGATGCCCAAACCCTGATTATGACAGAAAGAAATAAAATGACAAAAATTTCACTGATTTTCCATAGTGAATTCGTGACTATAACTACATGAAGCACTTATATGAGAAGGGTTGCAACTACCCATATTTCTTCTTATATATGCCTAAAATAACATATGGCATTTATGTCTCCTTAACCGCACAGACGATAACATTTACTCGCATGCTATTTGAGTCGTACATTTTCAAGGTTGTGATCGAATTGTTTTACCTTTCAAGCTAATAAATCGCGAAAGAACCATCGAGTCCCATGTCAAGTAATCTTGTGATCCTTTTGAAAGAATAGCTCACTATTATCTTGAATCATTTCATCACTTCTCAAATCAGTCAAAAGTTCTCCACCTCTTTCTCCCAAAATTCCTGTTGAAATCCCTGGTTTGAGAGGAGGAAAGAAAGCCGCTTCACTAGGAGAGAATCTTGCTGGTAGCCTTTTTGTGGCATTCATGATTGCTTCACATGCTTCTCATCATTGCGAGGTCATATAAAATGATGATGATAGTAGATTGAATATTCACAATTTCTTAACGACCATCATTGCACGATGGTCAATCAAAGAACTTTTGTTAATTATATCAAGAGAGAGATGGAGCATCAGCGCAAGTGCGCAGAGTAATCATGATTATGGTACGTGGTGATGGGTTGTTTAGTAGTTTAATCCAGATGGGCTCCAAAGCTAACTTGGCTCCATCCTTATTAGTCTCAAGTGGCATTGCTTCACTTATCCTGCCTATGAAAGCAAGACATTAAGGTTATAAACACTAAGCGGAATAGAATTGCCGAACCACAGTTGCCCAAAAGTAAAGCCTAAAATGGAGGAAGCAAAATACCTTTTTTCCGATCGAAGCAATCATGAATAAATGCATGAACCACACCCTACTTGATATATTTTATGGTATTTTGGCATCTTATATTTTATATATCACGAAACTTCACAAAAAGTCTTAAATCGATAGTGTTGAAGTAGTTTGTTTATCATGAATAGTAGTGATTGTTGAATACAAAGAGAAGTATTTTTGTATATGAGAAGAAATGATTAATGACGTGAAGAGAAGTGATGATTGATTATGAAAAGTGGTGATGGTTCCAATAAAGTACTTATTTCCTAATAGATGTGTTATTTGGTTGTCTTTAAATAGAACCAAATCAGATACCGTTCAATAACAATAACAACTTTTTTCTTCTTAATAACTCTCTTTTCTCTATGACATTGCTGTATATTGTTGGAAGCATGTAGTAGAAGCATGATACCTTTACCCAAGGAGATCGTCAAAAGAAATCCCAAGTCCAACCCCATTAATATATCCAACTAGAACTACTTTCACTCAAAATTTAAGCTAATGGATTATGGGCTAATTAGAATATATTAACTATTTCACATCACATCAATTCTCGATGTGAGGCTTCTTTAACACAATTCACATGTGTATCGCAACAATTTCCCTCTCACTTTTAAGTGTAGTATTAAATTTGCTTCTCCTTAATTCAAGTATCCTTCTACATCAACTTTTCTCGACTTAAATCTCCAATGCCCACCTTCATCTGGTCTTTTTCTGTGAACCGAACCGCGAAGGCTACCACAACAATCTCCCTCTCACATGTGAGTTCAATGTTAGGTTTGCTCCCCATTAATATAGGGATCATTTTGCATCAACTTTATCTCAATTTGAATCTCTAATATGCAACTTCATCCCTAGTCTCTTTCTCCGGACCGAAACATGAAGGTTGTCATAAGGACCGTGTCGCTACACCACAACGCTCACTTGCCCCACATTGCTACACCAACTGCCCACTTGCCTCGCGTTGGTCATCAAATTCCTTCCTTGAGATATTCATCAAATCTCAGAATAGATTGAGAGTTCGCCAATTTTTTGGGAGAGTATAGTCAAGGAGATTGCTAAGAGGGAGCCAAAAGCCAAGCTTGTTAACAAATCCAGTTGGACCCACCTTCACTCAAAAGCTAAAACCAATGAATGATTGACCAACTAAAATATATTAACCGCACCACACCATGCCAATTTTCCGACGTTAAACTTCTCTAACACAACTTACACTTACATCTTGACTTATATCATGGAGATATGTTTGTTTTAGACCTAGCAACAATAATAGTAGAAGCAAATAATACTTTGAGGATATTGATTCTCATCACATATCAAAGCATCAAAGAAGTATAAATTACTACCCATATCTTCATCAGCAATCAAATTTTCCCAACAATCTTTAAGATATTATTATCACGGAGATGGAGATAGTGATTGCATTAACTGCTCACAATCTTAACATATAAGTATTAATAGAACTTTCATTTTGTGTATATATATTTCAATCATATCTCTCGTGGCATAATAGATTATCTCATGTTGGTATAATTTTTTAAAATTTAGGAATAAAAGTGGTATGATATCATGTGATAATCCGAATAAGAGGATTGTGAAATATGTTTACAAGTAAAGATGACTAAGAATCTCAAACGTAAAAAGATCTGCTAATGTACATGAACAGGTACATTTTGATATTTGTTTATCAAATGTTATAGTAACTAGAGGTGGAAATTGTTATTTTATTGAATTATTGAGGATTACTCTAGTTATACTCATGTGTACCTTATGAAATCAAAAGATTGAGCTTTTGATGATCTTAAGATATATAATGCCATAGTTGAAAATTAAAATGATGCAAAAATCAAAGTTTTGAGAAATGAAGGGGAAAATAATGCTTCTCATTAGATTTTCTGGATTTTTTGAAGAAAAATGTATTGTACATCAAGCAAGTGTAAGCAAAGTTTTGAGAAATGATGGAGGAATAATACTTCTCATTAGATTATTTTGCATTTTGTGAAGAAAATGGTATTTTGCATCAAAACAAGTGCACCTTTCACATCACAACAAAATGGATTTGCATAAAGAATGAGTTGAATAGTGATAAACATGGTTAATTCTATGATCTTACAAGCGAAATTACCAATCAATTTGATGGTTAATTACCAATTTGGGATCTTTATGTTACTCTTCTCGTCAAACATACCATTTGATGTGTCAATTAAACTAATGGAAAGTACTAGGCAACCATTAGCACAATCTGAATATGCTAATATAATTGGAAATCTGATGTAAATTGGTATGTATAACACTAGAGCGGATATAGCTTTTATTGTGTATATGTTATTTAGACCTATTGTTAATCCTAATATGGTGCATTGGAAAGCCATAAGTAGAATTATTGTTTACTTAAAGAAAACTACAAACTATGGTATGTTTTATGGAAGACAATCAGTAGTATTAGAAGGATTTTCATATGGTAGTTGAGAATAACCAGCACAATTAATAACAAGTCAATCTCTGATGGGTTTTCAAACTTTCAAATGGTGCAGTCTCTTAAGCATAAAAGAAGCAAACATGTCTAGCTTATTCAACAATGGAATATGAATTTATAACACTTATTGGAAGTTGGTAAGACGCTCAATGACTATGGAATTTGCTATTGGAAATCATAGCTTTACATTACGATGGTAAGGCAACAATGTCTAAGGCATATGGTAAAATATACAAAAGAAAACATAGACATATTAGTTTGGGAAATGTGTATGTTCGATAATTAATTACTGACGGAATTATTTCGGTCATTTATGTTCAAACAAATGATAACTTCACTAATTCATTCACTTAAGGACTCATAAGATGTTTAGTTAGTAGTAATTCTTGAGGAATGAGTCATAAACCACTTGATAATAGTCAAGCATTCTATGGGAAATAACAAGCTATTGTATCCCCACAGTGATTGAGTATTAGGGCATCGGGATTGTACTCATGAAAAGTTAGGAGGATGAGTGGAAAAAAAAAAAATGAAGTTCAAGTTGCAAGGCAATACTAAAGTAATAAGTTAGGTTGCTTCTAACAAAGGTTGGATAAACACTTGTAAATGTTTATGAATGTAGGAAAACACATGGCTATGAGACTACTAACACATGGGAAATTTTCAACGAATGTGTGTAAATTCATATGTGTGATAATTCGTTAAACAAATGGAATCATTATTCAAAATTTTATTGATAGTTTGTTTTGTTAATGGAATTATTTACATTAATTGAAGGGTCAAATCTTAATAGGTACCTTATTGTATGTATGGATTTATGTAAATTAGCATAGATAACAAATTAAATAGGTAAATGTTGAAATAATTTATTATCATGACAAGAAGTGATTGTTGGATACGGAAAAAAAAGTTATTGTTGTATATGAGAAGAAGTGATTATTGACATGAAGAGAAATAATGATTGATCATGAAAATGATGATGGTTCCAATAAAGTACATATTCCAAAAGATGTCTTGTTTGATTGTTTATGACTATAATTAAATCACACATTGTTCAATAACAACTTTTTCTTCTTAATTACTCTGTTTTCTTCACAACACTCTCTTCTTCTTTCTTTCTCACACAACTTTGATAATACATTAAAGATGAAATTTTAAGAGGAAAATTGAGTACTTGCTAAATTTATTTCTTTGTAATTTTGTTGTACACCATGAATGTATATTTGTTTTAAGCCCAATAGCATCAAAAGTAGAAGTAAATAATATTTTAAGAACAGTAATTGTCATCAGACATCAAAGTACTAAAAAAACTATAAATTATCATATATTCATCAACGATCAAATTTTTTCAACAAATGAGTATCATAGACATGTTTATATATGATAAACTAGAGACTCCAATCACCTTGTTTTATGTGAAATTGTTTAGTGTTTATTCCATCATGAGAGCACTGTATGGGAAGACACATGGGACTACTTGAAAAAATGAATTTGACCTGTTGAGTAATTGTCACATGGTTCAACATCACTTTTTGGATACTAGCGTGCTTAATCTTGATGTTGAGGCAACCCGAACACATTCGGTATCTTTAGAGAGATATTTCCGACATTCTCCAACTAAATCCACGTACTAAGTGATGATACAATTTTATGATCAACAAATAATTTGGTTATTTTGATTGTTACTCATGTGAAGGACGTGACATATGAATTATAACTGTAGTACTTCATTTGATGAAATGCTCATTAACACAAAAAAATGCCCAAGTGTTTTGGCCGACACTTCAATCGATGGAAGCCAGGTGACAATTGATTGACGATTGATAGCCAAAGCAAAAGATTTACAGCTATTGGAGATGGACAGTCAGTCAAGTGAAATCGGTCGACATGAAGACCAAAGTTTGGGTGGACAAAGATGTTGACAATGAAATGGTCAAGTGCTAAAGCAGGGGGTCAACGAAATATATCACCTTGATCGACTGGAATGAATGTAGGATGTAACCGTTGGATAGTGGAGCTGATGGTCTCGAAAGCTATAAACATTTGTATATAAATGTTGCTAAAATAAAACAGGAGCCACATGGACCAGGTTTTAATTCTTAGTGACTGTTTATATAAGTATCTATTGTAGATTATAAATACTCGAAATGCATTCTTTGTGAAGGATTGCCCAATCAATCCAAGAACACATGTTGTTCGTCTTTATCTTCAATGTATTTTACATTTCCATCACCATTTAGTGATGATTATTCCCAATATTTATACCTATAAGTTTCTTGCCATTTACATTCCTTGTCCAAAAATCAGCAAAAATAACCCTTCAAACCCTCGTCGATCAGACTAGAATGTTAAAGATTTTTTCACTTTCTAGGTGCAACAAACTCCCTTTCATGCATAACCTCCTCTAATTAGGAGTCCATGCACAAATTTGCTATAATTCGCCTAGGGTGCAACAGATTTTGCCCATTTCATACTCGTCGCAGAAAAACGCACATATTCTATATGTCTAAGAAGATGAAGGTCGTCATTACAACCTCAAAAGAATGTCAAAATCACACATTACACAGAAAGCGTATACTTCATGGCGTACGATCCTTTGGTCAAGCACTCTTTATCACAATGAGTCCTTCCTCTTGCGATGGAAACGACAGCCGCGGCAGGAATTACAAGTACTGAAAAGATCAGCATTCCCAATGCACCGAAACAGGAAACTTTTATTCTGCCAGAGGATGAGGAGCAACATAGCAGTTCTTCGTTCTCTCAGGGAGGATCAACCCGGAAACTATACCGTGATCACACCACTTGTCTTGCCATAGTTTACATTGCACATGATATATTGACTTCAAGCGACATCGCCTGACTTTTAATACTCAAGAAAAGCACCTAGAGAACTAAATGACTTTCATCATCCCGCATGCATACAGCAGTTTTCTATTATACGTATGCAGCTGCTTTTCCACCTCGACAAACAAGCAGGAATCCATACATCCTCTAGTTACATTAACTTAGATGAGAGAGAGAGAGAGTCATTCAGCAAGGCTGTGGGCGTGTTTGGACTATAAAAATGTCATTCCCCACAACACATCCCTCTACGTCCTGCGGACTGCCAAACTTCCGCTCAAGGAATAAACCGAGTGTGCCAAGCCGCTGACCAAGTTGTCTCCGGAAGATGGGGTCAGTCGTCAATGGTTTCTCACTATAATCAACTGTTAATTTAATCACCTCCCCATCAGCAGGACCTGATCCGAGGACCAATAGCTCCTGGCTAAAGTTGGCAAATGCTAATGTCTTAATGACCCCATCAAACTTACCACATGACAGACGCCACGGTGTGCCCCGGGTGCCCGAGGCCAGGGTTTCACCAAGTCCTGGAGCTATCTCCGCCTCCACAGAATTGCTATCACGGTCCGTCGGGCTAAGTGTGTGGAGGACAAATGACAAATCCGGTGAAAGCATCTCTTGCACTAAAATTGCCATTGTAGCTTCTTTTTGAGGAACTTTAGCAGCTTGCCGGCTCAGAACCGCTCTCCTTGTGTACAAAGAAGCCCACACTCTGGAGATGGCATTACCAAAGACAGCTGGATTAGAAGGGCTCACGTTGGGAATTGAATCATATAGCCCAGCTGCAGACATTCCGGCTAAATCCTCAACATTGGCACTTGAACGGACGATTAAACGAGGGCTCCCTGGAAATATTTTCCCGATGCTCTCAATGATGTCTTTTGGGGGCTGCAGGGTACTTATCAGTTCCTGGAGCCGTTGGCATACCCTGTCGAGTTCCCCATCCTCCAGTCTAGCCCTTTCCAATTCTTCCAGAAGAGAATTGAATGTGTCCATGGAAGCACTCCGTTCTAAAGCCAATTCCATAGAGCCAAAAGGTATTACTGCCCCGGATGGGACTTTGAAAGACGCCGGTACTCCTTCGTCATTGTAAACTGCCACGAGGAACAGCATGATGTTTAGCAAGATTAAATAAATAAATAAATACTGTGAGATAATATATTTCAAGAGATTTCATGCAAACTCTGTAAACTGATCCATAATGTTCAGAGATTAAGACATGCAAATACATCAATTTCTGAGAAAGAGGCTATTTCCATGAGATGGAACTTGATGCCGCAGGGCCGTCCCCATCAGCACAAGGAAGTTCAGATGTGCAGATTAGGGACTCATGCTCCTTGCAAACCCGCAAGTTATTAACTTCACTCATCCAGCCACACTTCTCTCTTTTTCTTTTGAAATATATTAAGAGGCAAGAAATGGTTCACACTAAAGAAACAAGAGAATGTTGTTGGATCAGCTCAAAGAACTAAGAAAAAGATAGTCAGAAGGTTAGAGTTATCATGCAAGGTAAATTATTCAGAGACCAAGAAGAATCTATGCCATGCCTACTTAAACAACATCCAAAACTAGAACTTCAACTCTTAGTATCCAAGAATGGCAGATTCCATGGTGATTACATTGCTTGGCACCTGGGCAAGAACGAACTAGAATGAACCATCTGCATGACAACAATCCATGTCCCAGGGTAGTAGAGCTTTCATGATTAGTGAGATATTATGCAGTGCAATGCAGTGCAATGCAATGCAGAAGAAGTGTCACTGACCCTTGTGGGAAGCTTCCGCAAGAGAAGCTAACAGACCACAAGCAGCAGCCTTTGCACCTGATGTCTCCACCTCTGCATTGACAAGTGGTACAACTCCACGGGAAGCATCCTGATTGAAAATTCTTTTAATGAGTTTGAGATAAGCACTTCCCAATCAAACTTTACTTTCTAGAGATAAACAAGATATATTAATCCAGTAATATTTTCACAAGAAAGGAGGAGAATATAAATGCATCCACCAAATAAAGATCAAAGAAATTTCTAACATCTCTTAAAGAGAGGGGGAATGAATAATTTTGTTTTCCCATTTAAGGATATTCAGAAGAAACAAGATAAGTGCTTCCCAAATTTCTGGATAGAGGAAATAAGAATAAACCTTTTTGGTGTGAGCAGCCGTGGCAATAGGTGAAGAATGAGGTTCAGATACTCCAGCTTCAGACAAAATACTTTGTGGTTTCCCATTCTCGCTGGTCTCCGATGTTGATTGCAATATAACACCTGCTGAAGATGCCTCCAACCTGAAATTGCCCAAAAGCATATTGCGAGGGTAGGAAATGAAGAAAAGGACAGGAGAAATCCTAGAATGAAACAATGAGATGATGTGCATCATTTAAAGCAGTGGATCGTCAATCACATCTACATTTATCTAGAAACAGACCTCACAAACTTTCCAGCAAGTTTCTGCAAATCAGAAATTGTATCATCAGCTTCACACGTCACAAAGACAATCTTTTCCTGCACATGGTAAGTTATTTTATCAGTATCTTCAAATTTGATTAAACCTTATGCACAGTCAACTGTTAGAAGAAAAACTTAACCTGCCGGGCCCTGACACCAAGATGAGATAAGTGAGGCAGCTCCTGCAGAAGTATAACGCCTCCTATGTTACTTCCTGAAGCTGTCACCTGGAATTTAATCTATCACGTTAAGCCTTCATCTTACAAATTTCAGGTACCTTCTAGATTAAATAACAAGTGCTGTGCAGCACGAGTAGCTTGATAGAAGGTAAAAAAAATACCTCTTCATCTCCATCAGCTCTCTTGACGATAAGAATGACCGGTCCACTTACAGATGATGGTAGCGACCCAGGGTTGATTCTATCAACCTGGACAAGAAACCCATGAATAGGCATATAATAATTTGTAACCAAAAAATTCAGGTTTACTCTCCCTCCATTGACATACCTGAACTAATGTTCCAACAGCAGCTCCAGAAACAAGAACATCCCAACCTTGAGAACCAATTACACTCCTAATAGCTTTCAAGAGCAGAGTACAAATTTTTGAAACCTGAAAAATCACACTAAGAAAGATTTCCCAAAGGTCAAGAAGCTGCCATAACTTTAAACGAGAGATGAGATGCATGTGAACTTGGAATATGGGTAGCAGAAAGCACAAATGCACTAAGCAAATTCAAGGGAAAAAAAAACAGGATTATTAACTCCAATGATAAAACAAAGTAAAGTAATATACCCAGCACGGATCTCAGCTTCTGTGTATGTCGTCACACTATTCTTGGGAATTCCAAAAGCTCTTCCAAGCATCTTCAAAGCAGAAAGGTAGTTTCAAGTCTATGGGTTTAATAAAATTAACAAATATCCACACACACACACACGCACGGTACTCATGCACACACAATTTTCCATTAGGAATGTTTCTTTATACCTCAACTTTAGCAGGAAATATCTCAAGAAGTGCTTCAGAATATTCTTCTGTTAACCTCCTCGACCTATCAAGAGTCGCTTTTAGTCTCAATGCCCATATCATTTTGCCATCTTCACTGCCTTATGAAGACAAAATGAACACAGAATATTAACTACAAGTTGGCACGTACATACTAAGCTCTGAACCTGCAAAGTCAGATATGAAATGACTACCTTCCTTTTCGGAAAAGCCTCTTTTCTTCCAAGCAAGAAGTTCATTCCGCAAAGCAGTACATTCTTCCACTTGCCAACTTGATAGCCCCAGTTGGCAAATGCCAACAATGAGTGCATCAAGGAGATTATCCCAAAAACTCATGTTCTGTGCCACGTTCTCAGCCAACCAAGAAGTCCCTCCACTAGCTTCAACGGCATTAAGGAATCTATGCAGATATGCATCATAAAAATTAATACAGTTCCAAGTATGTGGTAGAACAGGAACAAGGAAACAAAATTAAGTTGGGAAGTAATTTATCAAATATTTCAACATATTATGGCATGATAGAATTGTTCACTTGCACATCGTAATATTTAATTCTATCAAAGAATAGATACTAAACCATGACTTCATCTGATATAGCTTGAGCTTTTGAAATAGTTAATAGTGGTCCTCCTGAATTTTACATCGTACTAAAGCATGAGCTTCTGAGTTCAAATTTTTCTAGGCGTATAATTTGCCTCTCCATTGATATATTTCCACACTCTAGTCTTAACTCTTAAGCCAAAGTTCAACTTATGTGTGAAGGGGAGTGCCAAACTACTTAAATATTAAACCAATATTTCATCTAATGGTTTTTTCCTTTTTTATTAATCCAGGGACACAGATGTGGAGACCCGGCTTACTAGAGACCCATGGAACACCTTGCAAGCCCAATAAATCGATTAAGTCCATATTTTTTTGGCTTGTGCAAGTGGCTCTAACCTGGAGCAATTTGCTTGAAGTTGGTAGGCTTAATCTTTTAAAACAGTTGGTTGCGGTACGCAAAATTTTACACATTATTCTGAAAACAGCATTACTTAGGAGTCTGAATAGACTAATTTGAGAAGGCATCATGATTCTGACCATAGTTTCACCAAACACTGGCATCATATTTTTTTAAGACTTATCAATCCTTTAACCTACGACGCCACTGACAAAGATGCATTGCGTTAGATATTAACATCTGATTATTTCAAAGACTGGGAATCAAATCCAGTAGAGAGTAGCTTATGGTCCAACATGGGAAATTTAAAGTCTTCCCAACAGAATTATCTCTCATGTGAAATATTTCAGTGGGTCCCTCATGTCCCTAGTAGATACATACCTATAAGACAGCCACATGCGGTATAATCAGAAGATACAGGACTTTCTTTTGCCATTAATACAAACATTTATTTCACAGCTTTTTTTTTTTTTTTTTTTCCCACACGGTTCACATGTGGAAACTTTTAACTTTCTGATCAAAGTCAAATTAACAGAAATGTTTCTATATTACAACATCCAGAGAAATCAACTAGAGTAGGGAAGACTTCAATATTTAACAACAGAACAATGGCAGAAAAGACGTTTCGAGCAAAATGGTTCCAAAACCACAAATAGATGCTTAATTCTATCGTGAATTATTTAAGCCGGATGTGGACAAGAGATAAAGTACCACAAAATTGCAGTTTCGAAGGAATCAGATCAAGTAAGCTAGATATTTGACAAGTCCTTTGATATCAGCACAACACAAGCACAAAGTACAAAAAAAAGGCTCTTACAATAAACAGGTCAATTGAAATGACTCTCCGCTCCATGCTTTTTGAATCCCTAAGATTAATAAGTAAATAAAAACTGGGGAGCTATGCACTGAAAGTATTTATACAGTCATGATAGAGAGAGCTGAGGACTATTTGTCTCAAAATGATCTACTACTCGCACTAGAAAGGGGAAACGACACCACAAGTGCCATAACTTTTGTACAGCTCTCACTTAAGTGCCATTATTATTTTTTCGATCAATTGAGTGCCATACCTTTCGTACGGCACTCACCTAAGTGCCATAATTTTATTTTATTTTCAATCACTTGAGTGTCATAACTTTTTAAAAATGTTCCCCGTGTCATACCACCTCAGATTTTCAACACTTCGGTGAACGTTTTTTAAAAATTATGGCACTCAAGTGATCGATTGAAAGTTATGTCACTAAAATGAATATTTTTTAGAAGTTATGGCACTTACGCGATTGGACAAAAAGTTATGTCACTCAAGTGAACACCGTGGTGTCCTCCCTACTAGAAACAATGAGATAGTTAACACAAAAAAATCTAAAATATGTGGCATAAGTAATTATAAAGAGAAATTGTCTAAGCAGAAACATTTTTCTATGACAGAAATTCCTAAGTCATCCCAAGGCAACAAGTAAAGTCACACATCCACACAGAAGATCTGACTTGTTCAAACATTCAGTTACTGTATGAGTATGAAGAAGCAAAAAAAGCATTGTGGAAATGAGCATGGAGACCATTGTATTTTGTGTCTATGTAGAAACATTTTATCATGTGCCTTAATAAGAGCTTCTTTCACATTTCCACATAATACATTGAAGTGGTTATCTCTATTTTCTCTGAAGCTTCATTCACGATTAAGGCACAATAAACTTTTGATATGACTATTAAAGATGATAATCATTCTGAAAGAATCTGAAAGAAGCATTCTGGCGACATGCTGATCCAGAGAACAGTCTTTTCTACTTTTGCTTTGTCAAGTCCAATAACGAAATGGGATCAATGCTGCATGAGGGGTTTGCCAAAAACTCACGCCATCAGTAAGCTATGAACAGAGCACACCTGCTTAAGAGCACAAAAGAATAGTCCTCAAGGCCAATCTCACAAAGCCGCCACTGTACCAAAAAGGAAAATGAGAGGATATTAGACGCTGATCCATCAAAACTTCAGATTATGATGTTTCTGGATAGGTTGCTCAGAAAAGAGTAGAAATGATTTCACCTTTTGACGCGTTGCAATTGCAGCATCAGGGGCATCATTTCGAAGACCACTTTCGAGACCTTTTGCAATCAATTCCCTTGTTGCGGTCAAAGATTGCATGGTTTGCATCAACAGATCAAGGGATTCACTGGAAGTATCCAATCTCTAAATGAACAAAACAGAAACAACCACATAAACAGTGAGAAATACTGTATACTTAGACATACAGTAGAAATAAAATGAAATAAGATCTGCATCAGAGAGGTCTTCTTTGGAGGGAAGGAAAGGCCAATTCAATCTCAAAATTGCTTGTCTTCTTTGAAGTGGAAAGAACTTTATATTTGCTTGCAAAAAGGTACATGCATCCATATACTGCTGCTTTATCCTCGATTAATTTGTAATCAAATAATAAGTCACCAAATCAGGTAAGTCAACTGTTATGGATGCAAGGAAGGAACTACATAATGGCAAGATTCTTGTGGTCATGCCCTTGTTCAATACAACAGGGGCACTGCCAGCCATTCTTGAGGTGTGTTCGTCCATGACCCACACAAGACTGCGCTCAGCCAACTTTAAGGGGACAAGTATAACAACAATACAGGACTTAACATTCCCTGCATGCCATCAGCATATGATATAGAGAACAAGTCATCATTAACTAGCAGTAACTGCCACCAAGTGGCACCATTATTTTGAATGCTGTACAGAACAATTATCGGAAGACCTACAATCAAATGTCATATTAAATGCAAAGTGGAGATCCTAGTGCACATGCTTGATTGTCCCACCACAGTGAATGAACAATCCAACAGCATGACAGAAGCAGCAGGCAGATAGTCAAGTGATAAAGTTTATAGTGCAAGGCAAGGAATCTATCTCAACAGTAAGTAACAAAAGTTATCTGCATGAGCTCCATAACAAACATAACACCAACAATCAAATGTCATATTACATGCAAAGTGGAGATTCTAGTGCACATGCTTGTTTGTCCCACCACAGTGACTGAACAATCCAATGGCATAACAGAAGTGGCAGGCAGATAGTCAAGTGATGAAGTTTATAGTGCAAGGCAAGGAATCTATCTCAACAGTAAGTAACAAAAAGTTATCTGCATGAGCTCCATAACAAACATAACAAGCCAATTTTAAATTTAAAAAAGTTACAAAAAGATTTCACAAATGGGATTCTCACATAAAAGCATATTTCTATTACCTCTTTACATTCAAGAAAGAGCTTAAGAGTTGACAATGCCTGTTCATCCAACGATTCTCTGATAGACTCAAGTTGTTCCCCAAGGCTGCAATGGAAAAGGTATAGTCCATAAATAATTGATAATCAATAATCAATTGCAGTTGATCAACTATTGCTGTCAAAATACAAATATAATGAGGCCCTAATGGTCCCTTTAGTTGGCCTTTTCGTTTCCTTTGTTTATCTATGGAGTTATTTTAGTTATCTGTATCTAAGCCTTTTTTTTTTTTGGTGGGTGTGCATAAGTGAGGGGTTTGACTGGGAAGATTTTCATCAATTCCCAGTCTGGCCATATTAATAGCCCAACATTGTTCATTAGAGTCGCCACTAAAATGGTTATTCTAAAAGACTTCAATTTCATCAAAGCTATGAAATCTTATATGACAGACCTTCCAGCATTAAAAAAATCCTTCAGCTCATGATGAAAAATTTTGAATTGCTCCACAAATGCTTCACTATATTGTCCCGGGTTCTCGGTGATTCTGGCAAGCATTGCTTCAGTAGCAATTAAATCCTCAGGACCAGCATTCCGATGAAGCTTGTTTTGTATTGTATGCTTTATCTCTTGCTGCATTTCAGGGGAAAAAAACAAAGAAACAAGTTAAAGTGAAGTTCACAGACTACCTTAAACCTGTAACTGAAGAGATTCACACACCAAGTCCCTCATGAAGCACAACCTTGAGGTCATGGGGAATGTCATTTCGATGTGCTATATCTCTTATTCGAGTCAGAGGAACAGATGCGGTAAATTCAGCCTTGAAAGATGGCAGACATGGATGAATTTTGCGAACCACCAGCACTTCCTGAATAGGATGTCAAACACAAGCAGTGACTATTGTAGGAGAAGACTACATAACAATTACACAACGAATATGCAGGTATACAAATGTATTTACATGCTTAACAGTGGCCCAAAAAAATAAGGCACTATACTCCTATCTCAAGTGGTTCACAGTTGCAATTAATGAAGAATAGGGGCTTTTAACCTTTTTCTCAGAAGTTACACGAATTCCCAATAGATGATATCTGAGGAAAGCAGTAAGTTACAACACCACCCCCACACACCCCCCCCCCCCCCCCCAAAAAAAAAAAAAAAAAAAAATCTTGTCCATAATAATGATAATAATAATTAATAAAATAGTTCACAGTGATAGCAGTATGTACCCAGCAATTCTATGCCAAAGATATGCTCTCTTTTGTATGAAAAGCCACCTCCTGAATCCATCAGTACGGTACATTTATTGCAAAGTGTTTTACCAAAAAGATGCCCTTTACTGGAAGCAGGACATTTAACTTATAGTGAAAATGCTCTCACCTTTATGATATTGGATACAAAACAAGCAAATGTATGATATTTTCCAAATTAAAACTAAGAAGAACTGACAAAATATACATCACAGAACATTTGTGAGGAATTGGCCACTGGATGAAGCATCCTCAAGCTTTCAAAGTGGTGTAGTACAGGTGATAGGACAAAGTGGTTTCTCCAGTGATAGTATGAAACATATCAGCAAAATTAAGCAGGCTTTTCTATTAAAAAAAGTCAATTCTTTTATAAGAAGGAGAAGAAGGGAAAAAGAACAACTAGGATTGAATGCACATGAGACATGGCACAACAGAAAGACAAAAGCATGACACATATAAAAGTCTTATCCCACTAAGCAGGTAAACAGGACATTCACACAGAAACACACACACGTCACCTTAGGGGAAGCATCTTTCCTGCAAGCAATCCTCTCCAATTCCCGGAATATGAGTCTAGATATCTCTGCATGCCTATTTGGCCGATGATGACCTCCATCTTCAAAGCAGGGAATTTGTCCTGTGTTTATCCACTGCAGAAGAAGAAGCTCTAAGAAGACCACAAAGAATCAACTCGAAAGTGCAGTTTGGAACTTAGTCAGGTAACTATACCTTCAAATAGATGGCAGAGTTTACAAGAGCCTCCAATCGGTTTTCACCTTGAAGGTTTTCAACTATAAGCTCACGAACAACTTCGAGCTTCATTAACACAAGTTAAGAGATATGACAATGTCAACTGAATGATATAAGCTCCACCCTTACATTCATTCATTTCTTCATATCTCAGAGTTTTAGGAAGTCAATTCAGCCAGGAACAAGCTAACCAGAATCATCCACCAAAAAAGGTCACTTTCTAATCTAACAATCATCTCAGATAACCTTGGAAAAAAAAAATGCAAAACCAAGTGTCAACCTTCAGAATCAAACCAAAGACATTGGATGTTTATCTGCTAATGTAAGACATGCTACATGTAGCAAATTTGCATCATAGATTTGAAGGCAATCCATTGTCTGGGGAAAGAAAGAGAGGAATGTTAATGGAGCACATAATAGTCTCTGCATATGTCATTACCTTACGCCACCAGTTCCTTGCATTTCGATCACCTTCGACCAGCTTTAAGGCCACTCCTTCAAGACCTGAAGTATCCCATCGCATTTCTGTCTCTCTATCCCTGTGCTCATTGGAGCGCATAAAACTCACAGCCTTCCCCTGCCATTGCTCCACAAAGGGGCTTGTCTCTGCCTCAGCAAGAGCAGCTGTATCATTAACTGCAGCACCTTTATCACCATCGTTGTTGAACAGCTCCTCACCAGTCTCTTCAGAATCCATAGGCATCAATTCCACAGCCTCCTCAGTCGCATTCCACTTGCAAACCATTCCATACTTCCCTCCTTTGGGCAGCTTGAGGACTCGATTATCCCCAGATTCCCATGCCACACTCTTGTCTTTCCTATCAATGACAAATTTATATTCGACCGATTCACCTCCTTTCACTTCTAACTCACATACCCATCCACTCTTGGTCCAGTCCATTGCCACCTTTTTCTTCCATGATCCCAATTCTCTTGCAGATCCTAAGATTGCCACGCTCTCCCCAAATTCAACTTGGTGATCCAGCCGAACACTGAGGTGCACCTTCTCCTGTCCCGGCTTTGATTTGATCTTCTTCCCTTTCTTCTCCCCTTTCTTCTCCCCTTCTCTGCAATAAACACACAATGTTACAGCTTCTACCAGGAGCCTCCTACTGTGTCGGAACAACTTAAATAGCAATTTTCACACAAGCCGCCCCATCATTCTTTGTCATTTAACACCGCATTCGAAGAGAAACCTCAACTCAAGACGGTATCAGATAATTAATGCCGCTAAACTCTATTGCAAGAAGAACTCAAAATAAAAACAGAAAAAAACTCCTTTTTTTTCCGCACCGATTCTCGTTCAAGAAATAGACCCCACATAAACTCCATCCACACTAGAGACTCAGACAAACCTCGGATCAAGAATTGCATAAAACAACTCAATACTTAACTCCGAACCCAGTACTTGATCAGACGACATAAGTATACTATAACAAATCCACCGAGAAAGAGAGAGAGAGATACCTGGTTTCAGTGCTAGAAACGCCGCGAACAACCGTGGAGGGGCGACTCCGAGCGGCGTGAGCTCCATGCATCCACCTGAGAGAATCTCGAAGGGGAAAAGCAATGCTGCTCTTCAAGAACGAACTGGTCGCAGAGTTCCCAGAAATGGGATGCAAAGATTTAGCCAGCCTTCCGCTACCATCTTGGACGAAACTCGCGGAGCAATGCCATCCACGCCAAGAACCCATCACCCACTCTCAAAAAGATGGCAACTTGAACTGAACAACAGCAAAAAGACGGCAACTTGAACTGACGAACAGGATGCCCAAGTCAACCAGACTCAAATCTCAAACGCGAAAAACCGTGGAATCAGAAATCAAGAAAGCGTCGTGGGTTGACAAGGGAGACGCTCCCCGAGATGATCATTATCTCGAATTTCGACGGGTACCCACGTGGACAAAGAGATGAAGGTGTCCCAAGCAGCGAGCTTCAGCTACGGCAACGTTAATGGGCCCTCTGTCCGATCAATTATTAATAAAATATCAGATCGCTACTTCTCCTTTCTTCATTTGGAAAAGATCAAGCAGCTCCTTCCTGGATTCTATCGCAGAGTGGCTTATGTGGCTTTCGTTCAGCGGTAAACCAGCGGTTCGCTTTTTCTTACCTCTACCGCCATCGAGATATCATTATCTTCCCCTTCATGGGATCCACATGCGATATTTTCCCTTTTCTTTTCTTCTCCTGTTCTCTTCTCTTTTTTTTTTTTTGCATAAAAATGGAGAAAACCATATTTGTTTTCTCTATTAAAGAAAGAGATGCCGAGGGTCGGCCGGTGATATCGACCGGCGAAAAGAACGGTGAAGTCGCAATCCAGTTGCTTGGACCATCATCGGGTTCTCTTATTTGGAAATCAAATGGCCACCTCGATTTCGATCTCTCTTGTTCTATATCCCCAAATGTCTAGCAAGCTATGGCTTCTCTGAGACTTTGCCCTCAACTAGGATTCGAAGATCAACTCAAACTCAAGGTACATTTGATTCAGCTTTTTGAAAACCTTCTCGGAAAATCTTGAGATGTTTGACTAGATGAGTTTTGAAGTGAAAACTAACCTCTGGAAAGATAAAAACTCAAGACAGATACAGAATACTGAAAGCCCTAAATTAATAAAATTAAATTTCTTTTTTGCCTCAAAAACTTATTAGAAGTCCAATTTTACCCTTTTTAGAAAACACTCTCCTTGACTCTCCTAATCCTTTCTCTCTCCCATGACTACTGCTCCATTCCTTCACTCCATCCGCACTCTCTCTCTCCTTCTCTCGCTGGACTTAGTCTTTCTTTTGGGCTCTCACTCACTCTCCTACAGGTAATTAGGATTTGCTTCTTGTTCCTAATTTGGTCTCGATATGTCAATTCAGGACAAGAACAAAAGGCCCTCCATCGTTTTCTTATGATTTTGCTAGTTAGATTTTTCTCGCAAGTTAAGTTGACCTATTTATAATAATTTAATATCATGAGAGGAATTGCCAATTCACATAAAATGACATTCAAATAATTGAAAAAAAAAATGATATTTAAGTAAGCACTATACAAAAATTATGATATTTGTCATCATATTTTCATTTTCTTTGTCAATGATCGCCGCATTACTCAATAAGATTTCATTATGCGTGCAATCCGGATGTGCTATTCTTTTAAGATTCATCGATATGCAGCTTCCATCGAGTAAGGCACATGATTCTTCGTCTAGCTATTGCACTAAAGGATATGTGCTTTTCCCCCTTAAGGTGTTGCCATCTTTAAGACATGATTGACACGCATGGTCCTTCTGTTTTTATCTTTTTTAGCATTCAATATCATAAATGTGAAGTTTTATTCTTAAACTTCCAAAAAAAGTAAGACGCGCGTGTTAATACTTAATACTATGAAAGACCCTAAACTATTACACCGGTGATAAATTTATTCAAAATTAATTTTTTAATCACGAAAAATTATAAATTAGTATAATTGTGATAAGTTTACCCCAAATGATCACAAAAAACTCTAAACTAGCATATTTGTGATATATTTATCCCAAACTAATTTTGTTTACCACCAAAAACTCCAAATTAGTACCCTATATTAAATTAGATTAATATCACAAAAAATTAGAAAACTAGTATAACTATAACAAATAGAGAATAAAATCCCAAATCGGTACACTAATCAATTGTTACATGCCATCTAACTCAATATGCATAGTAAAATTTAACAAAAACTAACAAAGGGTAAATTTATTATAAATATACCAATTTAGGGTAAAATTGTCAAAGATATATTAGTTTGAGATTTTCGGTAGTCAAAAAATTATTTTGAGCTAAATATATCACATGTGTACTAGTTTGATTTTTTTTTTTTTTTGTGGCATTAACCCTTCAAAAAAATTCATAATCCTTATGCTAAAAAATCTGACACCGTGAATTAACATTACCATCATTTTACGTTAATTTGATGCTAAATTTTCCTTGATGGTGCCGTCCAAGATATGGGCGTAAAAAAAAGCAAAAAAGATTTGTTGACTTAGGAAAATGGATTGGCAACACATAATCATTATTTTGAGGTACTAAAAATCTTAAAACTTATAACTAAAATGCAATTGATTTCTAAATTTTTTAAAAAGTGCAATTAGGTTCTAAAACTTGTCAAATTAATTTAATCAAATCCTTAAGTTAACTCTATCCAATTAGGTTGCCCAAAAATGATGACGTGTCTTATTTTATTATTTTCTTAAGACATATGAGAATGATGTAGTGCTCATAAACACCATGTGAGAAAAAATTCAATTTTTTTGAAAAACTAAATTTAAAAAAAAAAAAAAAACCAAACTCAAATCAATAGTTTTGGCCAAGCACTTGTTGTTGGCCACCGCCATAGCCACCGAGGAGGGCTAGCGAAGGTTGTTTGGGCTTTTCCAAGGCTTAGGGCCTGTTTGGCAACGTGCCAAATAATGCCTGATTCTGATTTTTTGTTCTCAGAACTAGTTTGGGATGAGAATCGTGTTTAGTAAAATTTTTGTTCCTGGGAACAGATTGGGAAGAGAATTGAAAATAAAAAAAAAGAATATGATTTTCCATCTGAGAATCAAGAAAAGAATCAAAACAGTAAAAGTCTCATTCTTTCCTTTCAACATCCCGTGATTGTCGTCCACCACCACCCGCCCCATTTGCCGCCACCCGCTCTGCCGCCGGCCACTTCGGTCCAGGGTCCGGCGAGCTCGCTGGAAGCAAGCCCGACCATTGGCGAGGTAGCCCCGGCCACCGATGGGGCTTGGGAGAGCCTTGCCGTGGCCGAGCGAGCCTCGCCGTGGCCGAGCGAGGCTCGCCCAACCCCACCGAGGCTTGGCCTCTCCGGATCGGGCGAGGCTCGCCTAGCCTCGCTTGCCACCGGTGAGGCTCGACCTCACCGGATCGGCGAGGCCGAGCCTCGGTAGGGCCGGGCCGAGCCTCGCCTAGTTGTCGACGAGGCTCGACCGACGAGGGCCGACCTCGCCGAGGGCCTAAGCAAAGCTCCAATGAGCGTCATCGACCTCGCTGGCCCTCATCTGGCCAGTCGCCGGTTCGGTGATCAGCCAAATGAAGAAGAAGAAGAATAGGAGAAAATGGAAAAAAAGAAAAGAAAAAAAGAAAAAAAGAAAAGGAAAAAGTAAAAAAAAGTATTTAAAAATTATTTAAAAATTAAAATAAATTAATTTGGAACGAATCAATTAATACGGTATCAAACGCAATTCTATTCTAGAATCAAAAAATTTAGACAGTTATCAAATTCGTTTTTTTACTCATAATCAGTTCCCGAGAATAGAATAAAAAATAATCATTTTTAGTCAGAATCAGTTCCCAGGAACAGAATCATTACCAAACGCGCCCTTAGAGATCCTTTCCCGAGGCTAGCAAGGGCTTGATGGCCTAGTTCCGGGGGAAGACATGACTGTCACCCTTGATTTGAGCGAGGATTGTTGTCACTAGTGTGGAGCTAGCGAGGGTTGGCCATAGTTGTTGAGTTCAGTTTGCATTTCCTTTTAAGCTTTTTAATTATTTTCATTCTAATTTAGTTTGTGTTCCTTTTTTTTTAATTTTTTTTAGTATTTTTCTGATGTGACACTTATTGGGCTCCTGAGATCTCCACGTGTCTTAAGCAAATAATAAAATAAGACATTTAAGCATTTCTAATGAATATAGTTGAACAGAATTAATAAAAGGACTTCATTAAATCATTTAACAAATTTTAAAATTTGATTATAATTTTTGAAAGTTTTAAAATTGAACTAAACTTTAATTACAAATTTTAAGATTTTTAGTGAACTTTTCCATTATTTTGGCTCAATAAGTGGTTGACATGACAGTCGAATAGCAGAAAATTGCATGTTCTTTGGCGACGTGCTTAACTAAGGAACCATATTATGCAAACTTTTAAAAGTTGATTAAGTTCAACACACACAAAAATAGATCCGCTCATGTTACTTGTCTTCATCTTTAGAGAATTAAAAGGAAAGTCATTAATAGGTGTACAAAAATTGTCTAGCGGTTTTGGATTTTCGATACATGAATTAGCTATCTATAGCTTGGGGTAGTTTTCATTAGTAGTCACTGAAATTCAGTCGTTTTTTCAATTGAGTCACTAAATTTTATTCTCTTTCACGGAACTAACTAAAATTTTTCCTTCTTTTCAATTGATGCACTCTAATCAGAATCCAATCAATTGATCCGAGCCCTACATCAAGCTCTTCAATATATGTTACAGAAAGGCATGACAGATGATTACCTGTAGATTGATTCCGATTGTTTGGTAATGATAGAGACGATAAATGATCACCGATCGCCACCATGGGACTGCCAAGACCTAGTTGTGGAAGTTGCAGATTTGATCTCCAGATTTTCCCACTTGCGACCGTGCCACTGTAGACGGGAAGCAAACTCCATCGCCGACTAGGCCACTAAGGCCTATGGCCATGGTTCTTTGAACTCAGACCGGGCCTCCTCACCTCCTCAGATTATTCTGGATATGCTATGTATTGATGCCCTAAAAATGGGTTGTAATGCTTTCCCTTCGTAAATAAAGTGCTACGTATTTTCGACCAAAAAAAAAAAAAAACAGGTGATGATGACATGACCTTTGGACCTTTGGAAAATTGGTAAAATTTTTGTTGAAGTGCGTTGATGGAGAAAAATGAAGTTTAATGCATTGGGTAAATCTGGTGACTCGATTATAAAAATGACTAAAGTTCAGTGACCCTAAAAGAAACTTATCCGTCTTCTTGATAATATCCTAATTTATGAAGAAGAACGTTGTTTGTGAAAGCAGACTCTTGCGATTGATCATGATATTACGTAAAACATGGACGCGATTTTATCATCGCATGATGTTCTGCATAACGTGATAGATGCCTGTGCATGAAGATACCAGCAAGCAATGATTTCGCATGCAAGAGAAGTCAATTGGGTCTTTTTTTTATTCCTTTCGTGGGTTTTAGCAGTCTCTTCGTTGACGATTTGGACTCAATTTTCAGTGCCATGACCTTTGCCGGTGAGGGACGTTAGCAACTCCTTTTACTGGCGCAAGCAATCCTTGGGGTGTATCTACCTGTTTGTGGAGACCGAGAGAGAGAGAGAGAGAGAGAGAGAGAGAGAGAGAGAGAGAGATGCTTATCGTCCCAATTTGAAAAGAAAAATCGAGTTTCGATGAGATCTTCATGCAAGAAAGGAAGGGATCTTAGAGAAGAGGACGAATAAGGAAACAATTTGACAGACGAAGTGCTAATCTTCACTGTAATTGTGGACTATTGACCGAGATCTCAAAAAGTCTACTCAGCCGGTCTAATTGGGACTTTGGAAAATGTAACCAGGAAGGAAACTGCACATGGAACAGGATCTGGCGAGGGTTCCAGGCAAGGGCATCCCCGTTATCGCCGGCCTTCGCCTATGGCCAGAGGTCACTGGCAAATCACCGAGGCCCTAGTGACCGACGGAAGGAAACATGAAAAAAAAGAGAGAAAAAAGAAAAGAAAAGAAATAAAAAATTTAGAAAATTTTAAAAAACTGCAAAAATTGTCCATGACAATGCCGGCCCAGTCACATAGGACAATTGGCATTCACATGAGCAATTGTCAGACAAAATGGATCGGAATGATTATTTTAATAAATTATCAAAATTTTTAGGATTAAATCAATTAAATTGAAAAGTTTAGAATTGAATTGACATTCATAACCTTTTTTATTTTATTTTTCAATTTGTCTTATTACATCTCCTTGAGAATCAAATAAGCATCTAGGCCATAATGGCATGAGAGTATAATACAAGGCAACTACAAAAAGGTCTTATTAAAGCTTATTTTACCAAATTGCGTTGCTTCCGAAATTGGAAAAGCCGATAGGGTTATTTTACTGTGTAGTGGTAGCCGATGAAAGGCAACAGCTCAGGAAAAGTTGGCACATGTGAGCATTAAGTACACAATCTCCAGGACTAATTTGAAAGAAGAAAGCCCCCGATGGCGTGCCTAGTCCTGGACGCTTGAGCCAAGATCCTTGACACTTGACTCGAAAAATAATTTAATAATAATATTTATCTCTTATATCACATAAACAGTGCATATCTTTTTAGAAAAATCAAATCAAATTTTTCTCATTAAACGACGGAAAATATATTATAGATCATTTTCTAAATCTTAGGCTATCACTGAAAAAAATTATCGATTTGCCGTGAAATAATTTCCTGAAAAACATTTTCAGAAAATGTCACGTATTAAACAAATGGAGCCTTACATCGCAAAGCTACATTTCGATTTTGTGCCACTGCCATTACTATGTAACGTTACCAAGCAGGCTCAGATCCATTGAGGGATTCCATAAGTAAATAAGATGCAAGGATAACCATGGAAGGTTCATTAAAAGGACATGAAACCTTTCCTTCTTTGCTTCAATGCCTAGGTTTTAATTCACGCGTTCATGTCAAAGCTTGAATCCTCTCTCTCTCTCTCTTTGAGTGTTTTTTTTTTTTTTTTTTTTTGCTGAAAATCCAACCCGAGATCATCAGATGGAGAAATCAGTGCGCAGGAGCTGCTACAAGCCGTGCCAGGTTACGTCCCTCGTCACCCTGTTGTGCTTCACGTTTCTCTGCTTGGACTACTTGACCTTCCATGGCGAGAGAGACGGCTTCTACTTCAGAATCAACTACCATGGGCGTCTGACATCTGCCGAGACGAAGCAAAACGGAACGCAGAGCTCCGATTCTCTACGACTTGCGGCAAACGTCGATGATCACGGGGTTAGTGCTACGAGCAACTCCAGCAGTGCAAGAACCCGGGGTTCGGATAAGCCTGATGAGGTGGAGGAGAGCCTGAACGGTACGAATGAATCAGATGCAGGGTCAGCACCGAGGGGCGACCAAGAATCTGTGGAGTACGTCCCTGTCCAGGTCCTAGGCAAAGGTGATCGAGATATGACGCACCCGAATAAGGAGAGCGCAGACCCGTGCTCGGGCCGGTACATCTACGTTCATGACCTCCCGAGTAGATTCAATGACGAAATACTGAAGAACTGCACGTCCCTCATCAAGTGGTTCGACATGTGCCCGTCTGTGGTCAATGAAGGTCTAGGTCCCCGAATCGACGATTCTCGCGGAGTCCTTTCTCATGGAAACTGGTTCGCGACCAATCAGTTCTTATTAGAGGTAGTGTTCCGCAACAGGATGAGGCAGTACGAGTGCTTAACCAACGACTCCTCGCTGGCTTCTGCTGTTTTCGTCCCCTTCTATGCTGGGCTCGATGTTGGCCGCCACCTCTGGAATTTCAGCACGTCGGTTAGGGACTCTCTCGCGCAAGATCTCACCAATTGGCTTGCGGATAGACCGGAGTGGAACAAAATGTGGGGGAGGGATCATTTCCTAGTCGGAGGAAGGATCGCTTGGGATTTCAGGAGACGAAGCAACGACGTTTCTGACTGGGGAAACAATCTTATGTTCCTGCCCGAGTCCAAGAACATGACGATGCTATCGATCGAGTCGAGTTCTTGGAACAATGACATCGCCATACCATATCCCACATATTTTCATCCCTCGAGCGAGGCTCAGGTCCTTGAATGGCAAAACAAAGTGAGAACACATGAGAGGCGGTACCTGTTTTCGTTTGCTGGGGCCCCACGACCGAGCTTGGAAGATTCTATCCGAAGCGACCTCATTAACCAATGCAAAGCCTCTAATGGGACATGTGCATTGCTGAACTGTGGCTATGTTGTGAACAAGTGTGATGATCCGGTTGAAGTGATGAATGTCTTCGAGAGTTCTGATTTCTGCCTGCAGCCGCCCGGTGATTCCTTCACTAGGAGGTCAACGTTTGACTCGATACTGGCCGGCTGCATTCCGGTTTTCTTCCACCCTGGATCGGCGTACGTGCAGTACATTTGGCATTTACCAGAGAATTCTTCCAAGTATTCAGTTTTCATACCCGAAGACAAGGTGAAACGTGGACACATGAACATCAAACAAGTATTGAGTAGGATTTCCCGGGATGTAGTACTCAGTATGAGAGAGGAGGTTGTACAGCTGATTCCTAGGATTGTATATGCAGATCCAAGGTCCAGAGATCATAAGTTCCAGGATTCCTTTGACACCGCCGTAAAAGGAGTTTTGAAAAGAATAGAGAGCATCAGGAGAAGGGTTTCCGATGGCAAGGATCCTAGTTCTGGATTTTCAGATCAGAACAGTACAAAGTTCAACATGCCCAGGACAGCCTAGGAAAAACAACAGGATCTTTCAGATTATAAAGAACCAAGAAGCATTCTAGATGGACAGAAATTGAATTTGAGATTTTTTTTTTTTTGTCAGTTTTAAGCTTGCGCAGATGATTTTTTCAAGCGTATCTTCTCTCTTCATCCAGGATTGAATTTCTTCGATCTCTACCCACCGCATCAAGGATGAAATATTTGTAATGTACAAGAGACTGCAAATCAAGAATGTACTTGAATCTGTTAAAGCTTGAATCGGATGTTGATTAGTTCAGGTACAGTTATGTTTGCATCTAATTATGTTTTTGTTTTGTTCATGTGTTGATTTAGCAGGGCGAAAGAAGACCACTTGTTGTTAGTCACATCAATTACCTTCATTCTCGATTCATCACAAGAGAAGAGGCTCATTTCACAGTAGTGCAGTTAGCTGGACACTCAGTAATTCATACAATAGTACAGTTAACTGGACATTCAGTAAATCATAATTTGCCTCAAAATGAATCTAGATTCAAACATTATGGGTAAAGCACTTTATATTATGACAATTACTATCTCAACGCACACAATTATAACAGTCACACAGTAGAGCCTTATATTACCACATCAGAAATAACTCACACTATATATATCAAAGTGGCAGCGACAGAAATAGACTGCTTCTAAGCAGCATTCCATGAAGAAAGGGGTGGAGTGTTGGAGTTCTCCCATGTAATCATGGTACTTTTGTACCTGCTGCCCTTGATGTTGTCCGCAGAAGCAATTGATTCGAGCTCAGCCATATCATTCGGCATGAGTTTCACAGACACAGCTCCAATATTCTGGTTAAAATTCTCAATCCTGGTTGTCCCAGGAATTGGGCAGACGTCGTCGCCCCGGTGGTGGACCCAGGCGAGGGCTAACTGTGAAGGGGTGCATCCTTTTCCCTTTGCAATTTCATGTAATCGGTCAAATAACTTGGCATTGTGAACCAAGTTCTCTGGCTGGAACCTGGGCAGGTACTGCATAAAACAAAGCACTTCTCAGCATGGCATTGAAGATAAATATGATTATAAAGCTTTTGGGTCGACAATTGCTTTCTAGCCTCTCTGAATGCTACAAAAAACTGGTTAACCAACAGCAAATATCAAAGTTAGCACATGATTTTCCCGCACTTTCATGCAAATGATAGTCACTGTGAGCCAATCAGTACACACAGACCTGTCGGAAGTCGTCCTTGGAGAGATTCTCAAACAACTTGGAACCAACAGAAAAGAATCCTCGTCCTAAAGGACTGTAGGAAACGATTCCGATGCCGAGCTCCCTAGCAACCGTTTCGAGGAAGATCAGAGTCAGAAGAAGACTGTCTCTACTTCACAAAGAAACTAGTTGGTTCTCGTTAATTTCTTACCGGCATGTGGGAATTACATCTGCCTCCACGTCTCTTGACCACAGTGACCACTCCAGCTGCACCGCTGTTATGGGATGAACAGCATGGGCTCTTCTGATTGTCGAAGCCGAAGCCTCAGATAAACCGATGTACTTGACCTTACCCTCCTCAACTAGCTTCTTTAGCTCACCGATCTTTGAAGATTCACATGACCCAAAAACAACAGTAAGGACCTTAAGTGTCGGAGATCCAGAAATTCGTGCGCTTTGTCAGCTTTATTTTGTATCTCTGAATGTGCGTTCTCCAATTTTTTTTAAACCATTTCATTTTGACACAGCCACCATCAGTGAGATCAATCAATATCGACACATCTTAAAGCAAGAAAAGTATACTAGGCATTAAATAAACTTTAAGTAGTATCTCTAATTTATCAGAACCAGAACTAAAAACTAATCGGACAGAAGATAATCCAGCAACTGATCTCAGTCCCACACAAGACAAATCTATTTAATCGTCGCAACACAAAAGTAACTTTCATTATATAGTTTCTATCATATTAACCATCACGAGATACGCAGTGAAACCATCCCGGTGCATCATCCTAGTGAAGCAATTTAAAGAGTGGGACAAGGATATACAGTGACTTCGATGGGCACGCGAACGTCCACGCGGTGTTGGTAGTAGAGGTCAATGCAATTGATGTCGAGCCGCTTCAAGCTGGCCTCGCACGATGCCCTCACGTACGCAGGATCGCCTCGGACCTGCCTGTTCCCCTTCCCATCTGCGGAGCTGATCCCGAACTTGGTCGCCACTTGTACTCTCTCTCTCAGCCCTCCCTTCAGTGCCTGCTCGAATTCCATACCAAGTCAACACCAAAGTAAACTTAAAAAATTTGCCCCACAAATCAGAAAGCCTAGTCGCCCGACATAGAATTTTGCGCGAGCAACGCCGACTGTCCATACCGCTTAATAACTAGAACCCACTTGGGGCGACTATTCAGACCACTCATCTATGGTTCCGCATCTCAAAACTCGCATATTTCACGGGTTTCAGACATTTTGCGTTCCGAACTAAGAGTCTGACATCACAAATTAAGAGCCAAGCATGAGAATCGATTACACTGGGGACGGGGGACTCCAGAAGAGGGCTTCGGAAGCAAAATCACGCGAAACCCTGTGCGAATTAGCGAAAGCTGATGCGAAAGGTGGAACCTTTCAAGCGACCGCGCGGCTCGAAATCCTTAAAGCACCGACCTTTCCGATGAGGATCTCGTTGGTGTGGGGGCCGTAGATGTCGGAGGTGTCGAGGAAGGTGACGCCGGAGTCGACGGCGTGGCGGATGAGGGCGACCATGTCGGGCTCCGACTTGGGTGGCCCGTAGAAGGCGGACATGCCCATGCAGCCCAGCCCCTGCGCCGACACCTCCAGCCCCTGCGACCCCAGCTTGATCCTCCCCACCGCCGTCGACGACGCCATTGCCGCCCGTCTTCGTTCTCGCTCTCGACCGCGATGCAGCAGGAAGATGTCAACTCAGGGAAGAAACGGTTCTAGCTTCAGACAACGACGAACGAAGACTGTCGTGTACTAAACGTAGATATTGTTAATTGCATTTTTGTATATTAAACCGTGAACTTTTCCTGTTGTTAGTCTTCTTACTAACTTAAACATGTGTTTCGGCAAGTCAAACTTAGTATTAACCATCCTATACTTTATGTGAGCTTATGATCTTGAAAAAATTTCATTAACTTCTTAAAAATCAACCAATATAAAAACAAAAAGGGCAAAAACAAAAAGAGTGGAGCAAATGAAAAGGAGAGGATACAGACTTGAACAGGTCTTTAAACTACTCCCCTAGTAATGACGGGGTACTAGCTGAATCAGGCAAGGTCGCCTTGCCTTTGCAGAGCCCCCGACCTTAAACTAAGGTGGGTAGAGGTAGTTCTCGTGCCTCGATAAATATAACAGCTGGGGACTCATTGTAAGATTTTAAACTTGAGCAGGCCTTTAAACTGCTTCCCTAGTAATGATGGGTACCCTTGGGGAGTCTTTTGATGGGGTACCAGCTGAACCAGGTAGGGTCACCCTGCCTTTGCAGAGGCCCCCTAACCTTAAACTAAGGGGGTAGAGGCAGCTCTCGTGTCCCGAAAAATATAGCGGCTGGGGACTCCTTGTAAGCAGGTCCTTAAATTGCTCTGTTTATCGGAATCAATCCCAAACGTAAAATGGGATAATGATAAACCTCTAGGAGAAATTAACCAATTTGGAAAATCCCCCAGGCCAGATCCTCGCGATGCCTTCCCTAGGGTTTGCTTGGGGGATTTTCCAAATTGGTTAATTTCTCCCGAGGTTTATCATTACCTTATTTTACGTTTGTGGTTGATTCCGATAAATGGAGCAATTTAAAGACCTACTCAGGTCCTAAGTCTTACGGGATATTATCTCAGCCGCTATATTTTTCAAGGAGTGGGAGCTGCCTCTACCCGCTTGTGCACCGCAGTTCCCACAGAATTGCGGGGGTGAGGCACCAACCCGTGCCCAGGGAGTTTTTACATGTGACTTTCACTGGGCTCTTTTAAGGTCCGATCGAGATCGAGTCTTACGGGATATTATCCCAGCCACTATATTTTTCGAGGTGTGGGAGCTGCCTCTACCCGCTTGTGCATCGCGATTCCCGTAGAAGTGTGGGGGTGAGGCACTGACTCCTGCCCAAGGAGTTTTTACGTGTGACTTTCACGGGACTCTTTCAAGGTCCAACCGAGACCAAAAGTCTTATGGGATATTATCCTAGCCACTATATTTTTCGAAGTGTGGGAGCTGCCTCTACCTGCTTGTGTACCGCGGTTCCCGCAGAAGTGCGGGGGTGAGGCACTGACCCGTGCCCAGGGAGTTTTTACGTGTTGTTAGTCTTCTTACTAACTTAAACATGTGTTTCGGCAAGTCAAAGTTAGTATTAACCATCCTATACTTTATGTGAGCTTATGATCTTGAAAAAATTTCATTAACTTCTTAAAAATCAACCAATATAAAAACAAAAGGGCAAAAAAAAGAGTGGAGCAAATGAAAAGGAGAGGATAACTATGATGATCTATTGAGGCTCTCCCAAGTCCCAACTGTGCCTTTGGGGGATTTGACAATTATACAACAGAAACAACATGAAGCCCGATTATTAAGGGTGAGTATGGTTCAGACTAAAGAAAATCTATCCAATTTAAAAATTTAAGGTATGTAAGATAAGTTTCATTCAAAAATTAAGAAAGTCATTTTAATTAGTAAATTTTAATTTTTAGATAGATAAAACCTGGAATCTAGTTTATTTATTTTTGTGTTTTTCTTGATTTATGCCTTCGCGCAGTCCTGCAATATTCCATAACATCGATGATTAATGTATAATTCAAAACACCTAGTCGACCGACATGAAGTCCCACTAGCATTGTCCATGTGCCCTTAGCGAAAGTCGCAAACATTGCAAGTGATTGAACTCACCGCCGAGGCAAATGACAACAGTAAACTCTCTGAAGTTCTGAATTTATTACAGGTGAACAAATACCCCGTTCATAAAACAGCCAAACAAGATAGTCTCAAAAGCACTGCAGCGCCCAATGCTCAAACCCTACAAATCAAAGATTCAGCGACAGAAGCAGATCCATTTCAAAGCAGCTTTCCATGGAGAACGGCGCTTTTTCCCTGTAGCCATGCTGGCCTCGCGCGTGCCACCCGTGATAGCGTCCGCAGAAGCAATCAATTCCAGCTCCTCCATCTCCTCCTGGGTAAGCTTCACGGACAGAGCTCCAACGTACTCCTCCAATATCTCGATCTCGGTCGCGCGGGGAATCGGGCAGACATCGTCGCCCTGGTGGAGTACCCAGGCGAGGGCTAACTGCGGCAGGGTGCATCCCTTTCTTTGAGCAATCACATTCACTCGATCGAATAACTTCGCTTTGGGACCCAAATTCTCTGGCTGGATCTTTGGTAGGGACTGCATCACAAACACCAGTGTCTCAGCGGAGAGCATATGAGCAACCGTCATTTTCTTTTTAACACCATTTTCTACCGCAGCAAGTGCAAACAATAGAAGTGGTTGCCTTGCATGCCATCAGATTGTTTTGTTACTTGACATGATAAGCATTTGGAAGTGAGCAATCACTGTGCATCTGGAAAGCATGATAAGCAAAAAAGACTATCTTGCAACGATCAAAATATCTCGTTCAAAACCATAAGCACAAGAAATGTAGAGGGAAGCGCTCTATCAGCAACCACGCAAGGCTGATGGTTTTGACGTAAGATGTGACAGGAGAAACGAAATCGGCGGAGTAAGGTTTCTACATGGAACAATAACCTTCCATCAAACTCGAAAGAAATGCCATATCTAAATGATGTGCAGGATGATATTAGTGGAATTAAAGATCTTTTTTTAGCTAAAAAACAAGAGCTACTTCACTTGCCAGGTACAATCAATAGTCAAACAGTTTTTTTTTGGGTTAGGATCAATAGTCAAACAGTTAACGTAGGAAGTAATCCACAATTGGCTTTACGTCCGATACGAACTTGATCCCATAACTTCCATAAGAAGGGTGTTACAGAGTACTCACTCAAGAACTAATTCCGTCAAGATATAATTTATCTCGCAAAGAAAGATTGAGAAAAGGAAAAAAAAAAAAAAAATACAGAAGGCTGAGGCCAGAAACTGATGTCAGTTATGTTGAGGAAAGAGAGCTAGTATCGTGAAGGAAGACGAGAGAAAAAGGATTGTGGAAAGGGAGGAAAGGATGGTGAATAGCAAATGTTGGGAAGGCTGGGAAACAGAGGAACTAACAAACAAATCTACATATGTTTTTCCCAGAAGCATGAGAATCTGGGAAACAGCCTCTTTCAGGCTCATTAAGCCATTAATTATGATATTACAGTAATCTGTGATCGAGAGAGGTGAGATGTATAGCGAGTGCTGGATTTCAAACACATGAGAATACGAAGCACTTTTGTCACCAGTTATTATTCATTCCATCCAGATACCTTTCATCATACCACAAGAACTGGTAATTTTCCAGCACTGAATAAGAAATACAATCACCGCAAGCATCTAATTATGTATATCAGCAGAAACAGACCTGTCCAAAGTCATCCCTGGAAAGATCCTCCAACAACTTGGAACCAGCAGGAGAGAATCCTCGTCCTAAAGGACTGGTCGCAACAATGCCAATGCCAAGCTCCCTAGTAACCGTTTCAAGGATGAGCAGAGTCAGAAGAAAGCTGTTGTTACCGCAAAAGCAGAATTAATTAACAGAGTGATTCCCTACCTGCACGTGGGAATGATCTCTGCCTCCGCATATCTTGTCCACAGCGAAAACTCCACTTGCACTGCTGTGATGGGATGAACAGCATGTGCTCTTCTGATTGTTGATGCAGAGGCCTCGCACAAACCGATGTACTTGATCTTGCCCTCTACAATGAGTCTCTTTAGCTCCCCCATCTTTGAATATTCACATGAAAAAAAAACAGTAGTAAAGACCTTACAATGTTAAGATCCAGAAGACTATGTACATTATTAGTTTTCATTGTGTCCCTGATCCTGAATAAGATGCGTTGCCTTACTGTCGAAACATAACATTTTGACCAGGCAGTTCTTAGCAAAGATTAGTCGATCTTTATGCATCTCAATGCAACCAAAAAGTCGCTAGGCATTAAGTTAAAGAGCTAGGTATCTCTAATTTATCACATCGGGGTGGGTTGGGGGGGGCGCACAAATAGAAGAAACATTCCAAGCGCTTGTCATATTTCACAATGATATGTCAAGAATCAAATGTCCCTGCAGAAAGTCCAGGGGGACATCTTTCAAAGTGATTCTCGCAAATAAATTAGGATGAACCCCGCAGCACTTTCATCTAATAAGAGGAACATTTCGAATAGATTTCATGCTTGTCGACCCTTAACTCGCGAGAGATGCCCATAGGACAAAAACGCAGACATGAAAATGCAAAATTCCACGACCCCTTTAACAACATCATGCGGCATCTCGACCTCAACTATCAACTGAACTTAAGTCTCACCTAACAACATCTTGCTACACAAAGGCAAGGAGATAGTTGATTTCTGCTACAATATCCAACAAACTTTCAACAACATGATGATGCATCGTCAGTACCGATCTAGACATATGGCTCAGAGAAAGTCTTAAGAGAAGGGAAGGATTAAGGAGGATCCATACAGTGTCTTCGATGGGGACGTGAGGGTCGACACGGTGTTGGTAGTAGAGGTCGATGCAATCGACGCCGAGGTGCTTCAAGCTTTTCCCGACAGCAGCCCTCACGTACGGCGGATCACCCCGGACCACCCTTTTCCCGCCCGCGGAGCTGATTCCAAACTTGGTCGCCAATTCGACATTGGGTCCCACCCCTCCCTTCAGGGCCTGCTCAAAATTGATATCGACACCGAAATCAACAAAAGGAAACTCCAAATTACCCCAAAAATTAGAAAACCAACACGCAAGATCACAGAATTATGCTCGATCGAGCTAATAATACACGCCAGAGAATATCTACTTCATTCGGAAGCAGATACTAAGCTGTAACACACTCTAAGCGCGAACATCCATCAGATAAGGGAGGCGAACAAACACTGATTAACGTACAGATTTTGGGCCGAGGGGGCCGTCAGCCAGTTGAGCTAAGAAGCCGAAACCTGAAAATGGTCTAAAAAAACTGACCTCTCCGAGGAGCATTTCGTTGCCGTGAGAGGCGCGGATGTCGGAGGTGTCGAGGAAGGTGATGCCGCGTCGGCCGGCGTGGTGGATGAGGTTGATCATGTCGGCGCGGGGCTTGGGAGGGTCGAAGTAGGGGGTCATGCCCATGCAGCTCAGCCCCAGCGCCGAGACCTCGAGACCCAGCGACCCCAGCTTGTTCCTCCTCACCGGCGACGCCATTGCTACGGTCTAGCTCGGGGCAGATGCGAGAAGAGAGTCGAGAAGAAACGATTTCGAGAGCTCGCAAGCTTTCGTTTGGCGGCTCCTGTTGCCAACTGTCTCCACGCCCACTAGGAAATAAGTTGGTGCAAGATGATTGCACGCTCCAGGAGGAATATAAGACACGGACAGAAGAGTAGCCATGTTTTCGGACATGGCAGGGGGGGAAACTCGACAGCCTCCACGTGGAAGCGACGAGTCTCAAATAGTCAAAGCTTTAAGGATTTTAGATGGTTACTGTCGTCCCATGGCTTTCTAGATGGTCCAGGGTTTGCTTTTATGGATTGCATGGACTGACGCACGTGCCACCGTCAACGCCCTTTGTTTAGTTGTTTGTGCTTTTCTTCTAATCCTGGGGCATAATATCCTACTACAGATTCCGAATCAATAATTAGAAAGGCAAAATTATTTTCTACCTCTACACCTCAAAATCTGTACGTTGCAAAATTCTTTTGGAGCGCTGCGAATTAAAAAGAAATCAAAGTAGAGACGGACCCATTCTACTAGCTAAATTAGATTATCTAGAATTTTCAAATTTCGAGACTAGTCATAAAATCCATTCGGACATGGCGCGTTAGCTTTATATTCCTTGTGAAACAAAGAGACATATAAAATATACTATACTTTCATATATCCACCGTTTGGGAAGTTTTATAACGTAATGATACTTGCTAAATTTGTTTTTTTCCTGCATGGGAAGCTCAAAATGTCCTTCTGCTCTTTTTCTTTTATTCAACAAAGAAAAAAAGTGAAAAAATACGAATTGAAACTCCAAATGTATGTATAGCAACTAGCACAAAAAAAAAAAAAAAAAGATAGTCCGTACAAATATTACCTTCTCAACAAGTATGATGATCGATCCGGTTGTGCCTTAGGAGCCTTCGACGATCTTTCGGTAGAAGCAACACGGAGCGACGCGTGTCAGGATGGCGATCAAAAGTCGTTTAAGGACTTTCTAATTGGTGGCCAAAAGAAAAGTCAAAGGAAGAAATAAGTAGGGCTCAACTTGCCAGGGACACTGATTGAATAAGGTCACGACAACTGAAGCGGCAATCTTCTTCTTCTGATTTTTTTTTTTTTTCCTTTTCTTCTCGTTTCTTTTTCTTTCCTTTCTTTATCTTTTCATCTTTTTTCTTTAGCCTTCATCCAGAGAGAATGTTGCAAAGATTGAGAGTATGAACTCACGGCCGAGGCAAGTAGAGTCACTCTAGTACGTATGCATGAGTCGAATTGCTCAAAATCCCAGTTTCGCAATTCTAGAAGTTGAAAATTATGCAGCAGCAAATGCTCGAACTCTGCCTATCAAAGATGCGGCAACAGAAGCAGGCATGTCTCTAAGCAGCTTCCCATGAAGAAAGGTGTGGAGTACCGGAGTTTTCCCATGTAGAGATGCTGCTACGGTACCTGCCGCCCTTGACGTTGTCCCCAGAAGCAATCGATTCAAGCTCGGCCCCTCTCTTCCGGTGTAAGCTTCACTCACAGAGCTCCAATGTTCCGGTTGAAATTCTCCATATTGGTTGTGCTGGGAATTGGGCAGGCGTCGTCGCCCTCGTGGTGTACCCAGGCAAGGGCTAACTGTGACGGGGTGCATCCTTTTCTCTTTGCAACTTCATGTAATCGGTCGAATAACTTTGCATTGTGAACCAAGTTCTCCGGCTGGAACCTGGGCAGGTACTGCATAAAACAAAGTACTTCTCAGCATGGCATTGAAGACAAATATGGTTATAAAGCTTTCAGGTCGACAATTGCTCTCTAGCCTCTCTGAATGCTACAAAAAAAGCCGGTAAACCAACAGCAAATATCAAAGTTAGCAGATGATTTTCCCGCACTTTGATGTGAATGACGGTGACTGTGAGGTGATCGGTACACGCAGACCTGTCAGAAGTCATCCTTGCAGAGATTCTCGAACAACTTGGAACCTACAGAAAAGAATCCTCGCCCTAAAGGACTGTAGGAAACGATTCCGACGCTGAGCTCCCTACTAACCGTTTCGAGGAAGATCAGAGTCAGATGAAGACTGTCTCTACTTCACAAAGAAACTAGTCAGTTCCTTTAATGTTCTTACCGGCATGTGGGAATGACACCTGCCTCCACGACTCTCGACCACATTGACCACTCCAGTTGCACCGCTGTTATGGGATGAACAGCATGGGCTCTTCTGATTGTCGAAGCGGAAGCCTCGGATAAACTGACGTGCTTGAGTTTACCCTCCTCAACTAGCTTCTTTAGCTCCCCAATCTTTGAAGATTCACATGACCCAATAACAAGAAGTAGGACCTTAAGTGTCGGAGATCCAGGAATTGGTGCACGTTGTCGGCTTTTAATTTGTATATCTGAATCTGTGTTCTCCACTTTTTCAAACCATTTCATTTTGACTCAGCCACGATCAGCTAGATCAATCGATATAAACACATCTTAATGCAAGAACAACAAACTAGGCATTAAATAAACTTAACTAGTATCTGTAATTTATCAGAACAAGAGCCAAAAACTAATGCATTGAGGATGATCCAGGAACTCAGTCCCACAAAGACAAATTATTTAATCATTGAACACAAAAGTAACTCTCAATATATAACTTCCATCATATTAACCATCACGAGATACGCAGTGAAACCATCCCGGTGCTTCAACCTATTAAAGCAATTTAAAGAGGGGACCAGGATATACAGCGACTTCGATGGGCACGCGAGCATCTACGCGGTGCTGGCAGTAGAGGTCAATGCAATCGAGGCAGAGCCGCTTCAAGCTGGCCTCGCACGACGCCCTCGCGTATGCAGGGTCGCCTCGGACCTGATTCCCCTTCCCATCTGCGGAGCTGATCCCGAAGTTGGTCGCCACTTGTGCTCTCTCCTCAGCCCTCCCTCCAGTGCCTGCTCGAATTCCATACCGAATCAACACCAAAGTAATCTACAAAAATTTGCCCCACGAATCAGTAAGCCTAGTCGCCCGTCATAGAGATCTGTGCGAGCACCGCCGACTGTTCATACCGCTTAATAACTAGAACCCACTTGGGGCGACCGTTCAGACCGCTCATCTATGCTTCTGGCATCTCAAAACTCAGTATATTTCACAGGGTTTCAGACATTTTGCGTTCCCAACCGCGAGAGTCTGACATCTCAAACTAAGAGCAAAGCATGAGAATTGATTACACTGGGGACTGGGGAGTCCAAAGAGGGATTCGGAACCAAAATCACGCGAAACCCTGTACGAATTTAGCAAAGCTGATGCGAGAGGTCGAGCCTTTCTAGCGATCGCGCAGCTCGAAATCCCAAAAGCACCGACCTTTCCGATGAGGATCTCGCTGGTGTGGGGGCCGTAGACGTCGGAGGTGTCGAGGAAGGTGACGCCGGAGTCGACGGCGTGGCGGAGGAGGGCGATCATGTCGGGCTCCGACTTGGGAGGCCCGTAGAAGGCGGACATGCCCACTGCGCCGACACCTCCAGGCCCTGCGACCCCAACTTGATCCTCCCCACCGGCGTCGACGACGCCATTGCCGTCCGTCGTCGTTCTCGCTCGCGACCGCGCTGCAGGAAGAGGGTCAACTCAAGGAAGAAACGGTTCTAGTTTGAGACAGCGACGAACCAAGACTGTAGTGTACTAAACATAGATATCGTCAATTGCATTTTTGTATACTAAACTACAAAATTTCATACCGTTAGTCTCCTTACTAACTTGGACATCTGTTTCAGCAAGTCAAACTTATTAACAACCATCTTGTACTCTATGTGTGCTCATGATCTTGAAAGTATTTCATAAATTTGTAAATATCAAGCAATATAAAAACAGAAAGAGTGGAGCAAATGAAAAGGAGAGGATTTGCTTAGAACGTTTGCGACATTCTCTGAGGATTGATTACCATACACAGACATTGCTGATGGACATTGCTGATGGGACTTTAGGGTCGTTCAACTATTTCCATTGTCACTAGGAGAGGTGAGTAGTTTCAGATTTTATATAGATTTCCATTGAAACTTAAAATTTATCCTATGATGAATTTTAAGGTCAATTTTAGGTTTTATGCAAATTCTACGTGTATTTTTAATTAAATGATTGCAATGAATCATCACATTTAATAACTATTATTTGTAACTACAATATGTTAACCACAATTTACAATTTATATTTATACATGAAAAATATAAAATATTAATAAAATAAAAGTCTTAATCATAAAATGAAATTTCAAATTAGTAGTTTCAAATTATACACTCATCATCATATATCATGGAATACCGCATAATCACACGAAAATATAAATCAAGAAAAACACAAAAAAAAAAAAATTAAGTTCCACTTACTTAGAATTTGAAATTTCATATTTTTAAAATTTGGAACTTGAAATCTATCTTATATCTTGGAATCTCAAATTGAATAGGTTCTTGACAATCCAGTTCTTTGGTTTTAGATTTTAATTTGGAACCATGCTTCACCTCTGATCAACACCCAGGGCGCGTCGCTCTGTATTGGTTCTATTGAAAAACCGTTGAATAATTGCCAAACGAGACACGCTGCTGCGTATTGCTTCTATTAAAAAACTGTTGAAGCCTCCGAAGGCACAATCGGGAGAGCTTTGATCGATCATTATGCTTAAAACCGGTGAATAAGTACCCTGTTCACGCACATGCTTAAAACAGCCGAACAACATAGTCTCAAAAACACTGCGGCGCCCAATGTTCAAGCTCCACATCTCTCAACGATTCAGCGACAGAAGCAAATCCATTTCAAAGCAGCTTTCCATGAAGAACGGCGCTTTTTCCCTGTAGCCATGCCACTTTTGGACCCTCGTGCCGGGAATCTGGCAGACCATCGTCGCTCGAAAGAAAGGGACAGATAAAATGTACCATGTGTTAACACCCGAATTTCGCTGTCTAGTCTAACATTCATTTTCAAAGGGAATCATCTAGGGAATTTGTTTCCCTGACATCCCCGGAATTCAACCTAAAATAGAAGATGTCTTGTTATCATCCGACATGGATGGGGAGTTCTTGAGAGGGTGACACGTCCCTCTTAAAAACTGTACTTTCATTAATCGACCATTTGAATGGGAAGCTTTATAATGTAATGATATTTGCAAATTTTTTTTTCCTAAATGGAAAGCTCAAAATCTCCAACCGCTCTTTTCTTCTATTCGACAAAAAAAAAAAAAAAAAAATGAAGAAATAAGAGTTGAAACTCCGTATAAATGTATAGCAACTCGCAAGATAGTCCGCACATGCATTACCTTATGATGATCGATCTGACTGTGCCTTAGGAGCCTTTGACGGTCTTTCAATAGAAACAACATGGAGCGACATGAGTCAGAACAGCGATCAACAATAGTTTTACCACCGCGAGAGCATCGGGTGGCAATTTACTTTTATGCAACAATGATGCCATCTAGTTCAGCAATCGTGCTGCTATAGAAAACGTGCCTCTCGGCATTGCTTCAATGAATACTAAACCAATCTAGAGAGAATTGTGCAAAGATTAAATCTTGAAAGTATGAAATCATGGCTGAGGTGAATAGAGTGTCATCTAGTATGTATGGACGAGTCGAATTGCACAAAATCCCAGTTTCGCGATTCTGAAAGTCACCTTGTTAAATTGGTATGGTCGGCTCGGTTAGAATTCAGCTCAACATGTGTTTCTTGAGCAATCTTCCCCATAAGCTTATTGCACATCTATAGTCTTCTCAAAGCGAAAGTCATTTATACAAAATGACAACAGCTACTCTCTGAAGTTCAGAGTTTATTACAGGATCACAAGCACCCTCTTCGTACACATGCTTATAACAACCACACCACACAGCTGGCAAATAATGCGGGAGCAAATGCTCGAGTTCTAACTATCAAAGATGCAGCGACAGAAGCAGGCATGTCTCTAAGCAGCTTCCCATGAAGAAAGGGGTGGAGTGTCAGAGTTTTCCCATGTAGAGATGCTGCTATCGTACCTGTCACCCTTCACACTGTCCGCAGAAGCAATCGATTCGAGCTCAGCCATCTCTTCCGGTGTAAGCTTCACTGACAGAGCTCCAATGTTCTGATTGAAATTCTCGATCTTGGTTGTGCCGGGAATAGGGCAGATGTCGTCGCCCTGGTGGTGTACCCAGGCAAGGGCTAACTGTGATGGGGTGCATCCCTTTCTTTGCGCAATTTCATTCACTCGGTCAAATAACTTCGCATTGTGAGCCAAGTTCTTTGGCTGAAACCTTGGTAGTTTCTGCATAACATAGAGAACTGTCTCAGCAGAGAGCATTTGAGCAACTATCATTTTCTTTTAAGCACCAAATTCTACCGCAATTAGTGCAAAATAAATACTAGAAGTGGTTGCATTGCATGTGATCAGATTGTCTTGTTACTTGATATGATAAGCATTTGGAAGTTCGTAAGCATTGTGTTTAGTAAAAGATCTTGAAAGGATTGGACAATGTAGTTCAAAATCATAAGCATTTGAAAAGCAGAGTGAGTGCTCTAGCAATCCATTTATCACAGTAAAAAAAAAAAAAAAATCACAAATCTAGATGATTTGTAGAAGAATATTATGGGAAGTAAAGCTCTTTTTCGTTAAAAAATATAGCTACTTCACCCGGTGCAATCACAAGTCAACCACTAACTACGAGCAGTATCCCACAATTGGGTTTATGTCAGTAACATAATCCTAAAACTTGCATAAGAAGGGTGTTGGGGAGTCCTCACTCAAGAACGGGTAGTGTCAAGATATTATTTATCTTGTGAAGAAAGATGAGTATAGAAAAGGACAGAGGCCCTAGACCGGATACTGGTGTTAGTTATATGGAGGAGATATCGTACTCTTATGAAGAAAGATGAGAGAAAAAGGATGAGTGGAAAGTGGGGAAAGGAGAGTGAGTAGCAAATGGTGGGAAGGCTGGGAGACAAAGTAGTTCATTACAAGAGCATGAGAATACCGGGAACGGCCTCTTTTAGGCTTATCAAGCTATTAATTGATTATTATTTTACACAAATCTATAATCACGAGAGGTGGGATGTATGGCGAGTGCTGAATTGAAGACAAGCAAGAATATAAAGCCTTTGTGTCACCGATTCTTGTTTCCACCACCCAATACTTTTTCTGCATGTCACAAGAACTGGTAATAATCCATCACTCCAAAAAGAACGACAGTCACAGTGAGCATCTAATTATGTTGATCAGCAGAAAAAGACCTTTCTGAAGTCATCCTTGGAGAGATTCTCCAACAACTTGGAACCGGCAGAAAAGAATCCCCGTCCTAAAGGACTGTATGCAACAATTCCAATGCCAAGCTCCCTAGTCACAATGTTCCAGAAGAGCAGAGTCAGAAGAAAGCTGTTGTCACCGCATAAACAAATTGACAGAGTGATATCCTACCTGCACGTGGGAACGATCTCTGCCTCCACATCTCTTGACCACAGCGACCACTCCAATTGCACAGCTGTGATGGGATGAACAGCATGTGCTCTTCTGATGGTTGACGCAGAGGCCTCCGATAAACCAACGTACTTGATTTTACCCTCTTCAACGAGTTTCTTTAGCTCTCCAATCTTCAAATATTCACATGCCATAACAACAACAGTCAAGACCTTACATGTCAAGATCCAGAAATTCATGCACATTATTAGCCCCAATAGTATGTGTTCCCTGACTATTCCACCATTACATTTTGACCTGGCAGCTCTTAGCGAAGATCAGTCGATGTTTATGCATCTCTATGCAACAAAAAATTTGCTAGGAATTAAGAAGTTAATAGACATAGATTTCTCTAATCTATCACACAATTGGGCAAATAGCAGAATTATAAAATTGATGGAAGTAGAATTCTCTGATCTACGACAGGGAGGTTAAATAACAGAAGTATTTCAAGAAATTGTCATATTTGAAAACGATATGTCAAGAATCAAATGTCTCTACAGAATGTACAACTTTCAATGTGATTCTCGAATAGAAATTAGGATGCGCCTGATAGCGCTTTCATCTCAAAGGAAGATTTCCAATAATCTTCAACCTTATCGATCACTAACTTGTCAAATATCCCGTAAGACAAAAACCCAGCCACTGAAATACTAAAATTCCACGACTTCTTTAACAACGTATCTCTACCTGAACCATCAACTGAACTTAACTCTCAGCTAACAATATCTTCCAAGACAAAAGGCAAGACAATAGTCAATTTCTGCCACGAAATCCAACAAACTATCAACAACACAACGATGCATCATCATTACCAATCTAGTTTAGCAACTGATCTTAAGATGCATAATCAACACCAATTTAGTTTAGCAACTGGATCATATGGCTCAGAGAAAGTCTCAAGAGAGGCAAAGATTCGACGAGGATCCATACAGAGACTTCGATGGGGACGCGGGTATCTATACGGTGTTGGTAGTAGAGGTCGATGCAATCGACGTCAAGCCGCTTCAAGCTGGCCTCGCAAGCCGCCCTCACGTAGGCCGGATCACCCCGGACCTCCCACTTCCCGTCTGCAAAGCCGAGCCCAAACTTGGTCGCCAGTTCCACCTTCTGTCTCATCCCTCCCTTCAGTGCCTGCTCAAGATCGACACCAAAATCACCATAAGAAAACCCACAAACTGTGTACAAAATAAAGAAAACTAAGTCGCTGGATCTTGGAATTCGGCATGGACTATGGCATCTCTACTTCGTGCTGAAGCTGAGACTAAGCTTCATAACACACTCAAGAGCAGACCTTGCCGAGGAGAATTTCGTTGGTGTGAGGGCCGTAGATGTCGGAGGTGTCGAGGAAGGTGACGCCGGAGCCGACGGCGTGGTGGATGAGTGCGATCATGTCGGGGTCGGGCTTGGGAGGGCCGTAGGCGATGGACATGCCCATGCAGCCCAGCCCCTGCGCGGACACCTTGAGGCCCTGCGACCCCAGCTTGATCCTCCTCAGCGTCGACTCCGCCATTGTCTAGCTCGAGGTCGATGCAGAGAAGAGAGAACGGATAAGAGACAGTTCGTGAGCTCTCCCGCCCTCTCACGGTACAATACAAGACAACGAAGCTTTTCTCTTCTGCTGTTGATTGGCTGTGGAGAGTATAAATAGACAGCAAATGACGTATAGGCACTCGTCACCCACTTCTCCGACGGCCCGTTGACGAGAATATGCCGACCTCATACGATTGACAAAAAGGGCTGAATGCCGCAACAAGTTTAAACCATACGTGGTACAAACACCCCGTTTTTTAATTTTTTATGACGCAAAATTTTAAACTTACCTATTATAATATAAATACTTCAAATTCTTTTTTTTTTGTCACAATGAGTTAGTTTAAATTTTTTATAACAAAAAAAATTGAATATTTGTGTCACAATAGACATAATTTGGGACTTTTGGGTATTTATCCTCAATAAAAATAGAATAAAGGTTTATATCATATTACATAAAGTCCAAAATTTCAAACTTTCAAGAATTGATTGCACCATATTAAAAAAAAAGGGCATGCTTGTAATATGTGTACTATATTATTTCCAATAACAAAATTAATAGATGCACATTAATCATATGACCGAAAAGGTACATCTAAATTACGTATCAATAAATCGTAGTTATGCATTGACTCTGAAGCGACGTAAAGAAAAAATTGAGGGATCAGCAAAGGCTACAATCCTCAACTGCTGACTACCATCCTTAACTGTCAACTCCTCGCTTTTCGTGTTACGAAGGTATTAAGTATTTTGTAGCATACATTCAAGTGCTTGTTTAGCTCACTGATCTTTGAAGATTCACATGACCCGAAAACAACAGTAAGGACCTTAAGTGTTGGTTGGAGATCCAGAAATTCGTGCACTTTGTTAGCTTTATTTTGTATCTCTGAATGTGCGTTTTCCAATTTTTTTCAAACCATTTCATTTTGACACAGCCACCATCAGCGAGATCAATCAATATCGACACATCTTAATGCAAGAACAACATACTGCACATTAAATAAACTTAAGTAGCACCTCTAATTTATCAGAACCAGAACTAAAAGCTAATCGGATAGAGGATAATCCAGTAACTGATCTCAGTCCCACACAAGACAAATCTATTTAATAGTCACAGCACAGAAGTAACTCTCATATAGTTTCTATCATGTTAACCATCACGAGATACGCAGCGAAACTATCCCGGTGCACATCAACCTAGTGAAGCAATTTAAAGAATGGGACAAGGATATACAGTGACTTCGATGGGCACGCGAGCGTCCACGCGGTGTTGGTAGTAGAGGTCAATGCAATCGATGTCGAGCCGCTTCAAGCTGGCCTCGCATGGCGCCCTCACGTACGCAGGGTCGCCTCGGACCTGCCTGTTCCCCTTCCATCTGCGGAGCTGATCCCGAACTTGGTCACCACTTGTACTCTCTCTCTCAGCCCTCCCTTCAGTGCCTGCTCGAATTCCATACCGAGTCAACACCAAACTAAACTACAAAAATTTGCCCCACAAATCAGAAAGCCTAGTCGCCCGACATAGAATTTTGCGCGAGCACCGCCGACTGTCCATACCGCTTAATAACTAGAACCCACTTGGGGCGACTGTTCAAACCGCTCATCCATGATTCCGCATCTCAAAACTCGCATATTTCACGGGTTTCAGACATTTTTGCGTTCCGAACTGCAAGAGTCTGACATCACAAACTAAGAGCCAAGTGATGCGGCCCACAGATGGAGCATGATCCAAGACCGTCCGTGATTGGTCGTGTCACGCACAAAAGGCTGCCCAAGAGCAGCCCACGACCGACCCACAATCAATCCATGAGCGGTATGAGCAAATGCCCATGCATGACCCATGGACGACCCGTGAGCAATGTTCGATCGGCCCATGTGCAACTCGTGACTGTTACAACTATTCTCGTGTTAGACGATTCTGCAAACCCGGATCTTGCTTCTGATATACGCCCATGGTCTTCCTAAGGGCTTGCTGTGTACAGCCATTGAATAACCTGCTGTGTAGCCTTATAATGATGATACGGATTCAAAATGCACCGTTGGATAGGGACGATCAACGGTTGAGATGTGACCCGCATTTGTATAAATAGGGATCATTTTCTCTCATTGTAACTTGTTTGTTCACAAGCGAATATACACTCTCTTTGCCCATCCGACTCTTGTGTTCGAGCGTGTTTACATAAGACTGACTTGGGATCGATAATTCTAAGGTCGTAGGTGTTTTGCTCAATTGTAACCGACCAACCCGTGACAAGTGGTATCAGAGCCTTCATTCTAAGTGCAATGGCTGATCCTCGGGCTGATGCTTCAATCATTCAAGGTGATGACCAAGAAGATTGTTGCAAAAAGGCGAGCTATCGAATAATAATATAGATAGATGAAGAAAATAAATCGGACACCAGATTTACATGGTTCAGTCGTAAAGATCTACGTCCACGGGGAGATCTACAACGAATTTTACTATAAATCAAGCGATACAAGGAGATTACACACTCGAGTCACTTAAACACTCTATCGGTGTTTTGCAAACCTCAATTACACCCAATACACCAATTTTTCTTGAATGTAAATCACGAATAAGTTTTGTCGCATGAGAAACACGAAGACCCACTATCAAGCACCCAACGCCTACGGACGTCTCTCACAAACAAAGAACACCCACAACACTTAAAGTAGACGATGCTTCAATATGTGGCTTTGCTCAACACGTACGTAGGCTTCAGTGGCATCTTTATGTAGGGTTTCAGGTTGCAACCAAAATCAAAGGAAAAAAGACCAGTAAAAGAATTTTGTTTTATACGTGGATGTGCCCAAGGTCAAAAGTTTGACCTTGGGCCCCACCTTTCCCTTTTGGCTCTACGAAATCGAGTGGGACGCTGCTTCTTTGTAACTTCCTTTTTTAATGTGTGCCCATTTGGGCCCCACCATGGCTTAATAAAATTTGGCTCCTCCTTTGTAATGGAAAGAAAACTTTGCTGCACATATATTTCATTTTATTTTCTCTTTTGTGCAGCTTCAAGAGTCCATGGAATTGCGTTTTTGCAAACGCTCAAACTCAAGTCATAATTTAACAATCTTCACCTTGGCTCGATGTTTGAACCAAGTTACAATTGCTTCGCTAAAAATTCAAACTTTGTTGCTACTTTCCCATAGCCCCCGATGAGCTCAACCGCCACAGATATTATCCAAGTCCAAGCTTTGCTTGAACTTCACTATAACTGAGGACCTCATCAAAATACCAACTCCACATGCACCCTTAACTACTCTGTAAGGATTTTCCAATACGACTTTCTTAACCACAAATAAAGTAAAACCGTTGTTACATCTATATTTTTCAGGAGATCGAATACATATCTTGTCAATATTAGCAGTTACAACAACCGTTGGCTCTATAAGCTTCACCTCGCTACAAGCACCATCTGTGTTGATTACTTTGCTAGTACTCATAGTTGCTACCTCAGGAGTTTCTAGTCGCAACTCCATCTCAAGCTGAACACCGTCCGGATCCATATTAACACTGCCACAAATACTCCTAGCTAGAAGTATCGAAGACTTGTCAATGATAACTTCTCTACCGTCAACGGGTGAATTTATATTCGGGCACCACAACTGATCGCCCCACTCACCTTGTACATAGCCATAGAATATGCATCTTGCTTTCCAATCGAGCTTACCGTCACTCACTCGAAAATAACATGGGCAACCAAACATACTAATAATAGAATAACTAGCAAAGTTACTTGACCACACTTCTTCAAGAGTTCGCATTTCAATAGCAGTTGATGGGGATATATTCACTAAGTAGTTTACCGTACTTAGCACATCAGCTAGGATTCTCCTAGCAATACCAGCACTAGAGATAATTTTTCAGGTCGTCTCTAGTAATGTTCTTCTCGTCAATTCTGTAAATTGTTGTGATTTATTTGCACTAGCGCAGTATTTCATTATGCTCTATTTCATGCAGAATTTATTTGCTAGCTTCGAGCAAAACTCCACGCTATTGTCAGTCCGCACATGCTTGATCAACTCACCAGTCTCCTTCTCAATCAAAGCTCTCAATCGCATGATCCTAACACCACTATCAAACTTGTGCATTAGCACAAACACCTAGGTCTTCCTCGAGCAGTCAATAAACTCTTGAACAGATGCATCCGACATCTTCGGGGCAAAATCTGTTATTTTCTCACCTTGAAGTTTATACAGACCTCAGTGCTTGATTCATTTCATTATCACCAAGGCACCTCGAACAACCTTCAGAACTCCGCCTTTTGAAACATACCAACAATCAGCTGAATATAGGGCACCAATGAAATTAAGTTTTTTTTCAAAACATACCTCACTTTAGTTAATGTCCTCACGATACCATAATGCATTCTGATTTTAACATCACCAACACCCACAACATCGCACTTAACGTTGTTCCCTAACTGGACTTTACCACTACCTGTGTACTAATAAATGATAAACCAGTTTTTATTTGGTGTGACATAAAAAGAACAACCAGAATCCATAATCCATCCATCAAGCGATGAATCATTAATGACGGATAAGACATAATTGGCATTATCTGCTACAGCTGCAATATTATTTACAAAATCAACTATGATTCCCTTACCCTTCTCATTCTTCAACTTAAGGCAATTCCTTCTAAAATGCCACATCTTGCCATAGCTCCAACAGACAACATTAGCAGTCCTAGATTGACTACGTCTGTTCATATTAGTACTACTCTTACCCACACGTGTTACATATCTTCATCTATTTTCACCTACTAAAGTAGTAGATACAGATTCACCAGATTCTCTTGTACGAATATCCTCGCTCAAAATCAAATTCCGAACCCCATTAAACGTCAAACTTGTTGATCCAGAGGAATTACTAACAGCAGTAACAGTAGTATTCCAACTATCAAGCAATGAGGATAACGGAATCAAAGCACGTACCTCATCTTCAAAATCAATCTCAACTAAACTCAATTGACTAACAATCACATTGAATTCATTGATATGATTTGCAACTGATGCACCTTCACTCATCTTCAAATTAAACAGACATCGTATCAAATAGACCTTGTTGATCGCAGAGGGCTTTTCATACATATCTTATAGGGCTTGCATCAAATCAGCAGTGGTCTTCTCCTTCAAGATGTTAAACACAACGTTATGAGCCAATGTCAATCGAATAACACCCATAGCTCGTCTATCCAGCAAATCCCAATCAGCTTGCTTCATCATCTCTGGTTTCTACCTAGATAAGGGGCAAGTGCAGTTTCATATGATAAAGATAATCTTCAATTTGCATCTTCTATAAACTAAAATTTTTCTCATCAAATCTGTCGATTTTCACTTTTACTTCTTTTGTCGCTATCGATTCGCTTCAACTTAGTCAAGCCTGACTCTAATACCACTTGTTGCGAAAAAGCGAGTGATCGAACAATAATATAGACAGATGAAGAAAATAAATTGGACAATAGATTTACGTGATTCAGTCATAAAGACCTACGTCCACGGGAAGAACAACAGTGAATTTCACTATAAATCAAGTGATATAAGAAGATTACACACTCGAGTCACTCAAACACTCTCTCGGTGTTTCCCAAATCTCAATTACACCCAATACACCAATTTTTCTTGGATGTAAATCACGAATAAGTTTTGCCACATGAGAAACACGAAGACCCGCTATCAAGCACCCAGCACCTACGGATGTCTCTCACAAACAAAGAACACCCATAGCACTCAAAGTAGACGGCGCTTCAATATGTGGCTTTGCTCAACACGTATGTAGGCTTCGGCGGCGTCTTTACATAGGGTTTCAGGCTGCAACCAAAACCAAAGGAAAAAAGACCTGCAAACGAATTCAGTTTTATATGTGGGTGTGCCCAAGGTCAAAAGTTTGACCTTTTGACCTTGGGCCCCACCTTTCCCTTTTGGTTCTACGAAATCGAGTGGGACGCTGCTTCTTCGTAACTTCCTTTTTTAATGTGTGCCCATTTGGGCCCCACCATGGCTTAATAAAATTCGGCTCCTCCTTTGCAATGGAAAAAAAACTTTACTGCACATATATTCTATTTTATTTTCTCTTTTGTGCAGCTTCAAGAGTCCAAGGAATTGCGTTTTTGCAAACGCTCAAACTCGATTATAATTTAACAAAGATTGTGGGCGTCCAACCGAGAGCGCCACCCAATCAAAGAAGAACCGTGCTATCTTAAGCTCAAGGTATCTGAAGGGGTATCTAGAGAATTGAATGATGGTCCTAGAAGAGATCGTCATGGACGTCCAAGCAATGATGGATGACTTGCACTAGACCGTCAAAGAAGTGGAAGTTGGTAGAGAGGAGTTCTTGGCCGAAGTGCAAGAACTCCAAGCCGGCATAGGAGAGCTCCGTGTTGAGGTGCTGGGATCCATCACGCACGAGCTGCAGCAGGGAGATGAGACTTGGGAGGCCATGATGGCAGCCATGCGTGTGGAGATGGCCGAGATGAAAAGCAAGCTTGTCGAGCTTGAAGCTACACGTGTGAACCGGGTAATCACCGTGCAACCACATTCCAATGCACCAAAGCCAAAGGAGTTCAAGGGCTCACGGGTGGCAAATGACATAGACAACTTCTTGTGATACATGGAACACTACTTCTAGACCATGGGAATGACCGACGACGTAATCCGAGTAACCACCGTAGCCATGTATTTATCTGATGATGCATTGCTATGGTGGCATCGTAGGTCGGATGGTAGGAATTGATTCTATTATGACATGGGCTTTGTTCGTCGAAGAATTTCAACAAACCTACTATCCCGCTTATGCAAAGGAGGAAACCCGTAGGGAACTCAAGTGCCTAGAGCAAAAAGGTGGAGTCCTCAACTATGTGAAGCGATTCTTGGAGTTGCTGCTCGAAATCCCTGTTGCGACCTAATTTTTTTTCGGTGCATTACCTAAAACTAGGTTAATGGACTACTAAGTCTTTAAACTTAGCTCGGGCTTTCCCAAGCCCATAACAATTCGCAACTTAAGTTCAAGTTCTTAACATGCAATTGATTTTTTAATCAGGAGTCGCCACTAATCTATTTTTTGGTGGGTCGATTAGAAACCCAAGTAAAATAACGGGAGTTTCACTTTACTCCTACGAACCAGAGACTATGGATACGGGGACTTGGTTACACTAGATTTCTCTAATGCCCTTTCGGTACCATTCTTTTATTTTCAAAAATGTTTTTGCAGGCAGCTTAAATTGATTTTAAATCTATTTTCCTAACATGTGAGGTGATCATGCAGGTGCGCAATCCACCAATTTAACACCCAGATAAATAATAAATGAATTGAAAAAAAAAACTTACCTCAGAGCAACGAAAGCATCTGCAATGTTAAGTTAAAAACCACATCAACGACCCTAGATATGGTTTCTAATTAACACGCAATTTCTTATTTTGTTTTCACTTAATTAATGGAAATCATGCAATATGCAATGCAATATTAATTAAATGACCTAATTCTAATGACATGTAATTTCTAATTAAATGGGCCTAGCAAAAAAAATACTAAATGACATACATCTCAGTGAATCTAGCCCTAATGACGTGCATGACATTTTTTCTTTTTCCTAAAAGAATGTATTTTATCATAAATAATAAAACTAATTTAACCTATGACATTTTTTGTATTTTTTTCATGAAATTCGAAATTTGGTGAAATGTGATAATCACTTAACTAGATTAAGATTCTATTTAATTTGCATTAGGAATTAGGTAAAGCTAAATCCTAATTTAAACTAAATTATTATCTTAATCCAAATAATCTTAAAATGCAATCTATTCAAGAAAATACCTAAACTTATAATGGATTAAGAAAAGTATTGTCTAAAACTAAATTAATTGCAATTTTACCCTAATATGCAATGATATGCCCTAATTCCACATGACATATGCATGATGATTTTTTGTTTTTATTTGTTTTCATTTAATTTCGAAATTAATAATTGCCAAATAATTAAACATGCAATCAAAATTAAAAATCTAGCAACCTAGATTGATTGATTTGATTTTTTTTTAAAAAAAACTCGAAATAATAAAACTCCTATCCTAAACATGCAGGATAACCCTAAATCATGCAATATTCTAATTCAAACATATTTCAAAATAAACAAAGCAATCAAGACAAGCCAAACCAAAGATATAATACATTGTTCAGATCGAGGGATAACATTTCGCTAGTAAAATCAATAAATTGATCTTAAGCCTTAAAGATCAAAATATCAATTTTATTCCCGCTTAATTAATTATTTCATCTAAAGCCTTATAGATGAAATAAAAAATTCATGTGCGGTTGCAAATCATGTGGCATGTCATAATTTCTAAATATGCGTAAGGAAACATTTTAGCTAAAGGAAAACAAGAAATAAATAAAATATAGATAAAATAAATCTGCATAATAAAATAATGTAAATCTACCTAATTTTATTTTTTTTAAAAAAAGGGCTTGGCACCCGATTTGGAGCTAGTCGTTGGCGAGGAATTCCGGCGAGAAGACACAAAGAAGGCGCACCGGCAGAAGTGGGCCAACAATGACGAACAGGGATCGGGCAGTGCGAACGTTGTTCGGATGGGAAGCTTGAGCGGCGTGCAGGGGGTGCGTCGCGACTGGGGTGGAGGCACGGCTACGGGTCAGTCGGAGCGGAAGTAGCGGCGAGTGGTCCCACAGGCATCGGTGACGGTGGCGAGGGCTGTGGGTCACGGTGGGCTTCGGCCAGCGGCATCGGGGCAGCGCGGGATTCGAGTTGCGGTGGGAAACACAGCGAGATCGACGGGCGGCATCGCAGGTGGAGCAGGGGCGTTGCGGTGGCGCGGCGTCGGCGAGGGCGGGAGTGCGATCGTCGGGGCACCTGGCGTTCGGTGCTGCTGGTGTGGAGCGACGAGAAGTGGCGAACGTTGGCGGCTATGCTGCTGCGCGTCAGGGGCGAATCCGGCGAGGCGACGGTGGCGGAGGCGCGGTGGTGCTCGGAGATTGACGGGCAGCGTCGCGGGCGCGTCTGGAGACGGTGGCAGGGTGTCGCAGGTCACTGGCGTCGGGTCGCGTGGAGCGGGAGCAGCAGCAGCGTCTCGGTGTCAAGGCGGCAGTGGCGGCAACCGGCGCAGCGAAGGTCGGTAGGTGGAACAATGAAGGGAGACTCGGAGAAGATGATGAACAGGAGCTTTTTTTCTTTTTCTTTTTTTTTCTTTCTCTCTCTTCCCTCACGTCTCTCTAATGTCGCCTCTCCCGCTTTTCTCTGTACCTTCTGTTGTCCCTTCCTCAGTCAAAAGGACATTGCCCTCTTGACTTTTTTTATAAAAATCCAGCTCTTCCATTTTCAACTCCACCGAAGGAAACCGCTCACTTTTTCTACATGGATTTTTTTTTGTACGACTTTTCTCTCTGAAACTTTTTGCTCTCAATTTTCGAAAAATCTCTCTCCAAATTCCCCTTTTGGCTCACGAAAATTATGGCTTCTTTTATAGTGATTTTCAGATGGCCATTTTTATAGCAACTTTCGACTTTCCATTTTCTCGTTGCATTAAATCAAGCCTGCAAATCGGAACGTGATTTCGCAATCAGTTCGATCATGCTCAGATTTCTTCCATTTTGCAAAATTCTTCCTTATATTCACTTGATTTTTAAATTGCTTATGCATTTAACGAAATCCGAATGATCATCAGAATTTCAAATTTACATGCATAATCAATTAAATAAATTTCCCCCATTTTTTTAATCTTTTCCTTTTATTTGTTCCAATGCAATTATTATTTTCCTTATTTTCCTAGATTTGCTAAAAATAGGTGTCAACAATCCCATCCATGGCCGAGACGGAGGCATTCCACCAGTTCATGAGTGGATTCAAACCATGGGTCAAGCAAGAACTCAAATGATGTAATGCAACGGATCTCTCAATGGCTACTTCTGTGGCCGAGTCCCTCATGGAATACAAACCATCGCTCTCGGCCAAACCGAACTCTCAACCGAGAGAAAGGGCCACTAGTGGGGGAGATCGGAATCAATACAACTATCTGAATGTAGGTAGACCACCTCCGGTCCCTCATAAGACCCAACCCGAGTCGAGAAGTGGAGGATGTCATTGCAAGGTACGCACCTACAAGTGCTTCTTTTATGATGGACCACACATGGCCCGAGATTGTCCGAAAAAAGGGAAGCTGGCGGCCTTGTGCAAAGAGGATGGACCACGAGAGGAGGCGCGGTTAGGATTGTTGTGGATCCTTAGGGTGATCAAAGCTAAGAAGGCCAAGGAACCCAAAGGAATGATGTTTGTGGATGTGAAGATCGGTGGTACCACGATGAGTGCACTCATGGATATCGGGGCGTCCGACCTCTTCATCTCTAAAGAGGCTGCAAAGAAGCTGAATCTTCCGGTCGAGACGAGTAATGTCGGTTGGCTTAAAACGGTGAACTTCAAGAAAGTCCCGACTAATGGCATGGCTAGGGACGTGGAGCTGCACCTTGGTCCATGGACCAATAAAGAGGATATTGAGTTAATCCCCCTTGACGACTATGATTTCATACTCGGTTTAGGATTTCTTGATCGAATCAATGCGGGCGTTATGCCCTTTGCAGATTGCATATGTATCCTAGACAAGCGGTGCCAATTCATGGTCCCGATCTACTGTGAATCGGGACGCGATAGGAAGATGCTATCGGCCATGCAGCTATCCAAAAGGCTGAAGAAGGGCGAGGTGACCTTCTTGGCAGCATTGAAGGAGGAGGGCATGGAAGAAAGCGAGGTACCGAAGAGGTGTCCCAAGTCCTCAATGTCTTCCAAGATGTGATGCCACCCGAATTACCAAAAAAGCTGCATCCTCGGAGAGAAGTCAACCATTGGATCGAGTTTATGTCCGATGTTCGACCAATGGCCATGGCACCCTATCGCATGGCTTTGCTCGAGTTGGAAGAGCTGCGAAAACAATTGAAAAAGCTGCTCGATGTGAGGTATATTTGACTATCCAAGGCTCCGTTCGGTGCTCTAGTGTTGTTCCAAAAGAAACATGATGGATCCCTCCATATGTGCATAGACTACCGAGCCTTGAGCAAGCTCACCGTCAAGAACAAGTACTTAATCCCGCTCATTGTGGATTTGTTCGATTAGCTCGGGGAAGCCCAATGGTTCTCCAAGCTCGATTTTCAATCGGGGTATTATCAAGTTTGGATTGTCGAAGGAGACGAGCCGAAAACCACATGCGTGACCCATTATGGATCGTATGAGTTCCTCATCATGCCTTTCGGCTTGACAAATGCGCCGACCACATTCTGTACTCTCATGAACAAGATACTCCATTTGTTCCTTGATCGGTTCGCTGTGGTTTACCTTGACGACATTGTCATATATATCCAAACGCTCGAGGAGCATGTTGAGCATTTGAGTTAAGTTTTCCAGACTCTCCAAGAGAATGATCTGTATGTAAAGCGCAAGAAATGCGCTTTCGCTCAAAAGGAAGTCCCTTTCTTTAGGCTCATCGTCGGGGCGGGCGAGTGCGGATTGATGCAACAAAGATTCGTGGCCATCATTTAATGGAAGCCACCAACTAAGGTGATGGAGCTGAGATCCTTTCTCGAACTCACAAATTACTACTAGTGTTTAATCTGAGGATACTCAAGCCTCACCATGCCACTCACGGATATGTTGAAGAAAGAAAGGCCGTGGGAGTGGACGAATCGGTGTCAAGAGGTGTTCAAACGGTTGAAGCATGCCATGATCGAAGAGCCGGTGCTCGTGCTGCTCGACTACATCAAGCCATATGAGGTAGAAACCGATGCTCCTGACTTTGCTATCGGTGGTGTCTTGATGTAGGAAGAACATTTGGTTGCCTTTGAGTCTTGAAAACTAAATGATACCGAGCAACGATACACGGTCCAAGAGAAGGAGATGACCGCAATGATGCATTGCCTTCGTACATAGAGGCACTACCTCTTGGGATCACGATTTATCATGAGGACCGACAACATGGTTACGAGCTACTTCCAAACCCAGAAGAAGCTCAGCCTGAAACAAGCTCGGCGGCAAAACTTCCTGGCCAAGTTTGATTACGTGCTGGAATAGAAGCCCGGAAAATCCAATTCTGCGGCTGATGCCTCAAGTAGGAAGATGGAGCTGGCAAACATGATGAGTCGACCCGGTTGTCCTCGGATCAAGCATATTAAGGAGGAGCTAAAGCACTATCAAATAGCCCAAGCCTTTCTTCGGTACACCCAAGAGGGCAAGACAAGGCGGCTCTAGTACGAGGATGACCTCCTCTACACCAAAGGACATCGACTCTATGTGCTGCTCCACGGAAACTTCGGAAAGAAGTCGTACATGAGTGCCACGATTCCAAATGAGCGGGTCATCCGGGAATCCACCGCATCATGGCACTCGTTGAGGATCAATATTATTGGCCACACATGAGGGACGGCATTGAAGCCTATGCGCGGACGTGTCTTGTTTGCCAACAAGACAAGATAGAGCAACGGTCACGGTGGGGCTCCTTGAGCCATTGCCTATCCTAGAACGTCTATGGGAGAGTATTTCCCTAGACTTCATCGTGAATTTGCCAAAGTTTGAAGGGTGTCGGACTCTCATGGTCGTGGTGGATCGCTTCTCCAAGTATGCGACATTCGTGCCAGCCACAAAGGATTGTCCAGCCTAGGAAGCCGCCAAGCCATTCCTCAAGCATGTCGTCAAGTATTGGGGCATTCCACACATGATTGTGAGCAATTGCAATCCTCAATTCACCAAGTGGTTCTAGACCGAGCTCTTCAAGTTGCTGGGGACAGACTTCAACTTATCCACGAGCATGCATCCCTAAACCAACGGACAGATAGAGCGGGTGAATGCATTGCTGGAAATCTACCTTCGGCACTATGTGAGCAACACGCAGGTGAATTGGGTGCGGCTGATCAATGTGGCGCAATTTTCCTACAACCTACAGCGGAGCGAGTCCACGAACCAAAGCCCGTTCGAGATCGTGATCGGGCAACAATAGCTTACACTAAGCGCGATTGCCTTGGGATATCAAGTAAGTAGCCCCTCCGTTTACAAATTCGCTAAGGAATGGGATGAGCATGCGGACTTGGTGTGGGCGTGCCTTAATAGAGCTGCCAAGCGCACTAAGAAGTGGGCCGATAAGAAGCGACAACACATGGAATTTCAGGTCGGGGACTTGGTGTTGGCCAAACTTCACCTGGTCCTTCGATACCATGACATGCATAAAGGGCTAATTCGTCGCTATGAAGGTCCTTTCTGGGTGTTGTAGCGGATTGGGAAGGTGGCATACAAGATGGACATGCCGACCAAGCTCAAGGTGCACCTTGTGTTCCATGTAAGTATACTGAAACCTTTTCATGAGGACGAGGACGACCCAAATCAAGGCGAGTTACAATGAGCGCCCCTTGGAGCAAGAACCTCATATGATCGGGATGTTGAATGCATCATGGTGGATCGAGTCATGCGGAAGAAATATTGTGCACCAAGGAAAGAGTACCTCATCTAGTGGAAAGGCCTTCTCGAGAGTGAAGCAAGCAGAAACCCTCCGAGGCTTTGTGGCAATTTAAGAAACACATTGAAGCTTTCCATGCCATAGATGCGATGAAGACCTCGCCAGATTAGGTGAGGGAGAATGACATGACCCACGGACGAAGCATGATCCAAGACCGTCTGTGATTGGCAGTGTCACACACAAAGGGTTGCCTAAGAGCAGCCCATGACCAACCCATGATCAATCCATGAGCAGTATGAGCAAAGGCCCATGTGCGACCCATGGATGACCTGTGAGCAATGTTCGACCAACCCATGTGCAGCCCATGACCATTCAACTGCTCTCGTGTCGGACGGCCCTGTAGACCCAGATTTTGTTTCTAACACACACCCATGGTCTTCCCAAGGGCCTACCGTGTATAGCCATCGAGTAACCTACTATGTAGCCTTGTAATGATTATACATATTCAAAATGCACCATTGGATTGGAGGGACGATCAACGGTTGAGATGCGATCCGCATTTGTATAAATAGGGATCCCTCTCTCTCATTGTAACTAGTTCGTTCACAAGTGAATATACACTCTCTTTGCCCATTCGACTCTTGTGTTCGAGCGTGTGTGCATAAGGCTGACTTGGGATCGATAATCCTAAGGCCGCATGGTGTTTTGATTGATCGTACCTGACCGACGCGTGACACAAATATGAGAATTGATTACACTAGGGACTGGGGCGTCCATAAGAGGGAATCGGAAGCAAAATCACGTGAAACCCTGTGCGAATTAACAAAAGCTTATGCGAAAGGTGGAACCTTTCAAGCGACCGCGCGGCTCGAAATCCTAAAGCACCGACCTTTCCAATGAGGATCTCGTTGGTGTGGGGGCCATAGATGTTGGAGGTGTTGAGGAAGGTGATGCTGGAGTCGACAGCATGGCGGATGAGGGCAATCAATCATGTCGGGCTTCGACTTGGGAGGGCCGTAAATGGTGGACATGCCCATGCAGCTCAGCCCCTGTGCCGACACCTCCAAGCCCTACGACCCCAGCTTGATCCTCCCCACTTGTGTCAATGATGCCATTGTTGTCCGTCTTCGTTCTCGCTCGCGATTGCGACGCGGGAAAAGGGTCAACTCAAGGAAGAAATGGTTCTAGTTTGAGACAATGACGAACAAAGACTGTCTTGTACTAAACTTAGATATTGTTGATTACAATTTTTTTTAATAAAGTATGAAATTTCATATTATTAATTTTCTTACTAACTTAGACATGTGTTTCAGCAAGTCAAACTTATTATCAACCATCTTGTACTCCGTGTGCTTATAATCTTGAAAGTATTTCATAAATTTTTAAATATCAAGCAATATAAAAAAAAAAAGAAAAAAAAAAGGAGTGGAGCAAATGAAAAGGAGAGGATTTGCTTACAACATTTGCGACATTCTCTGAGGATTGATTACCATACACAGGCATTGCTGATGGGACTTCACGGTCGGTCAACTATTTCCATTGTCACCGAAGGTGAGTGGCTTCAAATTTCAATTGAAACTCGAAATCTACCTTGTGATGAATTTCAAGGTCAATTTTAGGTTCTACGCAAATTTTATGTGTATTTTTAATTGAATAATTATAATAATTCATCATATTTAATGATTATTATTTGTAACTACAATATGCTAACTAACCACAATTTACAATTTATATTTATACATGAAAAATATGAAATATTAACAAAATTTAAAAGTCTCAATCATAAAACGGAAGCTCAGACTAGTGGTTTCAAATTATACACTCATCATCATATGCCATGAAATACCGCAGGACCACACGAAAATATAAATCAAGAAAAACACAAAAAGATAATTCAAGTTCCACTTACTTAGAATCTAGAATTTTATATTTTTCAAATTTTGGAACTTGAAACCTACCTTATATCTTTGAATCTCGAACCAAATAGGTTCCTGGCGATCTAATTCTTTGGTTTCAGATTTTACTTTGGAACCAACCGAGACACGTTGCTGCGTATTGCTTCTGTTAAAAAAAACTGTTAGAGCCTTCGAAGGCACAATCGGGAGAGCTTTGATCGATCATCATGCTTAAAACAGGTGAATAAGTACCCTGTTCAGGCACATGCTTAAAACGACCGAACAACATAGTTTCAAAAACACTGCAGCGCCCAATGCTCAAGCTCTACATCTCTCAACGATTCAGCGACAGAAGCAGACCCATTTCAAAGCAGCTTTCCATGAAGAACGGCGCTTTGTCCCTGTAGCCATGCCACTTTTGCACCCGCCACCCTTGATAAGCAATCAATCCCAGCTCCTCCACCTCCTCCGTGGTAAGCTTCACCTACAAAGCTCCAATGTACTCCTTCAATTTCTTGATCTCGGTCGTGCCGAGAATTAGGCAGACCATCGTCGCCCGAAAGAAAGGGACAGATAAATTGTATTATGTATCAACACCCGAATTTCGCCGTCAAGTCTAACATTCATTTTCAAAGGGAATCATCTAGGGAATTGGTTTCCCTGACATCCCCAGAATTCAACCTAAAATTGAAGACGTTCTGTTATCATCCGACATGGATGGGGAGTTCTTGAGAGGCTGACACGTCCCTCTCAAAAACTGTACTTTCATATGACGATCATTTGAATGGGAAGCTTTATAATGTAATGATATTTGCCAATTTTTTTCCCCAAATGGAAAGCTCAAAATCTCGAACCGCTTTTTTCTTCCATTCGACAAAAAAAATGAAAAAGAAAAAATAAGAGTTGAAACTCCACATGTATGTATAGCAACTAGCAAGATAGTCTGCACATGCATTACCTTATGATGATTGATCTGACTGTGCCTCAGGAGCCTTCGACGGTCTTTTGATAGAAGCAACACAGACGGACACGAGTTAGAATAGTGATCCAAATGGTTTTAGGACCGCGAGAGCATCGGGTGGCAATTTACTTTTATGCAACAACGATGCCATCTAGTTCAGCAACCATGTTGTTATAGAAAAGGCGCCTCTTGGCATTGCTTCAATGTATAGTAACCAATCTAGAGAGAATTGTGTAAATATTGAATCTTGAAAGTGTGAAATCACGGCTGAGGTGAATATAGTGTCAGTCTAGTGTGAATGGACAAGTCGAATTGCACAAAATCCCAGTTTTGCGATACTGAAAGTCACCCTGATGAGTTGGCATGGTCGGCTCGGTTAGAATTCAGCTCACCCCGTGTGTCTGGAGTGATCTTCCCATTAAGCTTATCCCACATCTATAATCTTCTCATAGTGAGTGAAATTTATACAAAATGACAACAGTAATTCTCTGAAGTTCAGAGTTTATTACAGGATCACAAGCACTCTCTTCGTACACGTTCTTATAACAACCACACCACAAAGCCTGAAAAAGTATGCAGCAGCAAATGCTCAAACTCCGCTTATCAAAGATGCAGCGGCAGAAACAGGCGTGTCTCTAAGCAGCTTCCCATGAAGAAAGGGGTGGGGTGTCAGAGTTTTCCCATGTAGAGATGCCGCTATGGTCCCTGGCACCCTTCACATTGTCTGTAGAAGCAATCAATTCGAGCTCGGCCATCTCTTCTGGTGTAAGCTTTACTGATAGAGCTCCAGTGTTGTGATTGAAATTCTCGATCTTGGTTGTGCCGGGAATAGGGCAGACGTCGTTGCCCTGGTGGTGTACCCAGGCAAGGGCTAACTGTGATGGGGTGCATCCCTTTCTTTACGCAATTTCATGTTGTAACTATGGTTATAATTATGGTTAATGGATCAACGGAAGCCAATAAATTAAGATACGTTTTTTCTGTTCACGTATCTCTTTTTGGATTCATGAATTTCCTATATTTTTATGTTTATGTATCTATTGAATTCATGAATTTCCTAGATTCATGTATCGTTCAGTTCATGTATTTATTGAGTTCATGAATCCCTTGAATTCATGTATCTTTGGATACATGAATCTCTTGGATTCACGTATCTCTTTATTAATGAATTTCGTGGATACACGCATCTATTTAATTCATGCATCTCTGTAGTACATGAACTAAAAAGCTCTATAAATAGATATGAGCATAGAGCTTCATAATGTTCTAATGGTTTTTGGTTTTTCCGACTCGATTCCAAAAAGGCTCTGATACACTTTTCTACTCTTCTGAATTTTCTGAGTGTGCTGGTTCAATTGAACGGTTCGACTGAGTCTTGTTTGCATAGTGCTAATCCAAACAGGTTCGAGGTGTTGTATCTTGGGAGGCATAGTTCGTGAATCTGCGGAGCACCATTGGCGGGAACTAATTGCCTTAAGTAGATTCGGATATCCGTACCTCACCTCCAATTTCATGTTCTGATTGCAACAAACAGTTTGTATTTTCTTTTGGATTATTTCCCAACAATCTTAAGGCAATTAGTCACTCACTGTTTGTTGTTCTTGTCAGATTTTTGAGATGGCTGGAAACAACCAAGTGCCCTTCAATGTCCCGAATGTTTCTGGAGACGTTCCTATGGTCGATTTGACCGATGCTATGAAAGATGTTCAACCCTCAGGGTCTGAATTTGTAGCAGCCAATGCTACGGCCCCTTGGGCCAACACCAATTTTGGTGGTGCGGGTACAAGTCATATGACTGGTATACTCGGGACTGTTTTTCAGAACAGTGTAGGCCAAATGGCTTTTGGCTCTGTTTCTGGAGGGATGGTTCAACGAACCTTGCCTACCGTGATGGCAACACCTCCAGTTACAACTAATGAGAAACCGGAGAAATTTACCGGAGTGGGCTTTAAACAGTGGCAGCAGAAGATGTACTTCTATCTGACGATGCTCAATCTGACGAAATATTTATCAGAGGTGTGCCCGATAATTAGTCCGAACGAGCAAGATGTCACAACGCTCGGTGCATTGGAGGCTTGGAAGCATGGGGACTTCTTATGCCGAAATTATATCCTTAACAGTTTAGTGAATTCTCTTTATAATGTTTATTGTAATATTGAATCTGCTAAATAGTTATGGGAGTCCTTAGAGAAAAAATACAAAACTGAGGATGCTGGCACCAAGAAATCTGTGGTTGCCAAATTCTTGGACTACAATATGGTGGATTCTAAATCTGTCATAAGTCAAGTTCAAGAATTGCAATTAATTCTGAGTGACATCTCGGCTGAGGGAATGATACTTAGTGAATCATTCCAAGTGGCAGCCATGATTGAGAAACTACCTCTGGCTAGTCGACTTCAAAAATTATTTGAAGCACAAACGGAAGGAGATGAGCCTTGAAGATCTCATTCGCGCCTCGAATCGAGGAGGACAATAGAAGGAGTGCAAACCCTTCTTCTGAGCCAAAGGCCAACATTGTGGAATCTTCCAAATCCAAGCAAGATAGAAAAAGGAAGATGTCTTTTCAAGGAAAAGGCAAGCAAAAGGAGCAGTTCCAGAAATTCCAAGGGACGTGTTTTATATGCAACAAGCCTGGCCATCGTGCTAAGGTTTGCAAGAAGCACCCGAAAAAGGGCAAGAACGAAGGTGCAGCCCAGCAACTGAATTTGACAGAGCATGACAATATTGAGAGACTGTCTGTTGTGGTAATGTTTGAAGCATCTCTAGTGTCGAACACTAATGGCTGGTGGCTAGACACGGGTGCCACAAATCACATCTGTGCAGATAAACACATGTTCTCATCTTATGAGAAGGCTGAAGAAGATGAGAAGCTTTATATGGCTAACTCTGCATCAACAAAGATCGTTGGAAGAGGAAAGGTGATCCTGAAGTTTACATCTGGCAAGGAGGTCGCTCTGCTAAATGTGTTGCATGTACCAGATATTCGAAAAAATTTAATTTCTGGCCCTATACTTATCAAGAAGGGTTTCAAAGTTGTATTTGAATCTGACAAGTTTGTACTTTCAAAAGGAGGGATGTATGTGGGGAAAGGGTACTTGTGTAATGACCTGTTTAAGGCCAATGTGGCTATCATTGATGTAAACTCAAAGTATGTGTACCCAAAGACTATGAATAAAGAAAAGTCTTCAGTTTACATTGTTGTGTCTCCTTATCTATGGCATGGTAGATTAGGACATGTAAACTATGGTACAATGAAGAGAATAGCAAACTTGGGGTTAATTCCAAGATTTGAGTTGGATGCCCAATACAAGTGTGAGACTTGTGTTGAGGCCAAGTTTGCCAAGAAACCTTTCAAATCCATTGAAAGAACAAGTGAACCTCTATAATTAATCCATAGTGATCTATGTGATTTAAAATTTGTAGAAAGTAGAAGTGGAAAGAAATACTTCATCACATTTGTGGATGACCGTACTAGATTTTGCTATGTTTATTTACTAACTAGCAAAGATGAGACTATGAGCATGTTTGTCAAGTATAAAAATGAAGTTGAAAACCAACTTGATAAACGAATCAAAGTGCTTAGGTTTGATAGAGGAGGAGAATATAGTTCAATCAATTTGAAAGAGTTTTGTGCTAGTTTTGGTATAATTCTCCAAACGATGCACCTTATACTCCACAACAAAATGGAGTTGCTGAACGATTGAACAGACACTAAAGGAGATGGCTAATGCCATGCTTTTGAGTTCGGTTTACCTCGAACTTGTGGGAGGAGGCAGTTTTAACTGCAAATTATATTCTTAATAAAATACCCTACAAAAAGATAGATAAAACTCCATACGAGTTATGGAATGGAAAGTTACCATCCTATAATTTTCTAAAAGTGTGGGGGTGCTTGGCCAAGGTGGCAATTCCTCCTCCAAAACAAACTCGGTTGGGACCTAAAACGGTGGATTGTATATTCATTGGTTATGCTCAAAATAGTAGTGCATATAGATTTTTGGTTCATAAATCTGAAAATGCAGAAATTCATGTCAATACAATCCTAGAATCAAGGGATGCTGAATTTTTTGAGGATATATATCCTGCAAAAAGAAATCAAGGAGAACTTTCTCAGAAAAGGCTTAGAGAATCAGAATCTGAAAATGATGAAGTTGTGGCCAAAGAAGCCGAACTTCGAAGGAGTAAAAGGTCTCAAATTGAAAAATCTTTCAGACCTGATTTTCTAACATACATGTTAGAAGGTGAGCCCCAAACATATAAAGAGGCAATGTCATCTCCAGATGCTCCTTTCTGGAAAGAAGCTGTTGACAATGAAATCAATTCTATCCTAAGTAACCATACTTGGGAATTGGTTGATCTTCCACCTAGAAATAAACCAATTGGATGTAAATGGATTTTCAAGAAAAAACTAAAAGCTGATGGTTCCATTGATAAATACAAAGCTCGGTTGTAGCAAAAGGGTTTAGACAAAAAGATGGTCTTGACTACTTTGATACTTATTCACCTGTCACAAGAATAACATCAGTAAGGATGTTGATTGCTATAGCTTCGCTATACAATTTGCAGATACATCAAATGGATGTGAAAACTGCATTCTTAAATGGTGATCTCGACGAGGAGATTTATATGGAACAACCTGAAGGGTTCAAGGTCAAAGGATAAGAACACAAAGTGTGTAGACTTGTCAAATCATTATATGGACTTAAACAAGCTCTTAAGCAATGGCATGAGAAATTTGACTGGGTAATAATTCAAAATGGGTATAGAATCAATGAGTGTGACAAATGTGTGTACACTAAATCCACTACAGTTGGATATGTACTTATTTGTCTATATGTTGATGACTTATTAATTTTTGGAGATAACATTGAGGTCATCAAAATCACCAAGAACATTTTCAAGAAGAACTTTGAGATGAAAGATTTAGGTGTTGCAGATGTTATACTTGTTGGACAAATCTTTCCAGAATATTTTGAAGCTGACAAAACGTTTCTATCAGTCTAAGTCTGGATGTTTGGAGATCGACAGTTTAAAGTCTGAAGACTTTGCATTCTGAAGACTCAAGACTCAAGACTCAAGACTTAAGAATCAAGTCTCGAGACTTAAGAATTAAGTCTCGAGACTTAAGTCTATTCTCACTGACAGTATTTCTAATCCAGTGACAAAAGAAATCCAAAGCCAAGGTATATGGTTGAGGATTAGATCTTATCTTCTCGGAGAAGATTTTTTGGTTGGATAATCATTTCGGATTCTTTATTTCTTATCCGATCGATCGACGAAATACTCTTGGAATGTTCTATTCTTGGAAACCAAGATCCCGATTGTATGGGCGAACGGGATTGATGGGCTATCATCGATTCCTTAAATAGCTCGGAAGATCTTCTTGATTGATTCCGTCCAACGGGTAGATTGGAGGAATTCCTTTGGTAAGTGCCAACGGCTATGATGGCATAAAGGAGTATAAAAGGAAGACGTTCTAGCTATTTTTAAGAGTGTGATCGATAGAAAAATTCCAGAGTCTGAAGAACCTTGATTGTTAGTCGATACTGTTCGAGCGAAATTGTATACACGAGAGTGTTTATACTTGGTGACACCTTGAGCGAGTGTGGTAGATTGTCTACACCTAGAAATCAAGGAAGATCAACACTGTAACATCTCTTTGATCATAGTGGAATCCAGCCAATTGGCTGTCAGTGCAGAAGAGTGGACGTAGGCTTGAATCAAGCCGAACCACTATAAACCGCGTGTTCAATTCTCTCTTTCCCTTACTCAGTCTCACGATTGATTTTTTAATTATCCATCTGTCTAAGTATTGTGCAATCTTCAAGATAATTTTTATATACCTATTCACCCCCTCTAGGTACTCGTACTAGCAATATCAATTGGTATCAGAGCTTGTGTTCTTACTTTATTTGAAGTGTTTTACTTCAGAGTAAAAGATCCATGGCGAGTATGCTAGCACCAGGGTTGGTGGAAGGGCAAAGCAATACCAGACCACCCTACTTTGATGGAAAGGATTACAACATCTGGAAAAACAAGATGAAAGCTTTTCTACGGTCAAAGGATCCTCCGGAATGGGATGTGGTGGAAAAAGGAATCACTCCTACTACCGCATCGATCTCGAAAGAGGGAAAGAAACTGTTGAAGCCAGCGGAATGTCTCAAGAAGAGATAAACAAGAGACAAGCACTCGATGCTAAAGCAATTTATTCTTTATATTGTGCTTTGTCACCAACTAAATATAACAGAATATCTTCTTGTGTTACAGCAAAAGAAGTCTGGGACAGATTACATATCACTTATGAAGGGACACATGAGTGAAGGAGACCAGAATTAACATTCTTCTTGGTCAATATGAATCCTTCAAAATGAAACCAGGAGAATCTATAACTAATATGTTTAGCCGTTTTACAGATATTGTCAATGGTCTTGAGAATCAAGGACAGAAAATTTCTGATCCTATGAAGGTGAACAAGCTACTACGTGGACTCTCCAAGGATTGGAATCATATAAAGACTTCAATAAGAGAGACGCAAAGAATCATGCCATTATCTGTAGACGAGTTGATTGGAACTCTTCAGTCTTACGAAGTTGAACGAATAAATGAAGACGAAGATCCAAGAGGTAAGAAATACATTGCATTAAAATCTAACGATGATTCTGATGATACAGATTCTGAAGAAGATCTGGGCGATGAGGAGCTTGCTCTTATGATCAGAAGGTTCAGAAAGCTTAACAGAAAAGGAAGAAGGTTCAACTCAAAGAAACAAAATTTTCAGAAACAACAAACCAAGTTTGTTGATAATGAGGAACCAAACAAAGATGTAGTTTGCTTCGAGTGTAAGAAAAAGGGGCACATTAGACCCAACTGTCCTCTTCTGAAGAAGAAAAGAGGAAAGTCTGAGAAGTCTCGAAAAGCTCTTAAAGCCGAAACCTGGAGCGATACAGAGTGTGAAGAAAGTGATGAGGAATATGCCAATCTGTGTCTAATGGCGCAATCGACTCGGACTGGATTAGACTCGATAAGAATTTGAGGTAAGTGATTATAAAATTCCTGTCAAAGTCTCTAAATATATTGACGAACTATGTTTTAGTCTCAAGACTTCTCTCAAAAAGATTTCCGAACTTAAAAAGGAAAACTCAGCTTTAAAACAAAAGGAAAATATTTTAGAAGAAAAATTGAAAAGTTTAGAGTCAAATGTTTCTTCTCTTGAAGAGAATGGAGACAAACTTTCAAAAGAAAATGCTTTCTTAAAAACTGACTTATCAAATATTTCAAAGAAATTTTCAATAGGGTCCGAAAAACTTGAAAAAGTTCTTTCAATCCAAAGACCTTACTTTAATAAGTCTGGTCTAGGTATGACAGCAGAAACTATTCCCTTGATTGATTTTCCGAAAGTAAAAGAAAGAATTAAGAAAAGACCGACTAAAGAGGTTTACAAAAATCATTTTAAAAGAATTTTTGTAAAGTCTCGTAGGTCGAAATGCTTTAAGGTGTTCAAAATGTAACAGATCGGGATCATTTTGAAAAAGAGTGTCCTATGGTTTGGAAGCCCGTTAAGAAAGTATGGCCTAATAATGCTCATTCTACTAACGCCAAAGGACCCAAGAAAATTTGGGTACCAAAGAAAGCTTGAGACTCTCTTTTGAATGCGGGTCTTTGTCAAAAAGAAAGTAAAGTGGTATCTTGACAGCGGATGCTCAAGACACATGACAGAGACTCAAATTGCTTCATAAAGCTTATTCAAGTAAATGGAGGAAAAGTTTCATTCGGAGGAAACAGCAAAGGAAGCATTGTAGGATTCGGAACTGTGAAAATTGGAAATCTCACAATAAACAATGTCTCTCTAGTGGATGGACTCAACTACAATCTACTCAGCATTAGCCAACTGTGTGATACTCTTGGTTACAAGATCTCCTTTCAAGAAGGCATATGTTCTGGAATTAGCAAAGACTCAACTCGGTCTTTCATGGGACGAAGGCATGGAAATATCTATCTCCTTGATGTAAAGCCAAATGAAGATCAATGTCTGTTTTCAATTCAAGATGAAGCAGTCCTATGGCACAGAAAACTTGGCCATGTCAACATGAGCAATTAGCCAAAATCTCATCAAAGAAGCTTGTTCGAGATCTACCTAAATTGCCATACCAAAAATCTGATTTATGCACTCCATGCATTCTGGGAAAGCAGGTAAGAAATTCATTTAAGCCAATGAATCATGTGTCTACTAATCATTTACTACAGTTACTTCATATGGATCTCTTCGGACCAACAAGAACCCGAGCATTGGAGGTAAGAAATATTGTCTAGTAATTGTAGACGATTATTCTCGCTTTACACAGGTATTCTTTCTTGCAAGTAAGTCGAAACCTTTTCGTACTTTGAGAAGTTTGCTAAAAAGGTTCAAAATGAAAAAGGATGTGCTATTTCTAGTATAAGAACAGATCATGGAAGTGAATTTGAAAATCAAGACTTTACGAAATTATGTGATAAATCTGGTTTTAATCACATGTTCTCCTCTCCGTATACTCCGAGCAAAATGGAGTTGTAGAAAGAAAGAATAGATCTCTTCAAGAAATGGCTAGAACACTTTTAATTGAAAGTAAAATTTCTTCACGATTTTGGGCTGAAGCTGTTTCAACTGCTTGCTATATTATAAATAGAGTCTTTTTAAGACCTATTCTAGAGAAAACCCCTATGAATTATTCAAAGGTAAAAAGCCTATTGTTTCATACTTTCATGTGTTTGGTTGCAAATGCTTTATTTTGAAAAATGCAAATGATCATGTTGGTAAGTTTGAAGAAAGATCAGATGAAGGCATCTTCCTTGAATATTCTACATCAAGCAAAGCCTACGAGTCTATAACAAGAAAAGCCGATCTGTGGAAGAATCAATGAATGTCAAATTCCAAGACTCGAGCAAGATGAATCCAGCCGACTCGCACGAAGAGACTAAATCCGCTCTAGACCTTCAAACGTCTACATCTCAAGAAGCATCTCGTAGATTACGGGAAGTCCATCATCAAGATGCTCATGATGAATCAAATAAAGAAAGAGATCATCAACCGGGCAAATCAACTAGTAATTGGAAGCACAAATCCAGTCATCCCAAAGATCTCATTATTGGCAAACTTAATGAAGGAATCCGCACCAGATCAAAAAGGCATGAAGAATCTAGTCTTTGTGGCTCTCATTTCTGAAATTGAACCAAAAAGCATAGAAGAAGCTCTATCGATGAAAGTTGGATAGAAGCTATGCAAGAAGAACTCGATGCAGTTCAACATCGATGATGTCCGGAATTGACATCTAAACCAAAAGGTAAAACTGTTATTGGAGCCAAATGGGTATTCAGAACAAGATGAATGAAGAAGGAAAAGTCGTACGAAATAAAGCAAGACTCGTGGCCAAAGGATATACGCAAGAAGAAGGAAAAGATTATGACGAGACTTACGCACCGGTAGCAAGGTTAGAAGCTATTCGTCTATTACTTGCGTTTGCTTGTTATAAAAATTTCAGGTTATTCCGATGGACGTCAAAAGTGCATTCCTAAATGGATTTATCCATGAGGAAGTTTATGTGGAACAACCACCGGGTTTGAAGACCCAAAGAAGCCGACTCGATCTTCGGCCGAAAAAGGCCTTGTATGGCTTAAAGCAAGCACCTCGAGCTTGGTACGACGGACTAATGTTTGCATCTCGTGCTAGGTTTCAATCAGATCCTAGAGAATCCCATCTCGTGCTGCAAAACGTGTTATCAAATACGTTGCCTCATCTTCAAGCATCGGTCTCGGTATCCCAAGAAAGGAGACTTTAATCTTCTAGGATACTCGATGCGATCTGGCCGGTTGCGTAGTCGATAGAAAGAGCACTTCGAACTTGTCAACTGCTTGGAAACAGGATGTGTCTTGGTTTTCAAAGAAGCAAAGCACGGTAGCTCTCTCAACGATAGAAGCAGAGTATGTAGCTCTTGGAAGCTGCTGTTCGCAAATTCTATGGATAAAACAACAGCTACAAGACTTTGGCATTGAAGACTCATGCACGTAAATCAAATGTGACAACACCAGTGCGATCAATCTCACCAAAAATCCAATCCTTCATTCAAGAGCAAAGCATATTGAGATTCGACATCACTTGATTAGAGATCACATTCAAAATGGAGAAATCTCGATTCAATTTGTTGATTCAAAGAGTCAACTAGCGGATATATTCACAAAGCCTTTGGAGAAAAATCAATTTGACTCTATCCGTTCAAGACTCAACATTTTGAAGCTTGAAGAAGTTAAAGTCTAGAGACTCACCAAATTCAAGACTCTAATCTCTCGTACGTTAAACCCTCGAGACTCGACGTGCTTGGCTATAGACTCGTAAGTTGCTATTTTATCTAAAAGGTACGAATTCTCATTTAGTTATCTAATCTCGAAAAGGTACGATCTTTTGTTCGGTTATTTAATAATTTGTGTGAAATTCGAAAACTTGTCTTTTAAGGGTTAATTTTGGCGTTATTGATTTTGAAAAGAAATGTTCGTACACTTTCTTTGTACCGGTTGAACTTCCCTTTTCGAAACAGTTATATATATATACGGTTTTTCTTCGCCCAAATTTTCAAAACCCTAAAAAGAACTCTCCTCCCGATCCTGTTTCTATATCCTGTTCATCTTCGAGAAAGTGGTCATTTTTCTTGGGAAAGCAAGTGAAGGAATCTTCCAATCGGCAAAGAAAGATGTCTTCTTCAAGGAAATCATCAAGAATCGCAAGCAGGGGACCACAAAGAATGGAGAAGGGACCGACTCACTTCGATCTTACTGAGGAAGAAGACTTATCAAGTCAGCGACAAAGTCCGATTCGCTCTCCTCCACGTCATTCAACTCCTCATGCCCCACAAGATGCGAGTCAACAACTGGAAGAAGAGATAATCGAGGATGCCGACCCAGTAAGAGTCCAAAGACCCTCCTTTATCTATAAGCTTTATCGTGCGTTGAAAAGCACCGTACTCCATTAAAATATATAGATGAATTCCTTAAGGACAAAAATTATGGAAATGAGTATCTTTTTCTGCGGAAAATGGAAGAATTGGGAATTGCTCCGAAAGGAAGAGCGAGAAGAGGCACTTGCGAACATTCCAAGTGACCCTCGTATGCCGTGACGTAATCGATTGACGGGAACGATGATGACAAAATGTTCATTAAATTTCAACCTAAAATGGGTGTGGCAGCAAAAGTGAAAGGAAATCGGATGGATTTGTTTAAGTCCAAGGATCAGGAAAAAGTGTATTTAAGGCTGTTGAAAAGAGGGGTAATCAACCCTAGAAGTGTTGATTTTGACTTTCTGGACACCATCAACGTAAACTTAAGAGAGAAGTTGAATTTGCTTCAACTTGAGACTTTTTGCTCTGACTCTACGGACGGGTATGCTCAATCGACCGCTTATTTCTATTCAAATCTTAGTTTTACGGATGCGAATAGAATTTCATTTAGTGTACGAGATCAAGTCTATGTGGTAGATGTGAATATGTTGGCGGACATAGTTGGAGTTGAACGAGGACGTTATCTGCCAATCAAAGTCTCACCTGCTCGTATTACTCTGGAACTTGTCAAAAATAGGGACGTAGACAAGAAAATTACCTATTCCAGGATGAATGCCATCAACATTGTGCTTCATAAGATTGTGATCAACTGTCTTAGACCGAAGTCTACATCAAAGACTTCGTGTCTCTTTCTCGAAGCAAAGTTGATGTACGCGATCAACTCGGACGGAAGTTCTCTCTCCCGCACACTATTCTCTTCCATATGTACGAGCAATGTCAAAAGACAAAGGACAATTGCCTTATCCTGGTCCGGTGACCAAGATCTTCAGACATATGAACATTGAACCGCCACAAACATTTTGTGTTCGACCGTGTGATAAAATGGTGGTAGGTTTGAAAATGTTATCAAAAATGCATCTGCAAGAACTGTCCAAGACAATGGAGAAATTCAGAGTGAAATCTCCAGTCCAGTCTACTTCAAAAAGGAAAGGAAAGGAGGCCATTGGTGCCCCATCGAAAAAGAAGAAAAGAACTCTCATCCTAGAGGATGAAGATGAAGATGAAGAGGATGAAGATCCTACTATCCAAGTACCGACAAGAACCGGACGTTCGTGCCTCAACCAACAGAACTTCGTAAGAACGAGAGAAGAAGCAAGAGCGAGAGAGAAGGAAGCTGAAGCGAAAGAGAAGGAGAGAAAGAAAAGTCTGCTGAATCTGGAGAGAAGGGAAATCAAGAGCATCACTCTTCCCCGCTCGATGTCCTAGAGACAGGGGAGTTGGCGAGCAAGAGAGGTTCTCACCTCATGATGTTAGAGAAATTCCAAGGCAATCTCCAGCGAGACCCGGAAGAATTTCAGGCTTCTCAATTGCCCGAAGAAGGTGATACATCGATTCCAAATCTGCCGACTATACACCATCGTCTCGCATTTACTTCATCGAGAAAAAACTCATGCCGGCACGCGACGGACGATTCTGCAGATTTTCGCAGCATCATGAATATTCTTCTCGGAAATGCGTAACTGAGATATATGTTCTGACTGTGAAATCCAAGCCTTGAAGCATGCTGGACAAGCATCTTCGGTCTCTCTGGAGGATAAATTTAAAGACCTCACTCTGCAACTTCAAGCCAATGCTAAAGGAGAAGAGGTAGCTCAACTGAGGGAAGACTGAAGAAGCTCGAAGGAGTAATCCACCATTGGGGATTTCCAGATCGTGCGCATTCCCAAGCAGACATGACTCCTTTCTCACCCTTTTTAATGATGACAAAAAGGGGGAGAATCAATTTGAACCAACAACTTTCAATATTTTTGGTTATGACTTTCAATATTTTTGGTTATGTTTATTTTTGAGTATGACTTGAGAACTTGAACTTGGGTGTGAATTTGATCGAATTGGTTGTGGATTTTGATGTTTGAGTGGTTGCATTCTTATCAAGTGTTGTTATATGGTATTACTCATGGAAGACTAACCAATGTTCTCGTGGATGCGAGTCTGGTTGCTTTATTAATCTTTTTGAGTTAGCCATATTGCTTGAGAAATGTTTTTGCAGGTCAAAGTTGTTCAAATCTACAAGAAAGATTTGTCACCATCAAAAAGGGGAGATTGTTGGACAAATCTTTCCGAGAATATTTTGAAGCTGACAAAACGTTTCTATCAGTCTAAGTCTGGATGTTTGGAGACCGACAGTTTAAAGTCTGAAGACTTTGCATTCTCAAGACTCAAGACTCAAGACTCAAGACTCAAGACTCAAGACTTAAGAATTAAGTCTCGAGACTTAAGTCTATTCTCACTGACAGTATTTCTAATCCAGTGACAAAAGAAATCCAAAGCCAAGGTATATGGTTGAGGATTAGATCTTATCTTCTGGAGAAGATTCTTTGGTTGGATAATCATTTCGGATTCTTTATTTCTTATCCGATAAGTCGACGAAATACTCTTGGAATGTTCTATTCTTGGAAACCAAGATCCTGATTGTATGGGCGAACAGGATTGATGGGCTATCATCGATTCCTTAAATAGCTCGGAAGATCTTCTTGATTGATTCCGTCCAACGGGTAGATTGGAGGAATTCCTTTGGTAAGTACCAACGGCTATGATGGCATAAAGGAGTATAAAAGGAAGACGTTATAGCTATTTTTAAGAGTGTGATCGATAGAAAAATTCCAGAGTCTGAAGAACCTTGATTGTTAGTCGATACTGTTCGAGCGAAATTGTATACACAGAGAGTGTTTATACTTGGTGACACCTTGAGCGAGTGTGGTAGATTGTCTACACCTAGAAATCAAGGAAGATCAACACTGTAACATCTCTTTGATCATAGTGGAATCCAGCCAATTTGCTGTCGGTGCGTAAGAGTGGACGTAGGCTTGAATCAAGCCGAACCACTATAAACCGCGTGTTCAATTCTCTCTTTCCCTTACTCAGTCTCACGATTGATTTTTTAATTATCCATCTGTCTAAGTATTGTGCAATCTTCAAGAGAATTTTTATATACCTATTCACCCCCCTCTAGGTACTCGTACTAGCAATATCAATACTCGGCATCAAAATTCTAAGGAATTCTGATGGCTTAGGTTTAACACAATCTCATTACATTGAAAAGGTATTTGAGAGATTTAAAGGATTCGGCATTAAAGATGCAAACAATCCTTTTCTTCCACACCTAACTTTAAGAAAGAACACTGGAAATAGTGTTAGACAGCTAGAATACTCTTAAGTAATCGGCGGCATCATGTATATCATGAATTGCACTAGACCGATATTGCATACTCGTAAGCAAACCGAGTAGATATACCAAGAACCCAGTCACGAGCATTGGAATGCTTTGATGAGAGTATTAGGATATTTGAAAAGGACAAAAGACTATGTTCTGCAATATGGCAAATATCCAGCTGTTTTGGAAGGTTATTGTGATGCCAACTGGATTTCAGATTCTGATGAATCGAAATCGACTAGCGGATATGTGTTCACGCTAGGAGGTGCTGCAGTGTCATGGAAATCCTCTAAACAAACTCTAATAACACGCTCTACAATGGAATAAGAGTTTGTTGCTTTGGATAAAGCTGCTGAAGAACCAGAATGGCTTCAACATTTTTTAGAAGATGTTCCAATGTGGCCAAAACCTATGCCTGCAATTTGCATATACTGTGACAATCAAGCGGCAATTGCAAGGGCGCATAATGTGATTTATAACGGTAAGTCTAGACATATTCGTCGTAGACATAATACCGTAAGGCAGTTGCTCTCAAATGGAATAATTTCTTTAGACTTTGTAAAGTCAAAGGAAAATATTGCGGATCCGCTGACAAAAGGTTTGTCAAAAGAGCAAATAAACTGCGCATCGAGGGAATGGGTTTAAGAGCCTTAACCCAATAAAGAGATTCCAGGGTGGAAACCTAACCTATGCGATTGGAGATCCCATGGACTAGGTTTAATAGGACAACGCAAATTTTGGAAACTTTAGTGTGAGCACTGTCTCTCATTCCTATGATGCAACAGTGCTTTCCTACAGTGTTATTAAGGGTACGCTATGCGTTTAATGATTCCTATAACTTGCAATATAACATTCAAGTAAGATATGGTAGGATATCTTTAATAGGAATGCACCTATATTCGTGGAGCTGGCCGACTCTATGAAAATCTTTAAAGGCTAGATTTTCTAAAGCATGCATGAATCCCAAGAAGTTCAAGGCCGAAAGAACGAACACAACCGAGAACCAATCTTGAATTGGAAATACTCTGTGTGAGGTTTATTGTCTAGGCTTACACAAACAACTGACGATTCAAGGCTTAGTCCATCGACTAGTTAAGTAAGTCCGATAGGCTTTCACTAAAGAAGGTTCAAAGCGAAAGCTACCTATCTTGATGCAGTGTATTTCAACAGGTATGCTCAGATTCCTTCGAGTCAAAAATATTTTGTTGATCCATTAATGTGGGGGATTGTTGTAATTATGGTTATAATTATGGTTAATGGATCAACGGAAGCCAATAAATTAAGATACGTTTTTTCTGTTCACGTATCTCTTTTTGGATTCATGAATTTCCTATATTTTTATGTTTACATATCTATTGAATTCATGAATTTCCTAGATTCATGTATCGTTTGGTTCATGTATTTATTAAGTTCATGAATCCCTTGAATTCATGTATCTTTGGATACATGAATCTCTTGGATTCACGTATCTCTTTATTAATGAATTTCGTGGATACACGCGTCTATTTAATTCATGCATCTCTGTAGTACATGAACTAAAAAGCTCTATAAATAGATATGAGCATAGAGCTTCATAATGTTCTAATGGTTTTTGGTTTTTTCGACTCGATTCCAAAAAGGCTCTGATACACTTTTCTACTCTTCTGAATTTTCTGAGTGTGCTGGTTCAATTGAACGGTTCGACTGAGTCCTATTTGCATAGTGATAATCCAAACAGGTTCGAGGTGTTGTATCTTGGGAGGCATAGTTCGTGAATCTGCGGAGCACCATTGGCGGGAACTAATTGCCTTAATGAGATTCAGATATCCATACCTCACCTCCAATTTCATGTTCTGATTGCAACAAACAGTTTGTGTTTTCTTTTGGATTATTTTCCAACATTTCATTCACTCGGTCAAATAACTTCGCATTGTGAGCCAGGTTCTCTGGCTGAAGCCTTGGTAGATTCTGCATAACATAGAGAATTGTCTCAGCGAGAGCATTTGAGCAACTATCATTTTCTTTTAAGCACCAAATTCTACCGCAACTAGTGCAAAAAAATAAAAAAATAAAAAAATAAAAAAAAATAAAAAAAATACTAGAAGTGGTTGCATTGCATGTCATCAGATTGTCTTGTTACTTGATATGATAAGCATTTGGAAGTTCGTAAGCATTGTGTTTAGTAAAAGATTATCTCCAAACTATGTAGTTCAAAATCATAAGCATTTGAAATGCAGAGTGAGTGCTCTAGCAATCCATTTATCACAGTTAAAAAAAAAAATTCACAAATCTAGATGATTTGTAGAAGAATATTATCGGAAGTAAAGCTCTTTTTCATTAAAAAACAATAGCTACTTCCCCCGGCGCAATCACAAGTCAACCACTAATTACGAGCAGTATCCCCCAATTGGGTTTATGTCAGTAACGTAATCCTAAAACTTCCATAAGAAGGGTGTTGGGGAGTCCTCACTCAAGGACAGGTAGTGTCAAGATATTATTTATCTTGTGAAGAAAGATGAGTATAAAAAAGTAGGGGTGTGCAACCGGACCGGGTTTTCTCGGTTCCCGATCCGACCCACCTGGAAAACAGGGTCGGGAATCGGTTCCGGTTAAAACCGGGCTGGGAACTGGTTCCCGAAATGCAGACCCTGTTTAAACCGGTCCGGGAACCGGTTCCAAGGGATTACCCACTCGGGAACCAGTTCGACCGGACCGGTTTGGGAACCGGTTGGAGAACCGGTTTTTACGCCTAAAGCAAACCCTAATTTTATTTCTTTCTTTACCTCCGCGAGAGGGCCAAAGGCGCAGATACGCAGAACCGAGACTCTCCCGGTTCACCTCACACTCGCACCACCGCCGCCAAGCTCCTCCTCCTCCCCGCCCCGCCGCCCCCGCTGTCACCGTCACCGTCGTCGTCACCCCGACAACCTCCACCTGCTCGACCCCTTCCTCGCCTCCTCCTCCTCGCTCCAGCCTCTCGTCTTGCCTTCCCCCTGCAGCCCCCGCCGCGGGTGCGCTTGTCGCCAAAGTCCGCGCCCTCCGCGACCTCCACCTCCCGCTCCTCTCCGACTTCTTCCTCGGGTGGACCCACCGCTTCGCCCGCGACCGCGGCGTCCCGCGAGTCGTCTTCTCACCGTCCGGCGCGTTCGGGCTCTCCATCGCCGCCCGTGGCGGGACCTCCTCCGGCCCGACGAGGAGTCGACGATCTCGTTCGCGAAGCTGCCGGACTGCCCTCGCTTCCCGAAATCACGGCCGCGACCCCCGCCAAGCTCGCACTCGAGCGCCGACGCCGCTCCGTTCAATCTCGCCGTTCCACCTCCTGCTTTCCTCTCCGGAACCGCGACCGGCAAAGGCCTTTTTCTCGTTCCAGCGCCTTCAACTTCTCGCTGCCTTGTACTCCCCTTGACTCACAGTGTCGCGGCTTTGTCATCGTCTTTAAATCAGGTAACGTCTGATTCTTTGCTGCTATGCGTTGGTTTGATTGTAGTTGGAACCGAAGTTCAACCTTCTGTGTCGGGCTTGAATGAACTGGGTCATTTGATTTCGAATCATTGGCATTTGAGTCAGTCCACGAGTCTAGAATTGGATCAGTAAAATCTACTCCTCAAATCGTCGGCCATAAATCTGTTTGATAAAATGCCCCTAAGGCATGATTGAGAAATGATACATGATATTATCATATCTTATAACTTGTTAACATATTTTCTCAATTGATTGCCAAACTACGCATACCGTTAAGAAAAGTTAGGGACGGCGCATATGCAAGGTCGCTCACGCGCAAAGACACGTTCGCACAAACCGGGAGTTAGAGTCGAAGGATTCCTTCCTAATTTCCCGGTGCAAGTTAGGAATTTTAATTCTGGGATGCGAGACCGAACATTTTTTTACAGACAAACAACTCAAGACAAGTGTCAGTGACAACGTAACCCCATGGCCAGCCAGTCCGGATCACGACACAATCTCTTTGCCTTGGAAGCAAAACAGAACAGCTGTTGCTTGTTATTAGTACTATCCACACAGAGGAAGAGGAAGAGCCCTCTGCCAAAGGCCCAAGTTTGGGCATTTTGTAATTTTAGGGTGATGAGGCGCTTTTTTTTGTCCCCTTTTCTGATTTGATATGAGTATTAAAGATCTTATGTATACCGACCTGTTGGTGAAGCTGAATGACACCAAATTTGTTTGTTTGATCTATGTAGTTTACAAGTTTAATCATGCAAAATTCCTCTTAATAGTTAACCATCGTTAGTTAAGACTCTTCAGCTTCTGATCTTATTATGAACTGTCAAACCCACGTGAAAGTTCTATGTTGAATTTAGAGCAGCAACAAGGAAGCAAAGGGAATTATAGAGATTTGATTTACTATGAAAACTAATATGTTTTTGTGAAATCCTAATGTTATATATATATTTTTTTTCAGTTTTCAATCAATGGTTCGGCCTTTTTGTTTTAGTAGATAACTCATCTAGACTTGCTTTTCTAAGGTTAATTTTTATGCAAAACAGGTTCTAATATAAACAGGGTCAACCCTGTTCCCGGACCGGAAAAACAGGGTGGGCCGGGAACAGGGTCCAATGAAAACAGGGTAGGGAACAGGGTCCAGAAAAGGAGAACCGGTTATAACAGGGTAGGGAACAGGGTCAAGGTCTAGACCCTACCCACCCTGGACCCGCTCACCCCTATAAAAAAGGACAGAGGCCCGAGACCAGATACTAGTGTCAGTTATATGGAGGAGATATTGTACTCTTATGAAGAAAGATGAGAGAAAAAGGATGGGTGGAAATTGGGGAAAGGATAGTGAGTAGCAAATGGTGGGAATGCTGGGAAACAAAGGAACTTACAGATAAATCTATATTGGTTCATTACAAGAGCATGAGAATACTGGGAACGGCCTCTTTTAGGCTTATCAAGCTATTAATTGATTATTATTTTACACTAATCTATAATCACGAGAGGTGGGATGTATGCCGAGTGCTGAATTGAAGATATGCAAGAATATAAAGCCTTTGTGTCACAGATTCTTATTTACACCACCCAATATTTTTTCTGTATATCACAAGAACTGGTAGTAATCCAGCCAAAAAAAAAAAAAAATACGGTCACCGTGAGCATCTAATTATGTTGATCAGCAGAAACAGACCTGTCTGAAGTCATCCTTGGAGAGATTCTCCAACAATTTGGAACCGACAGAAAAGAATCCACGTCCTAAAGGACTGTACGCAACAATTCCAATGCCAAGCTCCCTAGTCACAATGTTCCAGATGAGCAGAGTCAGAAGAAAGCTGTTGTCACCGCATAAACAAATTGACAGAGTGATATCCTACCTGCACGTGGGAACGATCTCTGCCTCCACATCTCTTGTCCACAGCGACCACTCCAATTGCACAGCTGTGATGGGATGAACAGCATGTGCTCTTCTGATGGTTGACGCAGAGGCCTCCGATAAACCAACGTACTTGATTTTACCCTCTTCAACGAGTTTCTTTAGCTCTCCAATCTTCAAATATTCACATGCCATAACAACAACAGTCAAGACCTTACATGTCAAGATCCAGAAATTCATGCACATTATTAGCCCCTGAATAGTATGTGTTCCCCGACTATTCCACCATTACATTTTGACCTGGCAGCTTAGCGAAGATCAGTCGATCTTTATGCATCTCTATGCAACAAAAAAATTACTAGGAATTAAGAAGTTAATAGACGTAGATTTCTCTAATCTATCACACAATAGGGCAAATAACAGAATTATAAAAATGATGGAAGTAGATTTCTTTAATTAATGACAGAGAGGTTAAATAACAGAAGTATTCCAAGAAATTGTCATATTTGACAATGATATGTCAAGAATCAAATGTCTCTACAGAATGTACAACTTTCAATGTGATTCTCAAATAGAAATTAGGATGCACCTGATAGCGCTTTCATCTCAAAGGAAAATTTCGAATAATCTTCAAGCTTATCGATTATTAACTTGTGAAAGATCCCATAAGACAAAAACCCAGCCACTGAAATACTAAATTCCATGACTTCTTTAACAACGTCGTGCCGCATCTCTACCTGAACTATCAACTGAACTCAACTCACAGCAAACAATATCTTCCAAGACAAAAGGCAAGACAATAGTCAATTTCTGCTACGAAGTCCAACAAACCATTAACAACGCAACGATGCATCATCATTACCAATCTAGTTTAGCAACTGAGCTTAAGATGCATAATCAACACCAATTTAGTTTAGCAACTGGATCATATGGCTCAGAGAAAGTCTCAAGAGAGGCAAAGATTCAATTAGGATCCATACAGTGACTTCGATGGGGACGCGGGTATCTATACGGTGTTGATAGAAGAGTGTCGATGCAATCGACGTCAAGCCGCTTCAAGCTGGCCTCGCAAGCCGCCCTCACGTAGGCCGGATCACCCCGGACCTCCCACTTCCCGTCTGCGAAGCCAAGCCCGAACTTGGTCGCTAGTTCCACCTTCTTCCTCACCCCTCCCTTCAGTGCCTGCTCAAGATCGACACCAAAATCACCATAAGAAAACCCACAAACTGTGTCCAAAATAAAGAAAACCAAGTCGCAGGATCTTGGAATTCGGCATGACTATAGCATCTCTACTTCGTGCTGAAGCTGAGACTAAGCTTCATAACACACTCAAGAGCAGACCTTGCCCAGGAGGATTTCGTTGGTATGAGGACCGTACATGTCGGAGGTGTCGAGGAAGGTGACGCCGGAGCCGACGGCGTGGTGTATGAGTGCGATCATGTCGGGGTCGGGCTTGGGAGGGCCGTAGGCGGCGGACATGCCCATGCAGCCCAGCCCCTGCGCGGACACCTCGAGGCCCTGCGACCCCAGCTTGATCCTCCTCAGCGTCGACGCCGCCATCGCCGCAGTTGTCTAGCTCGAGGTCGATGCAGAGGAGAGAGAACGGAGAAGAGACAGTTCGAGAGCTCTCCCGCCCGCTCCAGGTATAAAACAAGGAAGCTTTTCTCTTCTACTGTTGATTGGGTGTGGAGAGTCAAAAGAGACAGCAAATGACGTATAGGCACTCGTCACCCACTTCTCCGGCGGCCCGTTGACGAGAATATGCCGACCTCATACGATTGACAAAAAAGGCTGAATACCGCAACAAGTTTAAACCATACGTGGCATAAACACCACGATTTTTTTTATTTTTTTATCACGCAAAATTTTAAACTTACCTATTATAATATAAATACTTCAAACTCTTTTTCTTTTTTTGGTCACAATGAGTTAGTTTAAATTCTTTATAACAAAAAAAAAATGAATATTTGTGTCACAATAGACAATTTGGGACTTTTGGGTATTTATCCTCAATAAAAATAGAATAAAGGTTTATATCATATTACATGAAATCCAAAATTTCAAATTTTTGAGAATTGATTGCACCATATTCAAAAAAAGGCATGCTTGTAATATGTGTACTATATTATTTCCAATAACAAAATTAATAAAGGCACATTAATCATATGACCGAAAAGGTACATCTGAATTACGTATTAATTGATCGTAATTATGCATTGACTCCGAAGCTACGTAAAGAAGATAATTGAGGGCTCAGCAAAGGCTACAATCCTCAACTGCTGACTACCATCCTTAACCGTCAACTCCTCGCTTTTCGTGTTATGAAGGTATTAAGTATTTCGTAGCGTACATCAAGTGCTTTTTTAGCTCACTAATCTTTGAAGATTCACATGACCTAGAAACAACGGTAAAAACCTTTAGGGTACGCATGACAAAATTTCTAGAACAAAAATTAATTCCTAGCTAGAAATTGATTTCTCAATTTTTGAATCATAAGGTAAATCAACAATATGTTTTTTTTCTTTTCCCAAAAAGCATTAGGCAAAGTAGAGTATATGGTTTTCTCTATGTGTTTTTGTAGGGAGGCTATTTTTTCTATAATGTTTGGTTTTGTGAGATTTTCTTCTATTCTTTTGAATTCTAAATCTTCTTTCAGGAATTCAAGCTGGTTTTCTTTGTCTTTTATAAGGCAACTTATTTATGAAATAGAATGTTCTTATAAAATATTTAAACTCCTCTTTTGTAGTTTTGTTATGAAATTAAAAGTGATTTTCCTATTAAGAGGATGAGTTTCAATTTCTTCATTAGTAACTGTAAAATGTTGGATTAATTATATGAAAGGTGTTCCAAGAATTACTTGTTGTCTCATATTTTCTACTAAGAGAAAAGATATTTTATAGGACATTTGATCTTTTATTATTAATACTTCTGGCAACTTGTATTGAATGTTTAATTTGTCTCGAGAAGTTTTATCAAAATGTCTTGTTGGAACAAGGCCTTCTTTGATACAATTGAGGTCAGCTCCCGTATTAAAGAGTGTTGTTGTTTCAATGATGAATTTATTATTAATTTTTATCATTATATTTTTTATCCATTTTCTAGAGGTTATTTCTGTTAATAACATAAGAAAAATTGGGTCAGAAGTATCAGAAGTATTAGTGATTTCATTCTGATCTTCCATTTTTGTTTTTCCTTTTATGACAAGAAATTTTATATCATAGATTTCTTGTTTCATCTCTGATTGGGTTGCTTTCAAAGCTTGTATTTCTAATTTTTGTTGTTTTATTTCATTTTGGAGGTCATTAAGATTTATTGGCCTAGACTGAGGTTTTTTGTTTCTATTCAAAATGTCTTTTAGATTATAAGAAGTATTGGCTTTAGAAATAATATTCATAGAAGATTGTAGTCTTTCTAAGTATTCCTTTTTGGCTTCTGGGTCTGTTATTTTATTAGCAGTGCTAAGAAGGAATTCTTTTTCTTTTGTTAACATATTTATTTTAGGAGTAGGTTTGTTAGGAGAGGCGTCTTTATAATCAAAATCGGAAGAAGTTTCTATTTCATTAATCTGAAGACCTTCTTCCTCAAGAAGTTCATCAGAAGAAGTATCACCATTTTCTATGAGGATGTTGTTTAACTGGTATAGAGTATTGTCATCTAAAGAAAGTTCATTTAATCTTTTATTAATCCTACGATATTTTGAATGACCTTTTCTACCACAAGAGTAACATTTGATGTCTTTAAAAATTTTCTTATCTGTCTGAGGTTTATTCTGGTTATTAAGGTGTCTACATTTATTCCTATGAGATTGAGGTTTGTTGTGATGTTTCTTTGTTTCTTTATCAAAAGGACAAGTCCCTTTACATTTTGGCTTTGTTTTATCATTATAAGAAGGATCGTATTTAGCACAGAAATCTCCTAGACTTCTGTTGGTGAGAGATTGTTCTTCCTTGAGTTGTCTTTGTAATTTGATGGTGTTACACATTTGTGTTCATTGTCTATAAACGTAGGATACTATTTCTCCATATGAAAGAAGATCATAGAGAATTTGGCCACTGTATTCTATTCTAATTCTATCTCTAACTTGGTCACCTATTATTTGGGATAAACCTGCTAAGAAGTTTTCTTTCCAAAAAAGTTGATTGCAATCTAGTCTGACAATAACCCTTTGAAGGAAAAGTTCTTTGTATTCTCTAAATTTCCTTAAGGATTTGCAATACATATTGGATAAAAGATCTTGGTTCATATTTCTAATATGTGAAGGATCTCCTATGAAGTGTTGTGAAATAGAGTATATAAGGGTATTAACTGCATCTTGGATGAGATGTCATTCATCATCATCCATGTTTTGTCCAAAGTCGTCTATTTTATAAGCAGTTAAAATTTGTATTTTCTATTCATCAGTCAAATAGTTATCCCACCAACCTTTTAGTTGTCTAGTAAATCCGGCTGCTAAAAGATTAGTAACAGCATGATCAAAAACATCTTGCTGTGTTTTATAAGTATTAGCAAGCATTATCATGTTATTAAGAATGTATATGATATTGGTTTTGGCTACACCATCTATATTCCATTTATAAATTGCTTCTGGAGAGTATTTATTCTGTATTTTCTGTGAAGATTCTTTTTGGGCGATGTTTGGTGGGGTAGCTCTGCTATAATAAAGTTTTTGGGGTTGTCTCCAATTGAGTCTGTTAATATCAGCTACTGATTCATTATCAGAGTCACTAGAGGGTTTTGTCAAGGTGCTAATAGTAGGTTGGTCTGGGGTGTCTTTAATAATAAGACCTTGGAATTTATGAGTGTCTAGTATAGGAGGAGGCTCTGTTGACACCTAATTTAGGATTAATTTTTTTTAAATAAAATGGAGGATAATAAATAAAATAAAAAATTTGGGTTTGTGGAGGGAGATTTCAAAAGAAATTGAATAACGAAGCGTTTTTCTTGTTGAACACATATTTTCATTTCAAAATTTAAAAAAAAAAAAATTCGGTTGTGTGATTTTAGAGCCTTTTTACTGTTGGATGGTTGAGCGAATATTTGCAAATCTTCAACGACTTTGAGCGCTTTCACTATAAAATGCAACGCTTCATAACCGAGCAGAGGGGCGACTTCCCTTCGTCGAGGGAAAAAGAAAACAAAAAATGGAGAAAGTCAAGAGAAGCTTTTGCTTCTATAGAGAGAGAGAGTGTAGGGATTGTAGAGAGAGGAGGGAAGAAGAAGAAAAGTCAAAAGAAAAAGTGTACAGAAAGAGAGCTGAGAGAAGTGTGTTGGAAGATATGCTCTAATCCGATTCTAGGAGATGTGCTCAGAATATCAATTGATCTTAATTGTACACAATTTAGTTAGGATCTTAGATTGAGATTAGATACGATTTCATAAATATTTGATTGCCTTTTATTACTTCATCTCTGTACTATAATTACAAGAGAATTGTATATCAGAAGATATACGAAATATACAAGAAATTCCAGAACTCTTTCGTCCATTCTTCACTTCCTTTCATGGTATCAGAGCTTCGGCTTCTGTCCATCCTTTGCTTCCGCTTCAGATTGCCACCAAAGGAGATCTGAGTCACATAACAGATCTGCCATCTTGGTATAGGAATCAACCTCGAAGAAGAATACAAGAGCTACTGGTTTCTTATCCCAATGGCTGACGAACAAACCACCGCGAAGCCTCATCACCAGCGCAGATTCAAAATGTACCCGCAACAACACAACAACAAACAATCCGACTCACCCGGTTCAATGGGGACCTACTCGAGCTCGGTTCGGGGGCAACCCTTTGCGGGTCATCCATTCCAGTGGGTACCTTACCCATTTTATGTCGGGACAAACCCGAATACATCATCACCCGTTTATGTAGGACACCGGGGAACCTACGAGGCAAGCTCACCAGCCGTAAACGGGGCAAGCTCGACCCGGATTGGAGCGGGTAAGCGGATCTCGGAGAACCCGGTATAGGAACGAATCCTTATCCGGGGCTTTCAAATGCGGGGTATCAATTTGGGACAAACGAATCGGGCCAAGGGACAAATTCTTACCCGAACCTTGTGCCCGGATTCATGCCATTCCCTGTCTCTGCCGTCACTGGGCGACCGGAGCCTTGTGATCCTCTGTACGTCTCAACGTCCGATGGCCCCGAGCTGAAGCTGATCAACCTTCAGCTAACCGGCCCAGAGAATTACGCCAAATGGTCCCGAGACTTCCGGCGCGCCCTTGTGAAGAAGGACAAGGATGGATTCCTCGACGGGGCGGTTCCGATTCCTACCGATGAGCGACTAGCCCGATTTTGGAGGAAGTGCAATCAACTCGTGAGGACATGGCTCGGCAACTGCATCTCCCTAGAGGTCGCGGCTGGTCTCCCACCAACAGAGGACTCGAAAACCATGTGGGAAAACATCAAACAGATGTATGGCAAGTTAGATCGGGCACGAATTTTTTCACTTTTGCAGGAGCTCAGTGAATTAAAACAGGGAAACATGACCATTACGGTCTGTTACAACAAACTATCGTCCCTGTGGAACGATCTCGAAGCAGCAGAGGAGAAACTCGTGGGTCCAGAGGAGACACTCGCACAATACCGATCGATCAAAGAAAGGGAAAAGGCGACCCGGTTCCTTTTAATCTTGAATGATTCTTACCTAACATTTCGCTCGCAGATCTTGGCGATGGATCCAAGTGCCTCCTCTTGGCCGGATCTACCAATTAGCCGTCCAAGAAGAAAGCCAGAGGCTTGCTTCTTCAGAATCGGCAAAGGGAGGTGAGGTCTTTGCCCTGGCCAGTCACGGCGAGCGAAGAAATTGGGGATCGAAAACCCTAAATCCATCGCTCGAAAAAGGGGCGCACGGAGGAGGAGAGCTCGGGCTAGGGTTTCGATCGGGAGGATCTGAGGATCCCTATTCCCTTAAAAAGGGAGCGCTGGACGGCTCAAATCATTCGACCCGCAGATCGGACGGTCCAAAAGGACCCATATATTCAACCGGATCCAACGGTGGAGATGGAGCGAGTGGCAAGACATCCGACGGTGGTCCTTTTTCGTCTTGATCTGACGGCGGAGGAATTTTTTGGCAACCGCAAAGAATTTTAATCAAAAAAGGGGTAAATTATATTGTGATTTTTGCAGAAGGCCACATCATACAGTGGAAAATTGCTGGAAATTACACGGTAAACCCGAAGATAAAGGAAAAAGGATTTCTGCGGCCTACCAGGTTGGTGGTTCTAATATTGATCGACCCATTACAAATGATCAATATCAACAATTGATGCAGGCAATACAGAAATTGGACATCTCAAGCAAGGGAGGAAATTTTTCAGGTATTTCCCGCTGCCTGATTAATAATATTTCCAGGAAATCCTGGATAATTGATTCTGGGGCAAGTGATCACATTGCCTGTGAAAGAGCACTATTTTCCGATTTACATGAGAACCTAGAATTTCCTACAACTGTTCAATTACCAAATGGGAATGTTACTCATGTCAAAATCACTGGATCAGTCAAACTTAGCCCAGAGATCATACTCAAAAATGTCCTTTATCTTCCAGAATTTCAATTCAATCTTATTTCTGTGTCCAAAGTCTGCAGAGAAAATTCTTGTCGTGTATTGTTTGATTCTGACACCTGCTCTTTTCAGGCCCTTTCGACTGGCAGAGTGATGGGCTTGGGTAGTCTTTCTGAAGGATTGTTTCTGTGGAAAAATTCTCCAAGTAATTTTGATTTATCTTTATTTCCTTCAAATAAAATATCATTGTGTAACACGACTGCCAATGATAAAGACTACCTTTCACATTCACGATTGGGTCATAGTGCTTCATTTCCTTATTCTAAGTGTCAAATATGTCCCCTTGCAAAGCAATCACGCATTCCTTTTGTCCTTAGTAAAAATCATGCAACGCACATTTTTTCTTTAATCCACATGGATGTTTGGCATCCTTATCATACCCAACATCATGATGGATCGCGCTATTTCTTGACAATTGTGGACGATTATTCTCGCGCCACACCGGGTGTTTCGATGCAAATCGAAGGGACAAGTTTTCTCACATTTGAAGACATTTATTGCTCTATCCAAGAACCAATTTGGAAGATCTATCCAACGGGTTAGGACAGACAATGGAAAGGAATTCTTCAACAATGACTGCAATTCTCTTCTGTCATCTCATGGGATTCTCCATGAAAGTTCTTGTGTCTATACACCACAACAGAATGGAGTAATAGAGTGCAAGCATCGTCACCTATTGGAGGTTGCACGTGCATTAAAGTTTCAGGCGTCAATTTCAGATAATTATTGGGGTGAATGCATCATTACTGCAGCGTATCTTATCAACCGTATGCCAACTCGAATACTCAATGGAAAAACTCCGTTTGAGTTACTTTTCCAGAAGAAACCAGAATTGGGCCATTTAAGGGTATTCGGATGCCAGTGCTTTGCTACTGTTTTGGGCCCTCGAGACAAAATGGGGCCTCATGCTCGACGTTGTGTTTTCATGGGCTATCCGAATTTGCAAAAGGGGTATCGAGTCCTAGATCTATCAACATTGGACTTCTTCATCAGCAGAGATGTTATTTTTCACGAAGACATTTTTCCCTTCCAAGAAAAGGATTCTTCAACAGAGACATCAAATATTTCGGTAAGCCAATATCTCGTGGAGGATGTTTCAGCTACAAAATATTTCGTGACAGGAACTCCAGGAACGCTTATGATGAATCCAATCACTTCTGAGACTTCCGAACCAGCAATTGTCGGAAATGATGCTCATGATGCTCCAGCAAATTCCTCAATGGCGGAAGAACCTTCTGATGAAATTGGCAATACGAAGGAATCTTCAACTCCAGTTCCAGAGAATCTTCCCCGACGTTCTGGTCGATCTACACGACCGCCGGCTTGGACAACAGACTATGTTTGTGCATCGCTCAACTCACCAGGTATTAACTACCCAATATCATCTTATGTTTCGTTCCATAGACTTTCCCCAGAACATAGATGTTGTGTGAGTCGAATATCAGAGGACATCGAGCCCTCCACTTATGAAGAAGCGGCTAAAGCTCCAAGATGGCAGGAAGCTATGGGGGCTGAATTGCAAGCACTAACTACAAATAAGACATGGGATCTGGTTCCTCTACCACCAAATAGGAAACCCATTGGATGCAAATGGGTATACAAGATTAAATACTGTGCAGATGGGTCTATTGAGCGTTACAAAGCTCGGTTGGTGGCCAAAGGATTTACTCAACGCGAAGGTTTCGACTACCATGAAACTTTTTCTCCCGTCGCCAAAGATGTAACCGTAAGATCCTTCTTATCTGTTGCAGCCATTAATGATTGGTCTTTACACCAAATGGACGTACATAATGCTTTTCTGCATGGAGACTTAGATGAGGAAATCTACATGGATATTCCTCAAGGATTACGGAGACAGGGGGAGAATAGAGTATGTCGTCTCCGTAAATCTCTTTACGGTCTCAAGCAAGCCTCCAGGCAATGGTATGCCAAATTTGCTGATGCCCTTATTTCTGCCGGTTTCAAACAGTCCAGATATGATTACGCTTTATTTACATGGACTCAAGGTACGTCATCTATTTATCTAATGATATATGTTGACGATATTCTCATCATGGGAAATAATAAGACTGCAATAGAGAGATTCAAGAAGTATTTGCATCTTACTTTTCACATTAAAGATTTGGGAGCACCCAAATACTTTCTTGGAATCGAGATTGCTCGATCTGATCGTGGGATTTCTCTTAGTCAACGGAAGTTTGTGATGGAGATTATATCAGAGGCAGGTCTGTCCGGATGTAAACCATCGGTTATTCCAATTGAGCAGAACATGAAGTTGACCACCAAGGATTATGATGCTGGGACATCTGAGAGTCATGATCCTGTCCTCAATGATCCTTTAGGTTATCAGAAACTTGTTGGAAAGCTCATATATTTAACTATGACCAGACCTGATATATCATATGCAGTCCAAACTCTCAGCCAATTCATGCATAGTCCCAAGTTATCTCACTTGAATGCTGCCTTAAAAGTCGTGAAGTACTTGAAGAAGTGCCCCGGACTAGGGATTCTTTTATCCAGGGAATGCAACATGAAAATGTCGGCATATTGTGATGCAGATTATGCAACTTGTCCCATGAGTCGACGATCCATTACAGGTTTTTGCATTAAACTTGGAGATTCTCTTCTTTCGTGGAAAACCAAGAAACAAGCAACCGTATCATTGTCTTCAGCCGAAGCAGAATATCGGGCTATGGCAAAAACTACTTGTGAGATAGTATGGATACGAGGACTACTTGGGGATCTTGAAATAAAATTGAAGAATCCGACTAGGTTGTTTTGTGACAACGATGCGGCACTTAAACTTGCAGCGAATCCCATAGTACATGAAAGAACGAAGCATATAGAAGTGGACTGTCACTTCACTCGAGAAAAAATTCAAGAAGGGATAATTGAGACTAGAGGAATTGGAACGGCAGAGCAACCGGCTGATATCTTCACCAAGCCCTTATGTCAAAGACAGCATGCATATCTATTAAGCAAGCTAGGCGTCTTGGATATCTATCAGCCACCAGCTTGAGGGGGAGTGTTGGAAGATATGCTCTAATCTGATTCTAGAAGATGTGCTCAGAATCTCAATTGATCTTAATTGTACACAATTTAGTTAGGATCTTAGATTGAGATTAGATACGATTTCATAAATATTTGATTGCCTTTTATTACTTCATCTCTGTACTATAATTACAAGAGAATTGTACATCAGAAGATATACGAAATATACAAGAAATTCCAGAACTCTTTCGTCCATTCTTCACTTCCTTTCAAAGTGACGTGAGGGAGAGAGAAAAACAAAAAATAAAAAAAGTTGTGCACTGTAGATCTTCTCCGTGGGTTTCTTCTCCGCGAGTCCCCACGCCGCTCCGCTGTAGCCCACGCCGCCGCACCTCTGCGCCGCCCACCGTCGGCCTCCATCTACGAGCACCCGTGCCAGCCCTGCATCGACGCTCGTATTCGAACCTCCGTCGTGCCAACAGCCCGGCTCCGTCGCGCCTCGTGTTCACCGAACGACGATTCGACACCATCTCTGTCTCTATTACGCTTTGAGCTACGGACGTCGAGCCAATGCTCCCTACAGCCCGCCGATCCGGCCCCGTTGTTCGCCTCCGCCGGAACCGAAGCCCCGACGCCCTGTTCCGCCTCCCCGTCATCGCTGATCTGCCGCACCCGGACCTCTGCGCTACTCGCCTCCGCGTGCCCTTCGCCGCGACGCCCACGGCCCGACGCCGATCTAGGCGATTCCCCCTTTGAGCGCGCAACCAAGCAACATCGCTCGACCGATCGCGCACCAACACCGAATTCGGCGCCTCTACTTGAACAACGACGCCCCTGTCTCCACTCGGCCCGCGCCCGCCGGCGCACTTCACCGCTCCACTCGCCGTCCGCCGATGCTCGCCGCGCCACCGCCTTCGCCGGAGTTCCTTTGCCGGACCAACGATCGGTCCCTCGGTGACCGGTCGCACAAGCCGCCGAGCTTCTCTTTTTGGAAGCAAAGGGAAAAGAAAAAAAAAACAAAAAGAAAAAGAGAAAAGCAAATTAAGTAGTTTGTTTTTCTTTATTTTATTATTTATTCATTTTAAATTTTGTTATTATTGTTTAAGTTAGAATATGGTTAGTCAATGTTAATTTTTGTGCATTTTGTAGGCATTATCCGTAAGGATTTTGTTCGAAATTATTGTAATTATTAATTTGATTCGAGAGACATCGGATCAAATTTTTAATTATATTAATTTTCGGGCTTTTTGATGGTATTTTGGATTGTTAAATCAATGTAATTATTAATTTGATCCGTAAGATTTCGGATTAGATTTTTAATTATTTTGAACTCTTTGTTGTGATAATTAGGTTTAGAATAATCATTAATTTGACCTGTGAGACAACGGGTTATTTTTTGGGTTATTTTAATCATTTATTTATTGAATATCTTGATTGTTTAGATTTAATGTTTAGTCGATAATTACTTGTCTTGGAAAAACACTAAAACACTAAAAAAATCAAAAATCAAAAATCAAAATCTTGCATCAAAGCATGTAGGTTTAATAAATCAGACATGTAGGATGAGGTTTATGAAATTTTCATCATCTAGTAATTATTGCTAAGTTCATTTAGTTAGAAATTGCTCGTCCTTAGAATTAGGTCATTTAATTAATTTAGATTGCATATTTAATTGTTGCATTTCTTTAATTTTGAATTTCATGGAAAATACAAAAAATTAGAATAAATTCATTTCATGCTTTAGGATAGATTGCATGCTTATTCATGTTATATATTTTAGGTCATATTGCCACGTCATATCATTTTATGTTAAAATTAGTAGCATGCATTGCATGATTCTCATTAAATAAAATGAAAACCCAAAATTAAGTTTGCATGTTAGGTTTATTTAATTAAAATTTTTTTATTAGTAAAATATTGTCATATCTAGAACTTAGATACTTAGGTGCATGCACATTTCATATTAAAGCAACACATCTAGATATTTTTAGATTAAGTTAATTTTCATTTAGTAAAGCAAAAAGAGGAACAAAAAATGTTATGCATGCCATATGAGTTATAGCTTAATTGTTTTTTTTTAATAAAATTGAAAATGCTAAAAGATGATCATTGCACCATTAAGTTACTTTCTTTTCAATAAAAAAAACATTATGTCATTAAAATAAAATAAAAAGCTAAAGATCATTTCCTTGGTTAGATAATAGGTTAATTCATAATTAATCTCATTTCATATCATCATTATTTAGCATAGGTTGCATATATGCATTAAAAAATGACCCATCATTAAAAAAAATCATAAAAAGCTTGCATGTAGAATTACCACGTCATCCATCCCATATCATGTAGTACATGTATATTTAGGATTATATAAATTAGATCGCACACATATGGTGATAGTCCAAATTATGCCATATAAACTGCATTTCATATATCATTAAAGTAAAATTCATGCATATTAAGTTTAGATTAAGATTGCATAATAATAAAAATTAGGTGTCATGTAGAAATCATGTTTAGGGCATGCATTTTTATTAGCATTTTTATTGAATGTTATTTTATTGATTGTGCACCCGCATGACCACCATTTGCATGTTAATAGCTTAGGTTAAAATTAATTAACATTGCCTGCAAAATATTTTTGAAATTAAAATAAAAAGGTACCTAAAGTGCGTTAGACTAATCTAGCATAATCATGTCCTTAGACCTACTGAATCTCTGGTTCACAAAAGTAAAGTATTCTCCCATACTTTACTTGGATTTCTAACCAACCCTAATTGGTTAGTGGTGGCTCCAAATTGAATATAATTGCATATTTAAATAGATTAATTTCTTAACATCAAATCGCGATTGGTAGGACTTAGGAGGGTCCGTACCAAGTCTTCGAACTTAGTAATCCATTAGCCTTCTTTAGGTAATTTACCCTCGGGAAGGTTGCGATAGGCTCTAGCTTTGATTTTCCTAGGAGTTTTTTTCTTTTATTCCATGGCTTTGGCAAACTCCAGACTAAGGTTTTTTGGAAATTCAAAGGCTTTGAAAATTGATTTTTTGAGTGTTTCAACTGGTGGTGTGGTTGTGTGTGTAGGATTTTGTATAGTAGATTCTATCATATTCAATTGTTTTCCTATGGTTACTAGATGTTGATTGGCACAATTTTTTGTTCAATGACCTTGTTTGGAACCCTAAAAGGAGTGGCTACAACATCGCTTTGTCCATGTTGTATTTTTATTCTCCTAAGGGGAGGATGGTTGGATTCTATGGTTTCACTATTATCAAGTTTCCACTTATAATGATGATCTAAAACAGCTATTTCTTTTGGTTCAAGGAATTGTTTTTCTAACCAATCAAAGAAAAATATATGGACTTCATATTCGTATATATAGTCGTAATATTTTTGTTTGATGTCTTTTGCTTTGTTAGCAAAGGTTTTGAAGAACCATTCTCTAATTTGTTTGTTGTCTTGAGAATTAAAATCTTTATTAAGAAATGCCCTGTTGGGTTTAAACTGTTTTTCTAAAACATTAAGCTTTTCATCTATCATCTGTGAATAAGTAGGAGAGTGATGAGGAGAATTTGTATTTTCTAAGGCAGGTTTAGGCTGATTTTGTTGGTAAACCCCTTTATGGTACCAGAGCCAATGGGAAGGTATAGATAGTCTTTGTAAGACCATACTCATAGATCGAGAGTCATTCGTTGGCATCCTTCTTGTTTCTACAAAGTGGTCCAGGCCGTAAGTCCCTGAGTGGCTATTAGATCGTTAGTTTAGCTCTGTAACGGTTCTGAAAAAGGAATAGTTCCAATCTTAAGTATGAGCTTACATAGAAGATCTACATCTTCCTCTAGTTCTCTATCACAAATAAACTCAAATCTAAGTCCTATACATAGAGAAGAAGTAATGATAGAAGATTTTAACAAATCTATAGAAAATTGGGAAATTCCTAAAATATAGCTTAAGGAAATATACAAACAATCAAAATTGAAATTTTTCAAAAAATCAGACTATGTCATAGCCACTAAAGAAAGAGATGTTCCTCTTTCTAATTCATATGAAAAGTATATCTTTTAAATAGAGAGTCCATCCAAAAACATAAACAAAAATACAATTACATTCATATAGGATTAGTCCAAGTAGGAATTAAATCTTTTACAAAAAAAGGTCTTAATACATCAATTCTCTTAGTTTTACGAGATTCACGTCTCTTAAACTATGATGAATCATCCTTGGTATAGTAGAGACAAGTCTCTGCAAAGGATTTATACATTTTGACTGTTATCCCAATTTCTCAGTTTCTCTTAAGAATAAAAATATTCTTAGAGCTCTCACACTCCAAACCAAAATCCATAATTACAAAATGGCAGATGGATCCATTCCTCTAGCTCTTGTCTATAGAATCCATTGCAAAGCTATGGCCTCCGCCTTTGGAAAAAATGCTTTTAAACATAGTCCAAGAGGAAAAACACTTCTCCTCCAGACCGACATTTCTAGAGCAAATACAACCATTCCTAGGTCCATTAATTGGAACCAAGTCACTTTACCAGAACAATAGGAATTAGAAAACCAAATTCCCCAACAAGTTGTTCAAAATACAAGTTCGACTAATGTCATCCAACATCCAAAATGAAAGGTGACCATTATATTTCCTAGAAGATCTTTCGATTCAAGATCTAGTCCTTTTTTTCATACATGTTATACAAGGTCGATAGATCTTAATCTCAACCTTTCGCCTATAATCACCATCCCTCCAAGTACGCATAGAGACACTCCTCCTCCTAATATGCATAGAGACACTCCCACACGCGATACAACACATTTACCTCCTAATAACATTAGAAATAATCTTGAGATACCACACGAACTAGAAATTAGTGGTTTAGACAATAGATAAGGGATTTCCAAACCTGTTATTAACTATAAACTTTAAATATAGCTCTTAGATGGATAATATATCCAATACCCAATAAAAAAGATTTGCTTAATATATTATGTAGATAAAAAATTTTCTCAAAATTTGACATGGAATCAGATTTTTGACAAATATAAATCAATGAAAAAGATAAATACAAGACAACCTGTACTGTTCCTTTTGGCCAATACGAATGGAACGTTATGCCATTCGGCCTCAAAAATGCCCCTTCAAAATTCTAGAGAATTATGAATGAGATTTTCAATCCTTATTCAAATTCATTACCTGATTTTCTCACAAGAGAATTTTTACAGGGGATACCAATATGCCAAGACCCAAAAAAGACGAAGGCAAAGGCAAAGCCATTGCCGAAACCTCCGATACACCACCAAAGCCAACAGGCTTAACATTCATTAAGACATGGCTTCAAACGACAGAAAATAATTAATCATTCTTACAACAACCTCACAACATCCAATACCAAAAACATCTTCAAAAGAAGAACCCATACCAGCCCTAGCCCACTTAGCTGCCATACTACCCAAGGAAACACTAGAGATACTTGCCCAATCTTTACAAAAAATAGTAAAGAAAGAGCTATCCAGTGCCATTGAGGTAAGCAATAACCCTTCCCCTCTTATTGCACAAAAATAAGCGGAATACAAAAGAATTTCGAATGAGGTAGTCATTATGTCACAGGCAACCCCTTTTCCTCAAAGATCAAAGTTTTTTCCTAAAACATCTTTTCAGAAAATACTGACTGTAGAAGATGGATTTTTCGATGAAGATCCAATCAAATTTGCAAAGAACATTTTTCCAAAAGACTAGTTGTTCAAACCACCTAATACAAACAAAACCGTTGCTTATTATGAGCAAATTTTAGTGGAGACAGAATCAGCAAGGTTCACTCACTTTGCTGACAAAAACAATACATAAAACATCCTCTACTCCACTATATCCATCAGCAAAGTCATACACCCCTCACACTGGGGAGCCTCAACTCATACATCCAAAAGCTCCAAATCAAACTTACCCAAAGCCTACCATACTCCTCTTTATATACATACTGGGATTATCAACAAGCTTGGTGTAATGTTTTCTTCAGACAAAATACAAATTTCCAACACCCTTGATTGTTATTTTTTAAAGACAACTTCCCAAGATAAAGCCTTCCAAACTAGTTTGACTCCTGGTGGGATCTCTTTGGTCATTTGGACAAACAAGGATACAAGGTTTTCAATGAATACTTCGTACCAACACCGCATGATATAAGGTTCCCATGCCTTATGCATTTCTTTATAATATTCATAATATCTTGGGTAATAGCATGGGAATTTGAATACAATATATCCACCAAACCTGATGTACCAATACTTATTCGAAAATACAAAACAAAGTGGTGGGGTGAATTCAGATTTATTGAACAAGGATCCGAAGCTACAGTTAGAACATGGCTAAACAGCCAGAAAACCCAAATAACCACAACCCCATCAAATACATCGTTTTTACAGGAGAAATCCATAACAAGTACAGCACTTGCTGCGGTCCAGAGCAAAGAGGAATACTGCAACATCCTCAAGACAATACTCTTGGAAGTGGAAGAATTACAATGTGGATCTTTCAAATCTTAAGATAGTCAAGATGGCTCCTCACAGTCACATCACAGTGGAAACACCAATGAAGACGACTGCTACGAGATTAACCTAGACAAAAATTAAAAGCCAAGACATCACATGCTAACACTGTTACAGCAGCGCAAAGGCTATACACTGTAGCAAGATAGGCATATACTATTTACTATTCACTTTACACTGTCAGCACTGTAGCACTGTTACTGTAGTACCCGCTATAAATACACTCTCTCGACATAAGGGGAGGGGACTCGAATAATCAAATCTCTCTTCTCTCTTCTTCCTCTTCACCCTCTTGCAAACTCTCATCATTTCAAACCTCAAGCTTTCTTACCTTGTACCTCCTGGTTTCAAAGTAAGTTAGTTTTTAAAATACATAGTTTTATACAGGGTTACCAACTTACATGATAGTTGGTTAACCATTTCTTGTAATACAAACATCGATACTCCATAGAGTGCGGATTACTGCCCCAGTGGATGACTTGATGCTTTAGTTTCTGCATCTTTCAATACATGTAATTTTCAGTTTATATAATACAAGTTTAGACCACCTTCATGGTTGGTTTTTATTTATGCATACTCTTACTTTATATTTTATATATTGCCTTTGCCATTTACATTATTTTTAATTCTCACGATTTTATTTAGTTTTTATATAGTCTCCATACATTCTCTATTCTTATAGATCTGTTAATCTCTTATACTTCCGTATTCTCTCATATAGTATTCCGATCCTAACCACTTTATGGTAGAAATTGAGAAGTTAAAAATTTTAGTTTTTGATTTTTTCTTCAAATATATTTCTGGAATAGAAATCTGTTCTAGAAATAGAAAAATCAAATTGCGTTACCAAACGGATTTCTGTTGCAAACTTGTTCCGGAGAACAGAGAAACAGAGAAATAGAGAAGTATAAATTTTATCATGCGCGCCCTAAACGTCGGAGATACATAAATTCGTGCACTTTGTTAGCTTTATTTTGTATCTCTAAATGTGCGTTTTCCAATTTTTTTCAAATCATTTCATTTTGACACAGCCACCATCAGCAAGATCAATTAATATCGACACATCTTAATGCAAGAACTGTAGAAAATTTATTCATATAAACAACTAATCAATCATGAAAAACGGATCCATATATGATTGTAAAACACTGAGATCAATAAATACAGCGGAATTAAAGCGTACTCGTTTGAGTCATTGCTTCACTTGAAGAAAAGTAGATCACTTTGATAATTAGGGATCTATTGGAATGCTAGATCTTCATCTCTATGACCTATTAGCAGCTTTCAATGTGATTAAAGCAACTGATAGGTATAACCTACCCTTTTATAGGCTAGAGAGGGGACCTAGCAAACCCTAATCAACAGCGTGTCAACTGGGCCCTTCCCATTACGGGTTTCAGTCAAACACAATTGCCTACACTTTGCTGCTCAACTAGGCCCGTTATCAATAAATGCCAATACCCAATTTAATTAGATCACTTTAGGATTCAACAAATATTGGAATATCCATTAATCCGATTATTTAAAATAGAAAATTAATTAACTAATGTAAGCCCATATTATAGGAAATTTCCAACATTCTCCCACTTGGGCTACATTAGTTAACTTATTTTATTTTGAAAAAGATTTTATATTGAAAACGACACTATCGGGTTAATAACTAAAATTTTATTTTATGTGGCCACAACTTTTAAAAAATAATATTCCAATAATGGCATCTCAATACCAATCCAATCTTATATAACTCAATATAGAACTACGAAGATCAATGTGTTAAGAAAATATCACAACACATGACCTTCCATAATAATTTATAATAAGTATTATATTTTCATGGATCATGTGCCTTGTAGCATAGTAAGAAATAGTGCCAACATGTGATCAAGATATACACTATTTCTTATCGGTCCTCAATGCAATTTCTCAACGACATGAAACTGCATTAACGCAATTTCTAAACAACATGAAATTGTCTTAGTGCAATTTATAAACAACATGAAATTACACAATTATGTCACAATCCAACATGAGATCTCATAATCAGTGACATCCGGTCATCTTTAAACTAAAATTTGCTTAAAGATATTATTTTATATTTCCATTTCTCAGTCAATAGAAGAAATGATAACAATAGAATCAACAATAATAATCATTGAAAATAAATGCTTTAATAAACCACATAAAAGCATTATCTGTTTGCAGATAAATACAATATCCATAAATACAAATTATACAACTCCCAATAACAAAAGAAATCAAAAGAATCCAAGACACTCATATTCTTTACATATTCTTTAAACAAAATGGACCGTAAGCCCTTTTGTTAGAGGATCAACCAAGATGGACTCGGTTCTAATATTCACAATCACAACGTCTCCCTTTTTGACCAAGTCCTTAACAGTATAATATTTGATCCAATTAACATTTTAACCGTGGCATTGTTGTTATTTATAGCAAAAGTAACTGTTTGTCACACATAATGCAATAAGATTAATTATGGGCAATAAGCAATTCAATAAAAATAATAAGTACATCATAAACTCCCCTTTGGGCATAGTGTATAATGTACCATTATTTTTCCCAGCATGAAATTTATAAAGCAACAAGGAGAATTACATATAATTGTCAATGATCCATCCCCTTTGGGCAGACAAATCCTTTAAATTATACATCTCCATAATATCAACATAGAAGGGAATTATATATAATTTTCAAAACATTTATCCCCTTTGGGAAAATAAATATTTTTCAATTATACATCCCCATCTTTTAAATATGGGAATAAACTTCATGCTATTTTTCCAAATTAATATACACAATAACTCCCTTTGGACAAGTAATTGTATATTTTAATCTTTTATCAATAGGGAATTTCAAAATTTATGCTCAAAATTCATCAAACAATATGAAACACTTTACAACATGTGCTTCCAATGATCATATTGCACCTTTTCAAACAACAATTTTTTTAAAAAAAATTAAAATTTAAAATTTTTTATATTATTTTATTATTATAATATTATTTAAATATTACGGCCTCCCGCGGGCCCAGGACCCGCAAACAGCCCTAATCGGACCATGGGCCAAAACCGCGAATCCTTAAACCTTCACGTGGCCCACCTTTTTTTTTTAAATAGAAAATTGGCCCACGAATCTTTAAAAGTCCAAATATTGGGCAATAGGCCCATGCACAATTTTTTTCTAATATGTTTCTGGTTCCGGTCGAGAACCCACAACTCTCTTCCTTATATTAAAAAATGGGCTTATCCCCATTATAAGCTTAGCCTGGCTTTCTTCTTGCGTGGGCTCATTTGCCTTTTAATTTAAAACAGGCCCATGAAATGGGCTACGAAATTAGCCTACGAAAATAAAAAAAAAATATGGGCAAAAGCCCATATTTAGGCCCAGGCCCGGCTGGAGGTCTTCTTTAACCTCCAGCCGGGTCACGAATTTGCAGCAAACCGGGTCTCACGACCTAGTTCCGACCCGAAGCTCCAAAATACCATAGAAACACTGATTTTTTTATGAAATTTATCCATGGATATTGCATATAACATCAATATGATTGATTATAATGAATTAAACGGAGAAAAAACTAACTAAATCTACCACATGCAAGCTTCAAAGTTTCGGACTAAAGCTCCCACGGCCGAATTTCGAATTTCCTAAATTTAAACCTAAAATCTCAATTCAATACAACAAAAGATACTAAAACAAATATATAACAATACCCACGCAACGGTTTATAACAAACATCAATCAATTGCAAATAATTTGCAAATTCCAGAACTTTTTCACATACAAACCCTAGAATTTCAAATCTAAAATTCTCTCTCAATTCTCAACGAAATTATGCAAATTATATATGGTTGGAAAGATCTCAACATGTCGAACAAAAGCCCTATGACTAGGGGATTAATCAAGTAAAAAATCTACACGAAAAAATAATGCCCATATTTGGCTCAAAGAGGAGGATTTCGATTTTGTCCATAAAAAAAAAAATTTGGGTTCTACGATCATATATGACAAGCTCTGATACCACATGTAGAAAATTTATTTATATAAACAACTAATCAATCATGAAAAACGGATCCATATATGATTGTAAAACACCGAGATCAATAAATACAGCGGAATTAAAACGTACCTGTTTGAGTCATTGCTTCACTTGAAGAAAAGTAGATCACTTTGATAATCAGGATCTATTGGAATGCCAGATTTTCCTCTCTATGACCTATTTCTATATATAAGCTTTCAATGGGATTAAATCAACTGATAGATATAACCTATCCTTGTTATAGGCTAGAGAGGGACCTAACAAACCCTAATCAACAAGACGTCAACTGCGCCATCCCATTACTGGGTTTTGATCAAACACAATCGCCTACACTTTCACGCTTTCTGTTAGGCCGTTATCGATAGATGTCAATACCCAATTCAATCAGATCACTTTAGGGTTCAACAAATATTGGAATATCTATTAACCTGATTATTTAAAATAGAAAATTAATTAATTAGTGTAAGCCCATATTATAGGAAATTTCCAACAAGAACAACATACTACACATTAAATAAACTTAAGTAGTATCTCTAATTTATCAGAACCAGAACTAAAAACTAATCGGACAGAGGATAATCTAGTAACCAATCTCAGTCCCACACAAGACAAATCTATTTAATCGTCGCAACACAAAAGTAACTCTCATCATATAGTTTCTATCGTATTAACCATCACGAGATACGCAGCGAAACCATCCCCGTGCACATCAACCTAGTGAAGCAATTTAAAGAATGGGACAAGGATATACAGTGACTTCGATGGGCACGCGACCGTCCACGCGGTGTTGGTAGTAGAGGTCAATGCAATCGATGTTGAGCCGCTTCAAGCTGGCCTCGCATGGCGCCCTCACGTACGCAGGGTCGCCTCGGACCTGCCTGTTCCCCTTCCCATCTGCGGAGCTGATCCCGAACTTGGTCGCCACTTGTACTCTCTCTCTCTCTCAGCCCTCCCTTCGGTGCCTGCTCGAATTCCATACCGAGTCAACACCAAAGTAAACTACAAAAATTTGCCCCACAAATCAGAAAGCCTAGTCGCCCGAATAGAATTTTGCGTGAGCACCGCCGACTGTTCGTGCCGTTTAATAACCAGAACTCACTTGGGGCGACTGTTCAGACCAACCATCTATGCTTCTGCATCTCAAAACTCAGTATATTTCACTGGGTTTCAGACATTTTGCGTTCCGAACTGCGAGAGTCTGACATCTCAAACTAAGAGCCAAGCATGAGAATTGATTACACTGGGGACTGGGGCGTCCAGAAGAGGGAATCGGAAGCAAAGTCACGCGAAACCCTGTGCGAATTAGCGAAAGCTGGTGCGAAAGGTGGAACCTTTCAAGCGACCGCGCGGCTCGAAATCCTAAAGCACCGACCTTTCCGATAAGGATCTCGTTGGTGTGGGGGCCGTAGATGTCGGAGGTGTCGAGGAAGGAGACGCCGGAGTGCCGGAGTCGGCGGCGTGGCGGATGAGGGCGATCATGTCGGGCTCCGACTTGGGTCGCCCGTAGAAGGCATACATGCCCATGCAGTGCAGCCCAGCCCCTGCGCCGACACCTCCAGGCCCTGCGACCCCAGCTTGATCCTCCCCACCACCGTCGACGACGACATTGCCGCCCGTCTTCGTACTCGCTCTCGACCGCGATGCAGCAGGAAGATGGTCAACTCAGGGAAGAAACGGTTCTAGTTCAGACAACGACGAACGAAGACTGTCGTGTACTAAACGTAGATATTGTTAATTGCATTTTTTGTATATTAAACTATGAACTTTTCATGTTGTTAGTCTTCTTACTAACTTAAACATGTGTTTCGGCAAGTCAAACTTAGTATTAACCATCCTATACTTTATGTGAGCTTATGATCTTGAAAAAATTTCATTAACTTCTTAAAAATCAACCAATATAAAAACAAAAAGAGTGGAGCAAATGAAAAGGAGAGGATAAGTATGATGATCGATCGAGCCTCTCCCAACTGTGCCTTTGCCCTTGAGGGATTGACAGAGTTTCAATAGAAGCAACATGAAGCCCGATTAGGGATGAGCATAGTTCAGCACCAAAGAAAATCTGTCCAATTTCAAAATCTAAGGTACATAAGATAAATTTCAGATTTCAAAAATTAAGAAAGCCATTTCAATTAGTAGGTTCTAATTTTTAAATTGGTAAAATCTGGAATCTAAAATAATTTTTTGTATTTTTCTTGATTTATGTCTTCGTGTAGTCCTACAATATTCTGTTGCATCGATGATTAGTGTATAATTTGACACCGCTAGTCGACAAACATGAAGTCCCGCCGCTAGCATTGTCCATGTGTCCTTAGAGAAAGTCGCAAACATTGCAAGTAATTGAACTCACCGCCGAGGCAAATGACAACAGTAAACTCTCTGAAGTTCCGAATTTATTACAGGTGAACAAATACCCCGTTCATAGAACAGCCAAACAAGATAGTCTCAAAACACACTGCAGCGCCCCATGCTCAAACTCTATATATCAAAGATTCAGTGACAGCTTTTTCCCTCAAGCCATGCTGCCCTCGCGCGTGCCACCCGTGATATCGTCCGAAGAAGCAATGAATTCCAGCTCCTCCATCTCCTCCTGGGTAAGCTTCACGGACAGAGCTCCGACGTACTCCTCCAATATCTCGATCTTGGTTGCACCGGGAATCGGGCAGACATCGTCGCCCTGGTGGTGTACCCAGGCGAGGGCTAACTGCGGCAGGGTGCATCCCTTTCTTTGAGCAATCACATTCACTCGATCGAATAACTTTGCTTTGGGAACCAAGTGGATCTTTGGTAGGGACTGCATAACATACACCACTGTCTCAGCGGAGAGCAGATGAGCAACCGTCATTTTCTTTTTAACACCATTTTCTACTGCAGCAAGTGCAAACAATAGTAGAAGTGGTTGCCTTGCATGCCATCAGATTGTTCTGTTACTTGACATGATAAGCATTTGGAAGTGAGCAATCGCTGTGCATCTGGAAAGCATGATGAGCAAAAAAGACTATCTTGCAACGATTAAAATATCTCGTTCATAACCATAAGCACACGAAATGTAGAGGGAAGCGCTCTATCAGCAACCACGCAAGGCTGATGGTTTTGACGTAAGATGTGACAGGAGAAACGAAATCGGTGAAGTAAGGTTTCTACATGGAACGATAACCTTTTATCAAAATCGAAAGAAATGCCATTCTAAATGATGTGCAGGATGATATTAGTGGAATTAAAGATCTTTTTTAGCTAAAAAACAGGAGCTACTTCACTTGCCAGGTACAATCAATAGTCAAACAGTTAACGTGGAAGTAATCCACAATTGGCTGTACGTCCGATACGGACTTGATCCCAAAACTTCCATAAGAAGGGTGTTACGGAGTACTCACTCAAGAACTAATTCTGTCAAGATACAATTTATCTCGCGAAGAAAGATTGAGAAAAAAAATAAAAAAAATAAAAAAATACAGAAGGCTGAGGCCAGAAACTGATGTCAGTTATGTTGAGGAAGAGAGCTAGTATTGTGAAGGAAGACGAGAGAAAAAGGATTGTGGAAAGGGAGGAAAGGATGGTGAATAGCAAATGTTGGGAAGGCTGGGAAACAGAGGAACTAACAAACAAATTTACATATGCTTTTCCCAAAAGCATGAGAATCTGGGAAACAGCCTCTTTCAGGCTCATTAAGCCATTAATTATGATATTACACTAATCTGTGATCGAGAGAGGTGAGATGTACAGCGAGTGCTGGATTTCAAACACATAAGAATATGAGGCATTTTCGTCACCAATTATTATTCATTCCATCCAGATACCTTTCGTCATACCACAAGAACTGGTAATTTTCCAGCACTCAATAAGAAATACAATCACCGCAAGCATCTAATTATGTTGATCAGCAGAAACAGACCTGTCTGGAGTCATCCTTGGAAAGATCCTCCAACAACTTGAAACCAACAGGAGAGAATCCTTGTCCTAAAGGACTGGTCGCAACAATGCCAATGCCAAGCTCCCTAGTAACCATTTCAAGGATGAGCAGTCAGAAGAAAGCTGTTGTTACTGCAAAAGCAGAATTCATTAACAGAGTGATTCCCCACCTGCACGTGGGAATGATCTCTGCCTCCGCATCTCTTGTCCACAGCGAAAACTCCACTTGCACTGCTGTGATGGGATGAACAGCATGTGCTCTTCTGATTATTGATGCAGAGGCCTCGCACAAACCGATGTACTTGATCTTACCCTCTTCAATGAGTCTCTTTAGTTCCCCCATCTTTGAATATTTACATGAAAAAACAACAGTAAAGACCTTACGATGTTAAGATCCAGAAGATTATGTACATTATTAGTTTTCATTGTGTCCCTGATCCTGAATAAGATGTGTTGCCTCACTGTCGAAACATAACATTTTGACCAGGCAGTTCTTAGCAAAGATTAGTCAATCTTTATGCATCTCGATGCAACCAAAAAGTCGCTAGGCATTAAGTTAATGAGCTAGATATCTCTAATTTATCAGATTTGGGGGGGGGGGGCACAAATAGAAGAAACATTCCAAGTGCTTGTCATATTTCACAATGATATGTCAAGAATCAAGAATCAAATGTCTCTGCAGAAAGTCCAGGGACAACTTCCAAAGGGATTCTCCCATATAAATTAGGATGAACCCTGCAGCACTTTCATCTAATAAGAGGAACATTTCGAATAGATTTCATGCTTGTCGACCCTTAACTCGCAAGAGAAACCCATAGGACAGAAACGCAGACACAAAAATGCAAAATTCCACAACCCCTTTAACAACATCGTGCGGCATCTCGACCTCAACTATCAACTGAACTTAAGTCTCACCTAACAGCATCTTGCTACACAAAGGCAAGGAGATAGTTGATTTCTGCTACAAAATCCAACAAACTTTCAACAACATGATGATGCATTGTCAGTACCGACCTAGACATATGGCTCAGAGAAAGTCTTAAGAGAAGGGAAGGATTAAGGAGGATCCATACAGTGTCTTCGATGGGGACGTGAGGGTCGACACGGTATTGGTAGTAGTAGTAGAGGTCGATGCAATCGACGCCGAGGTTCTTCAAGCTCCTCCCGAGAGCAGCCCTCACGTATGGCGGATCACCCCGGACCACCCTTTCCCCGCCCTCGAAGCTGATTCCAAACTTGATCGCCAATTCAACATTGGGTCTCACCCATTCCTTCAGGGCCTGCTCATAATCGATATCGACCCCAAAATCAACACAAGGAAACCCCAAATCACCCCAAAAATAAGAAAACCCATACGCAAGATCACAGAATTATGCTCGATCGAGCTAATAACAGACACCAGAGAATATCTACTTCATTCGGAAGCGGATACTAAGCCGTGACGCACTCAAGCGCGAACATCGATCGGATAGGGGAGGCGTACAGTTGAGCTAGGAAGCCGAAAACTGAAAACGGTCTAAAAAAAACTGACCACTCCGAGGAGCATTTCGTTTTCGGGAGCGGCGCGGATGTCGGAGGGGTCAAGGAAGGTGATGCCGCGTCGGACAGCGTGGTGGATGAGGTTTGTCATGTCGGCGAGGGTCTTGGAAGGGTCGAAGTTGAGGGGCATGGGCATGCAGCTCATCCCCTGCGCCGAGACCTCCAGACCCTGCGACCCCAAGTTGATCCTCCTCACCGGCGACGCCATTGCTGCGAACTAACTCGGGGCAGATGCGAGAAGAGAGTCGAGAAGAAACGATTTCGAGAGCTCGCGAGCTCGCGAGCTTCCTTTTGGCGGCTCTTGTAGTTGACAGTTGTTACCAACTTCGGTCATGACAGGGGGAATTATAGTCCGAATCTTCGGGCACGACGAGGGGGAAACTCGACAGGCTCCACGTGGAAGCGACGAGTCTCAGATAAGAGATAATAGATTGCATGGACTGACCCACGTGCCACCGTCATAATCCTACTACAGATTCCGAATCAATAATTAGAAAAGCAAAATTATTTTCTACCTCTACACCTCAAAATCTGTACATTGCAAATTTTTTTTGGAGTGCTGCGAGTTAAAAAGAAATCAAAGTAGAGACGGACCCATTCTACTGGTTAAATTAGATTATCTAGAATTTTCAAATTTCGAGACTAGTCATAAAATCCGTTCAGACATGACGCACGTTAGCTTTATATTCCTTGTGAAACAAAGAGACATATAAATATACTATACTTTCATATATCCACTGTTTGGGATGTTTTATAACGTAATGATACTTGCTAAATTTGGGGAAAAGTGCTAAAGAAGTCATAAACTTTTTGTATTTGTGTCAGTTTAGTTATAAACTTTTTTGTGCCAATTTAATATAAACCTTTTTACTTAGTGCCGATTAAGTCCTTATGGCCGGATTTTATTGACCGGTGTTCGTAAAATTCTAAACGCAAGTGCACGTATCGAACAAGTAATATAATGATGAGATAAAGTATCGTCCCACGGAGATCGATGATTAATAAACTAATTAAATACTAAAATAGACTAATTCTAAAATTTATCTAACAAATCAAAATATAATTATGAATGAATTAAAAATGAAACTTGTAGACTAAATGCAGTAAAATCAATCAGATAAATATGTTAGAGCATCCGATTTCACCATAACCACTATATATGAATTTCGATTGCTATGAATACAAGAGCGATATCAAACATGTGATAGCGGAATTTCCTAATCTATTTACTATCCTATCTCTAGGTATAGTAAACCTACTCAGCTTATTAATCCACTATATCTCTATGTGAATTAAAATAAACATGAGTGCATTAAAAACTATGAATATTCCCGGTTTACAATGAGTCTTTTGGATCACCTTATCACCGAAAGCTACACAAATAACGCGGTATATTTCTATCCACGTTTAATTCATGGTTATATATTATAATGAGCAATTGCATATTATCACATCTCAGTCTCAAACATGCACATCGATCATTCAAGTGGTGGCGGTCACTCAAAAGCATTAAACGCAATAATATATAACTCACATGAATGAAATCAATTGCATAACATAAACATCATGAAATTCACATCATCATGGTTAGGCTACATCGTAGCCCTAACAAAAGAAAATTAGAACATAGTAGAAGGAAAAATATAAATATAAATCAAACTTAGCATCTTGAATCAAAGAACAAGAATTCACACCACTTTTGTCTTCTCTTCAAAATACTTAAAAAACTCTCAGAACAATGGAAAACAATCTAACTCCTCCTCCTCTCTCTCTCTCTCTCTCTAAAAAAACCCTAGCTGCTCTCTCTGTCTCTATTTATAGGATATATCAAAGATATCTATCTCCAAACGCTTGCAGATAATATTAGGGAACAAAATCAAGAATTTCCTGATTTAATATCCATCTTCAACTGCTGCTTTTATTTGAATTCCTGATAATTGCCATTCTTTTCCTTATCTTCTCCATATCTCATTATTCTGCATAAACAAGGAAAATTTAAATAATCAGAAGGAAATCCAAATATTTTCTCATAGATAATGCATTAATTGTTGCCTAAAATAGGTAAAATAACTCTATTTTTATAGAGTTATCAAACCCCAAACTTAACATTTTGCTAGTCCTCGAGCAAAATCAAGACATAACACATACTCAAGCTAACAACCTCCTCCATGACATCTTTCCATAATTGCTCAAATTCACAATTCAAAGAAAAACACAAATTTCATCCAAACATTGAAATCAATTTATAAGTTAAGACCAATTCTAACTATATGATCCAAGTGTGTGTGTGAGAGTCCTCAACTTTTTCGAATTATATGCAATCCAAATAAATTCACATTAACATGCAACCTCTCAAAAATTTTCAATAATTATGACCAAATCTCATAAGTTTGCTTTTCATTCCTCTCTCCACTAATGTAAGCTAATTATCCAATCAAAAATCAATAGGACTTTTCTCGGGTTGTAATGTAAGGCTGGGCTAAAGGTGAGATAATGAGAATTTTAAGCTCAAATCACCTATCAACACATTGATTTCTAGGATCTAATTAGAGCCAATGTCACTGTCCAATTTCACTCCTTCAAGATAATTTTTCTGCTGCCATATATCATCATTCTTTTTTTTTTCTTTCCTTTTCTCTTTCTCTTTTTTTGAATTGCTTTATGGTGGAGTTTCTCCCAAAGTCCCTCCAAATATAACATAAAAATTTCCAACCCATTGAGTATCCAAAAGGCTCACTCAATTGAAAGTTGGATAGGGAACCATAAAAGCAATTTTTTTTTTTTTTACAATACATCCCAAACAACCACTGCAACCACTTTTTTTTTCTTCTTTTTACTCCATCATTCCTCCCAAATTTCTATCAAGCTCAAATAATTTTTTTTTTATCCCCAAAAGAAAATCAACGTGTTCATAGGACATGGGATAAGGATATAATTTGATCACGGCTAGGCTAAACATATATGGGTGCCAATGAAAGATTGGGTAATAATTAAGGCCCAACGGGGTGACTAGGGATAAATAAATAGGGTTGGCTTGAAAGGCTCAATCGATCCAAAAACTGCCTATATCATTTTCTCAATTAGATTTAGCTTAGGATTTCGCCTCAAGAGAAAATCAAACAAATTCTAAGATTTGGGTGAAATCTAAGAAAATCACATATTTCACATGAATGTTCTCTAGATTTACACATAATTCAAAAATAAGGACTTTTAGTGCTCAATAAGTGGATCAACATAATCAGAATTAAGATTAACTCACACCCCAATTGCAAGTTTAAATAAAATTTAAATTTTCCTAAGAATCGCAAAAATTCACAACCAGGAAAGCAATCATGATAAAAAAAATTATCTAAAAATTTGTCTTCCCCCCAAACTTGAATGAAGCAGTGTCCTCAATGCGAAAAATAGAATAGGAAGAAGAAAACTTCCCTGGTTGTAGGATAAGTCCATAGATGATCTTGATGATTAAACTCTTGAAAGGTGCTCCCTAAAAATTAACCTGCATAAAACAGAGAAAAATTAATCTTTTTTTTTTTTTTTTTAAAACATAAACTTAAAAAATAAATAAAAACATAATTAAAATGCTTGGGTTGCCTCCCAAGAAGCGCTTGCTTTATAGTTTTCAGCCAAACTATCTCGGATGTCGCTATTCGAAGGATGAAGTTCAATGGTGGTCTTCTGCTTGTTGTAACCACCTTCAAAGTAGGGCTTCAAACGTTGACCGTTCACTTTGAATGTGCCCTCGGTGTCATGCGCAACTTCAACTGTTCCATATGGGAATACTTGTGTAACGTAAAAGGACCGACCATCGAGACCGCAACTTTCCTGGAAAAGTTTAAGACGAGAGTTATAAAGTAAGACTTTTTGACCAATTTTAAACTCTCTTCTGAATATGTGCTTGTCATGCCATCTTTTTGTATGCTCCTTGTACAACTTAGAATTTTCATAGGCCTCATTGCGAAATTCCTCCAATTCATTCAGTTGCAATAATATTTCTTCACCTGCAGACTGCATATCAAAATTCAGAAATTTCAATGCCCAATATGCTTTATGCTCTAATTCCACTGGTAAGTGACAAGCCTTTCCAAACATTAGCCTAAAAGGAGACATCCCAATTGGAGTTTTGAACGCTGTCCTATAAGCCCAAAGTGCATCATCAAGTTTTATTGACCAATCTTTCCTAGAGGCATTCACTGTTTTTTCTAAAATTCTCTTGATTTCCCTATTTGAAATCTCTACTTGACCACTAGTCTGAGGATGATAAGGGGTTGCAACCTTATGTGTGACTCCATACTTACTTAAAAGTGCTTCAAATTGCTTGTTGTAAAAATGTGTCCCCCTATCACTTATGATTGCCTTAGGAGTGCCGAATCGGGTAAAAATATTTTTCTTCAAAAATTTCACTACAACTTTAGCATTATTTGTTGGTAATGCTACAGCTTCTACCCACTTAGACACATACTCCACAGCCACTAAAATGTATAAATTTCCATAAGAAGGTGTAAAGGGTCCCATGAAATCAATACCCCAAACATCAAATAATTCACACATAATAATGTTGTTTAAAGGCATCTCATTTTTTCTTGAAATATTTCCAGTTCTCTGACACCTATCACATGAAGCTACATAGGAGTATGCATCTTTAAAAAGTGTTGGCCAATAAAATCCAGATTGTAAAATCTTAGCTGCAGTTTTTGTGGCACCAAAATGGCCACCTGTCTCTCCATCATGACAATGATGTAGAATGTTTGCCTTCTCTTCATCTGGAACACATCTCCTTATGATCTGATCTGCACATACTTTAAACAAGAAAGGTTCTTCCCAAAAATAATTTTTAACATCAGAAAAGAATTTTTTCTTCTGTTGATATGATAATTCAGGAGAAAGAACATTACTAACCAAATAATTTACGAAGTCGGCGTACCAGGGAATTTTTGTGGACATGACGGAAAAAATTTTCTCATCAGGAAATTCTTCCAAAATTGGTCTTACCTCTTCCTTTGAATTTGGAATTCTTGATAAATGGTCTGCAATAAGATTTTCAGTCCCCTTCTTATCTTTGATTTCCAAATCAAATTCTTGTAGCAATAGAATCCACCGATCAACCTGGGTTTTGATTCTTTCTTTTCAAGCGAGATACTTAAGAGCGAGTGGTCGAATAAACTATAACTTTTGAGCCAATTAAGTAAGAACGAAATTTATCAAAAGCAAATACTACTTGCCAAAAGTTCCTTTTCTTTGTTGAATAATTCAATTGTGCACCCGACAAGGTTCGACGGCATAGTATATGGTTTGAAAAATTTTATTCTTCCTTTGTCCCAAAACAGCTCCTACTTTAGTTAATCGCTAGCATCACACATCAGCTCAAAAGGTAAATCCCAATTTGGTGCTGCCATGATTGGTGCTGATATTAACTTCTCCTTTAAAGTGTTAAAAGCCTGCATGCATTCAACAGAAAAATTAAAAGGAGCATCTTTTTCCAAAAGATTAGAAAGAGGTTTAGCAATTTTTGAAAAATCTTTTATAAATCGCTTTGTAAAATCCTGCATGTCCCAAAATCCTCCGACAAGTTTCACGAGATGTTGGCGGAGGTAATTTTGCAATGACTTCCACTTTGGCTCGATCGACTTCTATTCCGTTTTGAGAAATTTTATGCCCGAGCACTATTCCTTCCTGTACCATAAAGTGACACTTCTCCCAATTCAAAACAAGGTTAGTCTCCTCACATCTTTATAAGACCAAAGCCAAATTATTTAAACAAGAATCAAATGATAGGCCAAAAACGGAAAAATCATCCATGAAAATCTCAATATATTTTTCAACCATATCGGAGAAAATAGCCATCATGCATCTTTGAAAAGTAGCTGGTGCATTACAAAGACCAAAGGGCATTCTTCTAAAAGCAAAAGTACCATAAGGACAAGTGAAAGTAGTTTTCTCTTGATCTTCTGGTGCAATAGGAATCTGATTATACCCCGAATATCCATCCAAAAAACAATAAAATTCATGCCCTGCAAGTCTTTCTAACATCTGATCAATAAATGGTAAAGGAAAGTGATCTTTTCTAGTGGCATCATTCAATTTTCTGTAATCCATACACACACGCCACCCAGTAACTGTTCTAGTTGGAATCAATTCATTGTTGTCGTTTTTCTGAACAGTCATACCACCTTTCTTTGGCACAACTTGTACAGGACTTACCCAAGAACTATCAGAGATAGGATAGATAATACCTGCATCAAGTAGCTTAATTACCTCAGCTTTCACTACTTCTTGCATCTTCGGGTTCAAACGCCTCTGAGGTTGGATAGTGGGTTTATATTGCTCTTTCATTAAAATTTTGTGCATGCAAATTGAAGGACTAATTCCCTTGATATTAGCTATTTTCCATCCAATTGCACTTTTATGCTCTCTTAATACTCTGAGCAATTTCTCCTCCATCAAATCTGTCAAAGAAGAAGATATAATTACTGGTAAAGAAGAAACTCCATCTAAATAAGCATATTTCAAATGAGATGGTAAGGGTTTGAGTTCAAGAATTGGAGGCTCTTCAATTGATGGTTTAGGCTTTGTAATGTGTTGTCCCAACTCTTCAAATTTAATTGCCTTTTGCCTTGAATATGGTGGAATTGCCTCCATGAAATTTGCATACTCCTTTATCTCCTCATTATGAATATCTTTGTCCCTTGGTTGAATCGGACATGCTTCAAGTGGATCTTCAAAAATATTTTCCTGGAAAACCTTATTCACCAACTTGTCAACCTGTCTCAACTCTAAAACAAGAATTATCATCAGATGGATATTTCATTGCTTTAAAAACATTAAATGAAACAAGATCATCTTGAACTCTAAGGATCAACTTCCCCGTTGTACATCAATAAGAGCTCTTCCCGTTGCTAGAAAAGGTCGACCTAAGATAAGTGGTACCTCAAAATCTTCCTCCATGTCAAGAACTATGAAATCTGCGGGAAAGATAAATTTGTCAACTTTTACCAAAACATCTTCCACAATACCTCTCGGATATTTAATTGATCGATTAGCCGGTTGAAGTGACACCGTGGTTGCTTTTACCTCGCCCAATCCTAATTTCTTGAAAACAGAATAAGGCATCGATTAATACTTGCACCTAAATCACATAATGCTTTTTCAAAGTAAGAATCCCCAATAGTACAAGGAATAGTAAAACTTCCTGGATCTTTTAATTTCGGAGGCAATTTGTTTTGTAGGATGGCTGAACACTCCTCGTTTAACTTCACGGTTTCATAATCCTCCGTTTCCTTTTGTTTGCCAAAATCTCCTTCAAAAATTTTGCATAACTAGGCATTTGCGCTAAAGCATCTGCAAAAGGAATATTAATGTGCAATTTTTTAAATACATCAAGAAATTTAGAAAATTGCTTATCTATTTTGTGCTGCTGGAGTCGTTGAGGGAATGGAATTGGCGGCACATATGGCTTGGGATTATCTAGAAAAAGTTTACTCTTACTTGTCTCCTTCGATTGTTTATTGATCACCTCTTCTTTGTCTCTGACAATCTCTTCTTCTCCCACTTGTTTACCACTTCTCAGGGTAATAACCTTTATGTTTTCAATTGGATTTTTCTCTGTGTTGCTTGGCAAAGAACCCCGTTGCCTTCCCGACATCATGCTTGCTAACGACCCACTTGCATCTCCAGTTTCTGATTGAAGCCTCTTGGTTTTGAAATCTCACATCCGTGCTTTTGATGAAGTCATGAGTTGTGTTAGCAAGTTTGGTGACTATGTCTTCCAAATTTGACTTTGTCTCTTCTGATTGTTTGAATCCAGGTGGTCTCATCACATTCTGATTGTTCCATGAAAAATTTGGATGATTGCGCCATCCCGGATTGTATGTGTTGGAGTAGGGATTATTCTGTGACCTGTTAAAATTCCCAACAAAGTTAGAATTTTCACTAGGTTGTTTGAAAGTATTACCTACCTGACATTCTGTGATAACATGTCCTCCACCACAAAAATCACATGTCAAATTGTGAATTTTCATGGCTGAAACACTCATATTATCAAGCTTTTTGTTGATTGTTTCAAATTGTGCAGCAATTGCAGCAAAAGCATCAACTTCATGAACTCCGCTAACTTTTCGCATTGGTAATCTCTCGCAGGCCACCGATAACTATTGGACGCCATCTCTTCTAATAAATTGTAGGCTTCTTCTGGTGTTTTATTATTTAAAGTCCCCCTGCAGCTGCATCAATCATAGAACGAAGATTTGCACTAGAGCCATTATAAAAAGTTTGTACCGCATCCATACGGGTAGTCCGTGATGTGGGCATCTCCTAAGAAATTCTTTGAATCTTTCCCATGCTTCATATAATGATTCATTATCCATCTGCATAAAATTAGTAATATCGTTACGCATCTTCGCAGACTTTGCGGTGGAAAGAACTTACCAAGAAATTTCTGAGCCATATCATTCCATGTAGTAATTGATCCTGCAGAAGAGAAGAAAGCCAACTTTTAGCTTTATCTCTAAGAGAGAATGGAAATAATCTCAATTTAATAGCATCATCTGTAACTCCATTATATTTAATGGTGTCACAGATTTCAAGAAAAGCATCGATGTGAGCGTTTGGATCATCGCTTGGTAGCCCACTAAATTGCACTGATTGTTGAAGCATTTGAATAAGTGATGGCTTAATCTCAAAGTTGTTTGCTTGAATTGCAGGTCTTCTGATACTTGATGTGGCGCCTTGAACTGTTGGCGCAGCATAATCTCTTAAAAGTCTACGTGGATTTTCATTATCACCGTCTGCCATCTTAGCGTGATTTCTCTGTTCTCTTAGTCGCCTTTTGAATGTACGCTCGATTTCTGGATCAAGTTCAACAAGTTCCCCTTGTTGGCTACGTGTCATAAACCGATGTACACCCTGAAAAACAAAACAAAAGCTAGATTAAACTTAGAATTATCTGGTATCAATATTAATTAGTATTAAACAAACGATCCCCGGCAACGGCGCCAAAAACTTGTTCGTAAAATTCTAAACGCAAGTGCACGTATCGAACAAGTAATATAATGATGAGATAAAGTATCGTCCCACGGAGATCGATGATTAATAAACTAATTAAATACTAAAATAGACTAATTCTAAAATTTATCTAACAAATCAAAATATAATTATGAATGAATTAAAAATAAAACTTGTAGACTAAATGCAGTAAAATCAATCAGATAAATATGTTAGAGCATCCGATTTCACCATAACCACTATATATGAATTTCAGATTGCTATGAATACAAGAGCGATATCAAACATGTGATAGCGGAATTTCCTAATCTATTTACTATCCTATCTCTAGGTATAGTAAACCTACTCAGCTTATTAATCCACTATATCTCTATGTGAATTAAAATAAACATGAGTGCATTAAAAACTATGAATATTCCCGGTTTACAATGAGTCTTTTGGATCACCTTATCACCGAAAGCTACACAAATAACGCGGTATATTTCTATCCACGTTTAATTCATGGTTATATATTATAATGAGCAATTGCATATTATCACATCTCAGTCTCAAACATGCACATCAGATCATTCAAGTGGTGGCCAGTCACTCAAAAGCATTAAACGCAATAATATATAACTCACATGAATGAAATCAATTGCATAACATAAACATCATGAAATTCACATCATCATGGTTAGGCTACATCGTAGCCCTAACAAAAGAAAATTAGAACATAGTAGAAGGAAAAATATAAATATAAATCAAACTCAGCATCTTGAATCAAAGAACAAGAATTCTGTCACCACTTTTGTCTTCTCTTCAAAATACTTAAAAAACTCTCAGAACAATGGAAAACAATCTAACTCCTCCTCTCTCTCTCTCTCTCTCTCTCTCTCTAAAAAACCCTAGCTGCTCTCTCTGTCTCTATTTATAGGATATATCAAAGATATCTATCTCCAAACGCTTGCAGATAACATCAGGGAACAAAATCAAGAATTTCCTGATTTAATATCCATCTTCAACTCGCTGCTTTTATTTGAATTCTTGATAATTGCCATTCTTTTCCTTATCTTCTCCATATCTCATTATTCTGCATAAATAAGGAAAATTTAAATAATCAGAAGGAAATCCAAATATTTTCTCATAGATAATGCATTAATTGTTGCCTAAAATAGGTAAAATAACTCTATTTTTATAGAGTTATCAACCGGACGTGGTGATGTGGATAATTTTTAATAATATTTTAATAATTTTGAATATTTTTTATTCTTTTTTATTCTTTTTTATCCTTTATTCTTTATTATTTTATTATTTTTTCTCTTTTTTTTTTTTTTTTCTCTCCTCCTGCTGGCCGGAGGGAGGGAGTAGGAGAGAAGAAAAAAGAAAAAAGAGAATAAAGAATAAAAAATAAAGAGAAAAAGAATAAAAAAATATTCAAAAAATATTCAAAATTATTAAAATATTATTAAAAATTATCAACGTCAACTGGCCGACGTCTAGTTAGCAAAGTCCGGCTAAAAGGACTGAATCGGCACTAAGTAAAAATGTTTAAAACTAAATTGGCACAAAAAAAATTTAGGACTAAACTGGTACAAAGACTATAAAACTTTTTTGACACTTCTCATGCTAAATTTGTTTTTTCTTGCATGGGAAGCTCAAAATGTCCTCCTGCTCTTTTTTTTTTTTTTTTTTTTATTCAACAAAGAAAAAAGTGAAAAAAATACGAATTGAAACTCCAAATGTATGTAAAGCAACTAGCAAGATAGTCCGAACAAATATTACCTTCTCAATAAGTATGATGATCGATCCGGTTGTGCCTTAGGAGCCTTCGACGATCTTTCGATAGAAGCAACACAGAGCGACACACGTGAGGATGGCGATCAAAGTAGTTTTAGGACCGTGATAGCATTGGGTCGCAATTTACTTTTTTCACAGCACCAATGCTATCCTGATCAGCAATCCTGCTGTCTTAGAAAAGGTGCCTCTTGGCATTGCTTCAATGATTAGTAACCAATCCAGAGAGAATGTTGCAAAGATTGAACGTATGAACCCACGGCCGAGGTGAATAGAGTGTCACTCTAGTATGTATGGGTGAGTCGAATTGCTCAAAATCCCACTTTCGTCATTCTGAAAGCCACCCTGATGAATTGGCATCATCGGCTCGCTCAGAGTTCAGCCCACCCTGTGTTTCTTGAGCAATCTTCCCCATAAGCTTATCGCACAGCGAACGTCAATTATACAAAATCACAACAGCTAATCACTGAAGTTCAGAGTTTATCACACGACACCAAGTACTCTCTTCGCAAACATGCTTATGACAACCACACAACATAGCCTGAAAATTATCCAGCAGCAAATGCTCGAACTCTTCATATCAAAGATGCAGTGACAGAAATAGACCGTTTCTAAGCAGCATTCCATGAAGAAAGGGGTGGAGTGTCGGAGTTTTCCCATGTAGAGATGCTGCTATGGTACCTGCCGCCCTTGACGTTGTCCCCAGAAGCAATCGATTCGAGCTCGGCCATCTCTTCCGGCGTAAGCTTCACCCACAGAGCTCCAATGTTATGGTTGAAATTCTCCATCGTGGTTGTGCCGGGAATCAGGCAGACGTTGTCGCCCCGGTGGTGTACCCAGGCAAGGGCTAACTGTGACGGGGTGCATCCTTTTCTCTTTGCAGCTTCATGTAATCGGTCGAATAACTTTGCATTGTGAACCAAGTTCTCCGGCTGGAACCTGGGCAGGTACTGCATAAAACAAAGTACTTCTCAGCATGGCATTGAAGACAAATATGGTCATAAAGCTTTCAGGTCGACAATTGCTCTCTAGCCTCTCTGAATGCTACAAAAAAAGCTGGCAAACCAACAGCAAATATCGAAGTTAGCAGATGATTTTCCTGCACTTTGATGTGAATGATGGTGACTGTGAGCTGATCGGTACACGCAGACCAGTCAGAAGTCATCCTTGCAGAGATTCTCAAATGACTTGAACCTACAGAAAAGAATCCTCGTCCTAAAGGACTGTAGGAAATGATTCCGATGCCGACCTCCCTACTAACCGTTTCGAGGAAGATCAGAGTCAGATGAAGACTGTCTCTACTTCACAAAGAAACTAGTCAGTTCCCGTTAATGTCTTACCGGCCCGTGGGAATGACACCTGCCTCCACGACTCTCGACCACATTGACCACTCCAGTTGCACCGCTGTTATGGGATGAACAGCAGGGCTCTTCTGATTGTCGAAGGGGAAGCCTCGGATAAAACCGACGTGCTTGACTTTACCCTCCTCAACTAGCTTCTTTAGCTCCCCAATCTTTGAAGATTCACATGACACAATAATAACAAGAAGGACGTTAAGTGTCGGTGTTGACACCTAAATTTTTTCACAATTTTTGGGTTAATTTTTACTAAAATAAAAATAAAAAAACACATGGCATTTTATTTTCATTTTGTTTTAGGCTACCGGTGAAGGGAAGATTTTTCACATATTCTGTTCAAGCTTTTCATATTTTTATGCAATATACACCAAATGATGTATTTTCGAGCAAAAAGGAAAATTTTGGATAGAATATGTGAAAAATACAAAAGGGGAATATTGCCCGAGGTTGATATATTTCAACGATATATTTAGGGGTATCATGCGCGAACAAAAAGGAAAAAATATATACCGTAGAGATATATTTTTTAGACCTATATAATACCTCGCGTGCAATTTGTTTAAGGAGGCCACGTATATTGAATACACGGCCGCACAGAAAAGAGAGCCTTTTGTTTGTTTCTTTCTTTTGTCAGGGTGGAGTCCAGATCAGTCCGCAGCAAACCAACCGCCGACGATTGCTTAGTAGCTCTCATGAAGCCTTGTCGTCACGCTCAACAGCTGTTCACGCTTCAGACCAGGCGAGTCTCCAAGCAATTCCAAGAAGCACCATCGCCTCGGCTACCATCTGCCGAACCGCCGTCGTCCGAGTGCAGCTAGAAGTTTCCAGCCTCCCACCTCATCATCGACGAGTACACCTTCAAACATCGAGATTTATTTTGGCTTTTGGTCAAAGCGGTGGAAGTTGTCTCATATTGCATGGTGAATTTTGGAGAATTGCCCGTGAATTCTCGAGGAAGAAATATAAGTGGGGTCAAGGGCAAGAGACGATCGCGACTTCGGAGTTCTCAGTTGAGATTACTTGGCCCAACAAAAACACTAAAATTCGTTGGCGATCGTTGAGGAGTCCGTGTGTTCAATAATTATAACACCCTTCTGCGCCCGTTCGAAGCTGCTGCTGTCCATATCTGTTGCCCAACACGTGCCCAATAGCCTTAACGTCCAGCAGCTCATCCGGTGATTGGCAAACAGAAACAACGGTGTCCAACGTGCCGTTGTCTCTGTGCAAGCGTTGGAGACCCAGTTTGCGACGTGACCCACCGTCCACGCCCTCTTGGCTTCTGTTTTGCAGGATCTTTAATGGATCTTCAGCTGAAACCCGTGACCTCTCACCGTCAATCCCACCAAGACCGCCATCGTTGGCTGCGGTTGTGAATTCGGAACGAAATCGGCAAACTAATTTTCAGCCACGTGAAGTCTCTGCCGTAAGAGTGGGGATCAGCCGTGCACGCCCGACGACTGTGCCCATCACCCTCACTGGAGCCCTTGGTTGACCCAACATCGAGCCCTTTCCTTAGCCGTGTCGCGCCTACCGTTGGTCCATTCTACTGATTGGTTTTCTAGAAAAATTCAAATTAAGGTATGGATCTATTAGGTACATTTAGTAGATTTAATTTCTTAGGTGGATTTGTTTATCTTGTTTTAGTTGTTGAGTATTTTATCTCTTTGTTTGAAGTATTTTCCAATGCATGATTGAAATTCTCTGATGTAGCATCCAAATCGCAACCGCACGAATTTTTATTCTATTTATAAGGCTTTAAATAGAATAATTATTCACGCGGGAGTAAAATTGATATCTTGATCTTTAAGGCTTAAAGATCAATTTATTGATTTTATTAGCGAGATAGTCAAGTTTGAATTTCAAATTGAGTGATGGATAAAATTTTTGATGATCATGGGTGGTTTGATGTTTATCTCATAATTGTTCTATTTATCCCGAAAATATAAAAAAAAAAAATTGCATTTGCATGTAGATTAGGGTTGTTTTCCTAGATAAGGTTGCAAGATAGAATAGTTTTTTTTTTTAAATGCATGTTTAGATGGTATCTAGGTTAAATAATATTTTTGGATTGAATTGTACGCCGAGATAATTTTCTAGATTAAGATGGGATTCAAATTGGTCTATTCCTAACTTAAATTAGATAATATCTCACTTTAGTTAGATTTTTATTTTTAGTTATTTTTAATTACGAATTTTCATAAATAAAAATAAAAAAAGATCATGTGCACGTCATATAGAATTAGGTTCATGAAATGCACGCCATTTAGTAATTACTGGGTTCATTTAATTAGAAATTGCTCGTCATTAGAATTAGGTCATTTGGTTAATTTAGATTGCATATTTAATTGTTGCATTTCTTTAATTTCGAAAATACAAAAAAATTAGGATAAATCAATTTCATTCTTTAGGATAGGCCGCATGTCTATGTCATATAGATTAGGTCATATTGCCATGTCATATCATTTCATGTTAGATTAGTAACATTTCATTGCATAAAGCATGATTCTCATTAAATAAAGTGAAAACAAAAATTGAATGTTTGCGTGTTAATTAGAAACCATATCTAGGGTTGTTGATGTGGATTTTGAATTAACATTGCAGATGCTTTCGTTGCTACGAGGTAAGTCCTGCATTTTCTATTTGTTTTCTTGGGTGTTAAATTGATGGATTGCGCACCCGCATGATCGCCTCGCATGTTAGAGAATTAAATTTAAAATCAATTCAAGCTGCCTGCCAAACATTTTTTCAAAATAAAAGAGAAAGGTACCGAAAGGGCGTTAGAGAAATCTAACGTAACCAAATCCCCGAACTCATAAATCTCTGGTTCGTAGGAGTAAAGTAAAACTCCCGTTACTTTACTTGGGTTTCTAATCAACCCACCAAAAATAGATTAGTGGCGACTCCTGATTAAAAAAATCAATTGCATGTTAAGAACTTAAACCTAAGTCGCGAATTGGTATGGCCTTGGGAGAGCCTGCGTTAAGTCTAGGCTTAATAATCCATTAGCCAAACTCTAGGTGGTTTAAACCCCGAAAATTTGATCGCGACAGTCGGAGATCCAGAAATTCGTGCACATTGTCGGCTTTTAATTTGTATCTCTGAATCTGTGTTCTCCAGTTTTTCAAACCATTTCATCTTGACTCAACCACTATCAGCTAGATCAGTCGATATTGACACATCTTAATGCAAGAACAACAAACTAGGCATCAAATAAACTTAACTAGTATCTCTAATTTATCAGAACAAGAGCTAAAAACTAAATGCATTGAGGATGTTCCAGGAATTGACACAAGCCATATTTAATCATCGCAACACCAGACTAATTCTCATTATATAACTTCTATCATATCAAGCGACACAAGATACACAGTGAAACCATCCCGGTGCTTCAACCTAGTAAAGCAATTTAAAGAGTGGAACAAGGATATACAGTGACTTCGATGAGCACGCGAGCATCTACGCGGTGCTGGTAGTAGAGGTCAATGCAATTGATGCCGAGCCGCTTCAAGCTGGCCTCGCACGACGCCCTCACGTACGCAGGGTCGCCTCGGACCTGATCCTGAACTTGGTCGCCACTTGTGCTCTCTCCCTCAGCCCTCCCTTCAGCGCCTGCTCGAATTCCATACCGAGTCAACACCAAAGTAAACTACAAAAATTTGCCCCACAGATCAGAAAGCCTAGTCGCCCGACATAGAATTTTGCGCGACCACCGCCGACTGTTCATACCGCTTAATAACTAGAACCCACTTGGGGCGACCGTTCAGACCGCTCATCTATGGTTCCGCATCTCAAAACTCGCATATTTCACGGGCTTCAGACATTTTTGCGTTCCGAACTGCGAGAGTCTGACATCTCAAACTAAGAGCCAAGCATGAGAATTGATTACGCTGGGGACGGGGGAGTCCAGAAGAGGGAAACGGAAGCAAAATCACGCGAAACCCCGTGCGAATTAGCTAAAGCTAATGCGAAAGGTGGAACCTTTCAAGCGACCGCGCCGCTCGAAATCCTTAAAGCACCGACCTTTCCGATGAGGACCTCGTTGGTGTGGGGGCCCTAGATGTCGGAGGTGTCGAGGAAGGTGACGCCGGAGTCGACGGCGTGGCGGATGAGGGCGATCATGTCGGGCTCCGACATGGGTGGCCCGTAGAAGGGGGACATGCCCATGCAGCCCAGCCCCTGCGCCGACACCTCCAAGCCCTGCGACCCCAGCTTGATCCTCCCCACCTGCGTCGACGACGCCATTGCCGTCCGTCTTCGTTGTCGCTCGCGACCGCGATGAAGAGGGTCAACTCAAGGAAGAAACGGTTCTAGCTTGAGACAACGACGAACAAAGACTGTCCTGTACTAAACTTAGATAATGTTGATTACAATTTTTTATTTTTTTGTACTAAACTATGAAATTTCATATTATTAATTTTCTTACTAACTTAGACATGTGTTTCAGCAAGTCAAACTTGTTATCAACCATCTTGTACTTTATGTGTGCTTATGATCTCGAAAGTATTTCACCGATTTTTAAATATCAAGCAATATGAAAAAAAAGGAAAAAAGGGAGTGGAGCAAATGAAAAGGAGAGGATTTACTTAAAAAGTTTGCGACATTCTCTGAGGATTGATTACCATACATAGACATTGCTGATGGGACTTCAGGGTCGGTCAACTATTTCCATTGTCACCGGAGGTGAGTGGCTTTATATAGATTTCCATTGAAACTTGAAATATACCTGTGATGAATTTCAAGGTTAATTTTAGGTTCTATGCAAATTCTACATGTATTTTTAATTGAATGATTGTAATAAATCATTACATTTAATAACTACTCTTTGTAACTACAATATGCTAATTAACCACAATTTACAATTTATATATTAATAAAATAAAAGTCTTAATCATAAAATGAAAGTTTAGACTAATGGTTTCAAATTATATACTCATCATCATATACTATGGAATACCGCAGGACCACACGAAAATATAAATAAAAAAAACACAAAAAAAAAAAAATCAAGTCCCACTTACTTAGAGTCTGAAATTTTATATTTTTCAAATTTTGGAACTTGAAACCTATCTCATATCTTGGAATCTCGAACCGAATAAGTTCCTGGCAATCCAGTTCTATGGTTTTAGATTTTAATTTGGAACCATGCTTCACCTCTAATCAACAACCAGGGTGCGTCGCTCTGTATTGGTTCAATTGAAAAACCGTTGAATAATTGCCAACCGAGAGACGTTGCTGCATATTGCTTCCATTAAAAAACTGTTGAAGCCTCCGAAGGCACAATCGGGAGAGCTTTGATGGATCATCATGCTTAAAACGGGTGAATAAGTGCCCTGTTCACGCACATGCTTAAAACTGCCGAATAACGGTCTAAAAAAATACTGCAGCACCCAATGCTCAAGCTCTACATCTCTCAACGATTCAGCGACAGAAGCAGATCCATTTCAAAGCAGCTTTCCATGAAGAACGGCGCTTTTTCCCTGTAGCCATGCCGCTTTTGGACCCTCGTGCCGGGAATCTGGCAGACCATCGTCGCCCGAAAGAAAGGGACGGATAAAATGTACTACGTATCAACACCCGAATTTCGCCGTCAAGTCTGACATTCATTTTCAGAGGGAATCATCTAGGGAATTGGTTTCCCTGAAATCCCCGGAATTCAACCTAAAATAGAAGATGTCTTGTTATCATCCGACATAGATGGGGAGTTCTTGAGAGGGTGACACGTCCCTCTTGAAAACTATACTTTCATATATCGACTATTTGAATGGGAAGCTTTATAATGTAATGATATTTGCAAATTTTTTTTTCTTAAATGGAAAGCTCAAAATCTTGAACCGCTCTTTTTCTTCTATACGGCAAATAAATAAATAAATAAATAAGAGTTGAAACTCCATATATATGTATAGCAACAAGCAAGATAGTCCGCATATGCATTACCTTATGATGATCGATTTGACTGTGCCTTAGGAGCCTTCGACCGTCTTTCTATAGAAGCAACACAGAGCGACACAAGTCAAAACAGCGATAAAAAAAGTTTTACGACCGCGAGAGCATCAGGTGGCAATTTACTTTTATGCAACAATGATGCCATCTAGTTCAGCAATTGTGCTCCTATAGAAAACGTGCCTCTCGGCATTGCTTCAATGAATAGTAACCAATATAGAGAGAATTGTGCAAAGATCATATCTTGAAAGTATGAAATCATGGCTGAGGTGAATAGAGTGTCACTCTAGTATGTATGGACGAATCGAATTGCACAAAATCCCAGTTTCGCGATTCTGAAAGTCAACTTGATGAATTGGTATGGTCGGCTCGGTTAGAATTCAGCTCAACCTGTGTTTCTTGAGCAATCTTCCCCATAAGCTTATCGCACATCTATAGTCTTCTCAAAGCGAACGTCATTTAAACATGTTAGAATATAATACGCAGACAGGATCTTGCAAATTACGTCAACGCAAAATTGCCAGAGAAATAAACGAGAAAATCAGGACACCAGAAATTTATGGTTCGGTCCAAATATCGGTACCTACTTCTGCGAGGAGAGCCAGCAGCAAATAATCCGCTAAAATCGGAGAATCAGAGTTTACAATTGCTCAATCACTCAATCGCTCAAGTGTTTCCCGCACATAGATTTAATCCTAAACCTTAAATGTATAAATAACAACTCGCTTGAATATAAATTCACGGCACAAAATTATTGCGCATCCAAAGCTCAAACGAAACGCTCTACGTACGTCAAACAAGAACAGCGTCTTCACGTACATATTCTCTTCATAGGGCTCCAACAAACGGCGCGGACGTGCGGCTCCTTGCTTCGTAGGTTTTTGGCGTGCGTCTAACTTCGGCGGCTTCTTTATTTTTCTCGTAGGGTTTTTATTCCTTAAAAAACCGACTTCATGGACGCCGCAAAAAGAAAATTTGGGTGCCCACAGGTCAAATAGTTGACCTGGGCCCACCATCTCTTTGCTTCCGCTCCGCGTGCAGGCTTCAAGCGGATTCTTGATCGGCAAAAGAAAAACTGTTTTACTTGGGCCCACCGTAACTTTCCTTCTTTACGTGCATGGGCTTTGGCGTTTCGAATTCCACAGAATTTTCGCCAGTTGTGGAAATTCGTATACATATTTTATATTTCGCCTTTTGTGATCCTTCGCGAGTCTAGTGAATTTGAAAACTTGAGTTATAAATTTAACAATTCTCCACTTTGGCTCGATGTTTGAAACCAAGTTATAGTGTTCATCATCCACGCTACTCTCCCAACGCCCCGACGGGCGCTCACTCTCCACAGACACCAATAGAGCTCAAGCAAAGCTTGAGCTTCGCCAAATGAACAAACTTAGCCATCATGTCTGTCGAGTTATCTGCTGTAACAATCTTTTTAACAGTAATAATACCCTTAACTAAGATGTCTCGGATAAAGTGGTACCTGACGTTGATATGTTTCGTTCGCTCATGATAAATTGGATTATACGCCCAATATATCGCACCTTGGTTATCATAGTGTATATCTACACTTTTCTGTTCTAACCCAAAGTCCAAGAGCAAACTTCATAACCATATCGCCTCCTTCGCTATAAAGGTCAGTGCCATGTACTCTGCCTCAGTCGAAGACAAGGTAATGTGATCTTGTAAGGCGCTTTCCAACTAACTGCACCACCTGCTAGCGTAAATACGTACCCTGCTAAAGATCTGCGATAATCCAAGTCACCGGCATGATCCGAATCTACAAAACCAGTGGTCTCACTGCCATTGCTGTCCCTCCGGTATACTATACCCACGTTTGTTGTCCCCTTCAAATATCTAATGATCTACTTCATAGCTTCCCAATGAGCTTTACCAAGACGCTCCATATAGCGACTAACCACACTCACAGCTTGTGAAATATCAGGTCTAATGCACACCATAACATACATAATACTACCCACGGCACTAGAATAAGGAACACGGGACATATGCTCCTCCTCCTCCTCCTCAATCTGTGGTGATAATTTATCTGAAAGTTTAAAGTGCTTCACTAAAGGTGTACTTACAGATTTTGCCGACTGCATGTTAAAACGTGTCACAATCTTCTTAATATATTTCTTTTGAGACATACGTAAAACTCTTGCAGTCCTGTCACGCAAAATCTCCACACCCAAAATTTTCTTTGCAGCACCTAAATCTTTAATCTCAAATTCAGCATTCAACTGCCTCTTCAGCACATCAATATCAGACATATCCTTAGCTACTATCAGCATATCATCAACATATAAAAGTAGATAAATCAAATAACCATTCTCCAATCTTCTAAAGTAAACGCAATTGTCCATCTGACTTTTTGAATAGTCTTGACTAGCCATGAAAGCATCAAAACGTTTATACCACTGCCTAGAAGATTGTTTCAACCCATACAAAGATTTCTTTAACAAGCAAACATGATCTTCCTTACCTAGAATAGCAAATTTCTCTGGTTGCCTAATGTAAATCTGGTCCTTCAACTCACCGTGAAGAAATGCAGTTTTCACATCTAGTTGCTCTAACTCGAGATCCTGTGAAGCAACTAAGGCAAGTAAAACACGAATAGAAGTATGTCTTACCACAGGAGAGAACACCTCATTGTAGTCAATGCCTTTACGCTGTGTATACCCCTTCGCCACAAGTCTAGCCTTATACCTCGCTGCCTTAACACCAGGAATGCCCTCTTTCCATTTGAAGGCCCATTTACTTTCGACAATCTTTTGGCTCTTTGGTACTTTGACCAACTCCCATGTCTAATTTCGATAGAGTGATTCCATCTCTTCACTCATAGCCCCTAGCTACTGTGACGACTCCGGACTAGCCATCGTCTCAGAGTAAGATGAAGGCTCATCTGTCTCCACCTCATCACCTACAGTCAATGCATAAGCAATATATGTATAACCATAACGTACCGGTGGTTTAATTTGTCTTTTCTTTCTATCTACGACTATAGTCTACTGCGGCTTTGCTGGTTGTTCACTACCACCGACTTCAGGAATTGCGGCTTCATCTGCAGTCTCAACCTCTATTACCTTCGAAGTCTCCGGAGTCTCCACCTGAGACTCCACCTCACTTATAACACCATGATCTGTCTTCTCTGCTGATTGTGTCTCAGAACTCCTCCGTTGAAGCATTGTAGTCTCGTCGAAGATCACATCTCTGCTGATTAGAAAACCAGGTGATTTGGAATCAGTGCACCACAGCCGGTAGCTTTTTACCCCTTGTGCATAACCCAGAAATATGCACTTCTTTGCCCTTGACTTAAGCTTACCATCACTCGCATGAGCATACGCAGGACATCCGAATATACGTAATCTGGAATAATCAATAGGTTTCCCCGACCATACTTCCTCAGGAGTCTTCCACTCGATAGCAGACGATGGAGATCGATTTACCAGGTAACATGACATATTCACTGCTTCAGCCCAAAATTCCTTGCTAAGTCCTGCATGCGAAAGCATACATCGAGCTCGCTCAAGCAAAGTTCTGTTCTTCCGTTCTGCCACGCCATTCTGCTTTGGTGTCACAGGTACTGTGCGGTGTCTTACAATACCTTCTTTCTCGCAGAACTCGGTAAAATCTTTACCACAGAACTCCATGCCATTATCGGTTCTCAGGCATTTGATCTGCTTATCTGACTGTTTATTAATCAATGTCTTAAATTTCTTGAACCAATCAAACACGTCATATTTGTGCTTCAGAAAGTATACCCATATATTCCTCGAATAATCGTCGATAAAAGTCAGCATATATCGGGCACCTCCTTTTGAAAGAACCGAAGACGGGCCACAGACATTTGAATGAATATATTCAACAGGTCGTTTGGTCGAATGAATAATTGTTGTAAACTTAACTTGGTGTTGCTTCCCATAAATGCAATGCTCACATAAATCCAGCTTTCCTGTTTTTAAACCACTCAACAACCCTCTTTCACTCAGCATCATCATACCTGTCTCACTCATGTGCCCTAAACGCATATGCCATAACTGAGTCAAGTTAGAGTCTAACTCACCTGATGAAACTGCAGCGCTTCCGACCACGGTCTCTCCCAGTAGATGATAGAGAGTATTCACTTTCTTCCCTTTCATCACTGTCATAGCACCTCGAGAGGTCTTCAGTACTCCACCTTCAGCAGTATACCTACACCGAATGTCATCGAGTGTCCCCAGAGAAATAAGGTTCTTCTTGAGCTCCGATACATGCCTCACATCTATCAATGTGTGAACCATCCCATCGTGCATCCGGATCCGAATTGTCCCTATCCCAACAGCCTTACAGACTGCATAATTCCCCAAAAGAACCCTACAACCATCTGCAACTTGGTAAGTAGTAAACCAGTTCTTATGAGGCATCATATGATAAGAACACCCCGAATCTAGCACCCATTCGTCTCCTAACGAAGTAGCAGTCACACATAAGACAGCTTCTACATCCCTATTGCTCCCCTCAGCAACGTTTGCCACACTGCTTGTAGCATTCTGCTTATCAACTTTATTTCTATGCTTTGGACAATATCTCCTGATGTGCCCCTCCTCGTGACACTCAAAGCACTTCACGCGTCCCTTGGACTTTCTATTGCGTGATTTTGATCTACTTCTATCTCTGCTGCTACTAGGCTCTCGATGTTGTTCTCTACCCCGAATCGTCAGTACTTGCGCTGCTCCTTTCGCCAGACCGTCATCTCGCAACTTTCTCTACCACTCCTTAGAGAATAAGGCGGACTTTACCTCTTCTGAAATAATTGTAGTATGCCCCTGCAATAGCGAATCAGTAAAGTGCTCCCATGACTCTAGTAAAGAGGCTAACAATATCATGCCCTATTCTTCATCATCAAGTATTTTACTGACGTTCTTCAGATCCAACATGAGTTTATTAAATTCATCAAGGTGGGTTTTGATAGACGTACCTTCAGTATATCTAAATTGAAACAACTTCTTCAACATATACAAGCAATTATTCAAACCTTTCTTCACATAGAGTGCTTGAAGTTTTGCCCATAATGCTGCGGCATCCTCCTCCTCAATAACCTCTAGTAAGACCTCATCCGACAACTTTAACAAGATTATACTCTTTGCTTTTTGCATAAGCTCTATCCTCTCTGAAGCTTTCATTATAATCGGCAACTCATCTTCGCCATCTAGTGCCTTAGTCAAATCTTGTGTTGTCAATAAAGCCCGCATCTTGATGCTCCATAACACAAAGTTATTGCTCGCATCAAACTTCTCAATTTCAGATTTCCTCTCAAACATAATTGCAATAATAGAATTTCCAGATAATAATCAGACAAGTAAAAGCCCCAAATCAGAATCAAGAAATCCAATCCCAAGCTCTGATACCAATTGTTGGGATATAACACGCGGACAGGATCTTGCAAATTACGTCAACGCAAAATCGCCAGAGAAATAAACGAGAAAATCAGGACACCAGAAACTTACGTGGTTCGGTCCGAGTATCGGTATCTACTTCTATGAGAAGAGCCAGCAGCAAATAATCCACTAAAATCGGAGAATCGAGTTTACAATCGCTCAATCACTCAATCGCTTAAGTGTTTTCCATACCTAGATTTAACCCCAAATCCTAAATGTATAAATAACAACTCGTTTGGGTATAAACTCACGGCAGAAAATTACCGCGCATTCAAAGCTCGAACGAACTACGTACATCAAACAAGAACAGCGTCTTCACGTACGTATCCTCTTCTTAGGGCTTCAGCAAACAGCGCGGACGTGTGGCTCCTTGCTTCGTAGGCTTTCGGCGTGCGTCTAACTTTGGCGGCTTCTTTATTTTTCTCGTAGGGTTTTTATTCTTAAAAAAACCGACTTCATGGACGCCGCAAAAAGAAAATTTGGGTGCCCACAGGTCAAATAGTTGACCTGGGCCCACCATCTCTTTGCTTCCGCTCCGCGTGCAGGCTTCAAGCGGATTCTTGATCGGCAAAAGAAAAACTGTTTTACTTGGTCCCACCGTAACTTTCCTTCTTTACGTGCATGGGCTTTGGCGTTTCGAATTCCACAGAATTTCCGCCAGGTGTGGAAATTCGTATATATATTTTATATTTCGCCTTTTGTGATCCTTCGTGAGTCTAGCGAATTTCAAAACTCGAGTCATAAATTTAACAAAACAGAATGACAACAGCTACTCTCTGAAGTTCAGAGTTTATTACAGGATCACAAGCACCCTCTTCGTACACATGCTTATACAAACACACCACACAGCTGGAAAATAATGCGGGAGCAAATGCTCGAGCTCTGCCTATCAAAGATGCAGCGACAGAAGCAGGCATGTCTCTAAGCAGCTTCCCATGAAGAAAGGGGTGGAGTGTCAGAGTTTTCCCATGTAGAGATGCTGCTATCGTACCTGTCACCCTTCACACTGTCCGCAGAAGCAATCGATTCGAGCTCAGCCATCTCTTCTGGTGAAAGCTTCACTGACAGAGCTCCAATGTTCTGATTGAAATTCTCGATCTTGGTTGTGCCGGGAATAGGGCAGATGTCGTCGCCCTGGTGGTGTACCCAGGCAAGGGCTAACTGTGATGGGGTGCATCTCTTTCTTTGCGCAATTTCATTCACTCGGTCAAATAACTTCGCATTGTGAGCCAAGTTCTCTGGCTGAAACCTTGGTAGTTTCTGCATAACATAGAGAACTGTCTCAGCAGAAAGCATTTGAGCAACTATCATTTTCTTTTAAGCACCAAATTCTACCGCAACTAGTGCAAAAAATACTAGAAGTGGTTGCATTGCATGTTATCAGATTGTCTTGTTACTTGATATGATAAGCATTTGGAAGTTCGTAAGCATTGTGTTTAGTAAAAGATTATCTCAAAAGGATTGGACTATGTAATTCAAAATCATAAGCATTTCAAATGCAGAGTGAGTGCTCTAGCAATCCATTTATCACAGTTAAAAAATAAAAAAATCACAAATCTAGATGATCTGTAGAAGAATATTATCGGAAGTAAAGCTCTTTTTCGTTAAAAAATATAGCTACTTCACCTGGTGCAATCACAAGTCAACCACTAATTACGAGCGGTATCCCACAATTGGGTTTATGTCAGTAACATAATCCTAAAACTTCCATAAGAAGGGTGTTGGGGAGTCCTCACTCAAGAACGGGTAGTGTCAAGATATTATTTATCTTGTGAAGAAAGATGAGTATAAAAGAGGACAGAGGCCCGAGACCGGATACTGGTGTTAGTTATATGGAGGAGATATCGTACTCTTATGAAGAAAGATGAGAGAAAAAGGATGGGTGGAAAGTGGGGAAAGGATAGTGAGTAGCAAATGGTGGGAAGGCTGGGAAACAAAGGAACTTACAAATAAATCTATATTAGTTCATTACAAGAGAATGAGAATACCGGGAACGGCCTCTTTTAGGCTTATCGAGCTATTAATTGATTATTATTTTACACTAATCTATAATCACGAGAGGTGGGATGTATGGCGAGTGCTGAATTGAAGACAAGCAAGAATATAAAGCCTTTGTGTCACCGATTCTTGTTTACACCACCCAATACTTTTTCTGCATGTCACAAGAACTGGTAATAATCCAGCACTCCAAAAAGAACGACAGTCACAGTGAGCATCTAATTATGTTGATCAGCAGAAAAAAACCTTTCTGAAGTCATCCTTGGAGAGATTCTCCAACAACTTGGAACCGGCGGATAAGAATCCCCGTCCTAAAGGACTGTACGCAACAATTCCAATGCCAAGCTCCCTAGTCACAATGTTCCAGAAGAGCAGAGTCAGAAGAAAGCTGTTGTCACCGCATAAACAAATTGACAGAGTGATATCCTACCTGCACGTGGGAACGATCTCTGCCTCCACATCTCTTGACCACAGCGACCACTCCAATTGCACAGCTGTGATGGGATGAACAGCATGTGCTCTTCTGATGGTTGACGCAGAGGCCTCCGATAAACCAACGTACTTGATTTTACCCTCTTCAACGAGTTTCTTTAGCTCTCCAATCTTCAAATATTCACATGCCATAACAACAACAGTCAAGACCTCACATGTCAAGATCCAGAAATTCATGCACATTATTAGCCCCTGAATAGTATGTGTTCCCTGACTATTCCACCATTACATTTTGACCTGGCAGCTCTTAGCGAAGATCAGTCGATCTTTATGCATCTCTATGCAACAAAAAATTTTCTAGGAATTAAGAAGTTAATAGACATAGATTTCTCTAATCTATCACACAATTGGGCAAATAGCAGAATTATAAAATTGATGGAAGTAGAATTCTCTGATCTACGACAGGGAGGTTAAATAACAGAAGTACCTCCAAGAAATTGTCATATTTGACAATGATATGTCAAGAATCAAATGTCTCTACAGAATTTACAACTTTCAATGTGATTCTCGAATAGAAATTAGAATGCCCCTGATAGCGCTTTCATCTCAAAGGAAGATTTCGAATAATCTTCAAGCTTATCGATCACTAACTTGTCAAAGATCCCATAAGACAAAAACCCAGCCACTGAAATACTAAAATTCCACGACTTCTTTAACAACGTCGTGCCACATCTCTACCTGAAGTATCAACTGAACTTAACTCTCAGCAAACAATATCTTCCAAGACAAAAGGCAAGACAATAGTCAATTTCTGCCACGAAGTCCAACAAACTATCAACAACGCAACGATGCATCATCATTACCAATCTAGTTTAGCAACTGAGCTTAAGATGCACAATCAACACCAATTTAGTTTAGCAACTGGATCATATGGCTCAGAGAAAGTCTCAAGAGAGGCAAAGATTCGACGAGGATCCATACAGAGACTTCGATGGGGACGCGGGTATCTATACGGTGTTGGTAGTAGAGGTCGATGCAATCGACGTCAAGCCGCTTCAAGCTGGCCTCGCAAGCCGCCCTCACGTAGGCCGGATCACCCCGGACCTCCCACTTGCCGTCTGCGAAGCCGAGCCCGAACTTGGTCGCCAGTTCCACCTTCTGTCTCATCCCTCCCTTCAGTGCCTGCTCAAGATCGACACCAAAATCACCATAAGAAAACCCACAAAATAAAGCTGAGACAAAATAAAGAAAACTAAGTCGCAGTATCTTGGAATTCGGCATGACTATAGCATCTCTACTTCGTGCTAAAGCTGAGACTAAGCTTCATAACACACTCAAGAGCAGACCTTGCCAAGGAGAATTTCGTTGGTGTGAGGGCCGTAGATGTCGGAGGTGTCGAGGAAGGTGACGCCGGAGCCGACGGCGTGGTGGATGAGGGCGATCATGTCGGGGTCGGGCTTGGGAGGGCCGTAGGCGGCGGACATGCCCATGCAGCCCAGCCCCTGCGCGGACACCTCGAGGCCCTGCGACCCCAGCTTGATCCTCCTCAGCGTCGACTCCGCCATCGTCTAGCTCGAGGTCGATGCAGAGAAAAGAGAACGGATAAGAGACAGTTCGTGAGCTCTTCCGCCCTCTCACGGTACAATACAAGACAACGAAGCTTTTCTCTTCTGCTGTTGATTGGGTGTGGAGAGTATAAATAGACCGCAAATGACGTATAGGCATTCGTCACCCACTTCTCCGGCGGCCCGTTGACGAGAATATGCCGACCTCATACGATTGACAAAAAAGGCTGAATACCGCAACGAGTTTAAACCGTACGTGGTATAAACACCCCGTTTTTTAATTTTTTATCACGCAAAATTTTAAACTTACCTATTATAATATAAATACTTCAAACTCTTCTTTTTGTCACAATGAGTTAGTTTAAATTTTTTATAACAAGTTAGTTTAAATTTTTTATAACAAAAAAAAAATTGAATATTTGTGTCACAATAGACATAATTTGGGACTTTTGGGTATTTATCCTCAATAAAAATAGAATAAAGGTTTATATCATATTACATAAAGTCCAAAATTTCAAACTTTTGAGAATTGATTGCACCATATTAAAAAAAAAACGGATGCTTGTAATATGAGTACTATATTATTTCCAATAACAAAATTATTAAAGGCACATTAATCATATGACCAAAAAAGTACATCTGAATTACGTATCAATCGATCGTAGTAATGCGTTGACTTCGAAGCTACGTAAAGAAAATAATTGAGGGCTCAACAAAGGCTACAATCCTCAACTGCCAACTACCATCCTTAACCGTCAACTCCTTGCTTTTCGGTGTTACGAAGGTATTGAGTATTTCGTAGCGAACATCAAGTGCTTCTTTAGCTCACTAATCTTTGAAGATTCACATGACCCAGAAACAACAAGGACCTTAAGGGTGTGCATGACAAAATTTCTGGAACAAAAATTGATTTCTAGCCAGAAATTGATTTCTCAATTTCTGAATCATAAGGTAGCTCAACAATATGCTTTTTTCTTTTCCCAAAAAGCATTAGGCAAAGTAGACCATATGGTTTTCTCTATGTGTTTTTGTAGGGAGACTATTTTTTCTATAATGTTTGGTTTTGTGAGATTTTCTTCTATTCTTTTGAATTATAAATCTTCTTTCAGGAATTTAAGCTGGTTTTTTTTTTGTCTTTTATAAGGCAATTTATTTCTGAAATAGAATGTTCTTGTAAAATATTTAAACTCCTCTTTTGTGGTTTTGTTATGAAATTAAAAGTGATTTTCCTATTAAGAGCATGAGTTTCAATTCCTCCATTAGTAACTGTAAAATGTTAGATTAATTGTATGAAAGGTGTTCCAAGAATTACTTGTTGTCTCATATTTTTTACTAAGAGAAAATATGTTTTATAGGACATTTGATCTTTTATTATTAATACTTCTAGCAACTTGTATTGAATGTTTAATTTGTCTCCTGAGGCTGATTTTAAGGATTCGGAAGTTTTATCAAAATGTCTTGTTGGAACAAGGCCTTCTTTGATACAATTGAGATCAGTTCCTATATCAAAGAGTGCTATTGTTTCAATAATGAATTCATTATTAATTTTTATGATTATATTTATTATCCATTTTCTAGAGGTTATTTATGTTAATAATATAAGAAAAGTTGGGTCAGAAGTATTAGAAGTATTAGTGATTTCATTCTGATCTTCTATTTTTGTTTTTCCTTTTATGACAAGAGATTTTATATCATAGATTTCTTGTTTCATCTCTGATTGAGTTGCTTTCAAGGCTTGTATTTCTAATTTTTGTTGTTTTATTTCATTTTGGAGGTCATTAAGATTTATTGGCCTGGATTGAGGTTTTTTGTTTCTATTCAAAATGTCTTTTAAATTATAAGAAGTATTGGCTTTAGAAATAATATTCATAGAAGATTGTAGTCTTTCTAAGTATTCCTTTTTGGCTTCTAGGTTTGTTATTTTATCAACAGTGCTAAGAAGGAATTCTTCTTCTTTTGTTAACATGTTTATTTCATGAGTAGGTTTGTTAGGAGAGGCGTCTTCATAATCAGAATCGGAAGAAGTTTCTATTTCATTAATCTAAAGACCTTCTTCCTCAAGAAGTTCATCAGAAGAAGTATCAGCATTTTCTATGAGGATGTTGTTTAACTGATATAGAGTATTGTCATCTAAAGAAAGTTCATTTAATTTTTTATTAATCTTACAATATTTTGAAATGACCTTTTTCTACCGCAAGAGTAACATTTGATGTCTTTAAATTTTTTCTTATTCACTTGAGGTTTACTCTGGTTATTACGGTGTCTACGTTTATTCTTAGATGTTGAGGTTTGTTGTGATATTTCTTTGTTTCTTTATTAAAAGGACAAGTCCCTTTACATTTTGGCTTTGTTTTATCATTATAAGAAAGATCGTATTAAGCACAGAAATCTCCTATACTTCTGTTGGTGAGAGATTGTTCTTCCTTGAGTTGTCTTTGTAATTTGATGGTGTTACACATTTGTGTTTCTTGTCTGTAAACGTAGAAGACTATTTCTCCATGTGAAAGAAGATCATAGAGAATTTGGCCACTGTATTCTTCTCTAATTCTATCTCTAACTTAGTCACCTATTAGTTGGGATAAACCTGCTAAGAATTTTTCTTTCCAAAAAAGTTGATTCCAATCTGGTCTGACAAGAACCCGTTGAAGGAAAAGTTCTTTGTATTATTTAAATTTACTTAAGGATTTGCAACACATATTGGATGAGATGTCCTATGAAGTGTTGTGAAATGGAGTATATAAGGGTATTAACCGCATCTTGGATGAGATGTCCTTGATCATCATCCATGCGTTGTCCAAAGTCGTCTATTTTATAAGTAGTTAAAATTTGTATTTTCTGTTCATCAGTCAAATAGTTATTTCACCAACCTTTTAGTTGTCCAGTAAATCTGGCAAAGATTAGCAACAGCATGATTAGAAATAACTTACTGTGTTTTATAAACATTAACAAGCATTACCATGTTATTAAGAATGTTCATGATATTGGTTTCGGCAACACCATCTATATTCTATTCATAAATGGTGTATGGAGAGTATTTATTATGTATTTTTTGTGAAGATTCTTCTTGGGCTGTGTCCGATGGGGTAACTCTGCTATAATAAAGTTTTTGGGGTTGTCTCCAATTGAGTCTGTTAATCTCAGCTACTGATTCATTATCAGAGTCATTAAAGGGTTTTGTCAAGGTCCTAATAGTAGGTTGGTCTGGGGTGTCTTTAATAATAAGACCTTGGAATTTAGGAGTGTCTAATATAGGAGAAGGCTCTAGCTTTGATTTTCCTAGGAGTTTTTTCTTTTATTCTATGGCTTTGGCAAACTCCAAACTAAGGTTTTTTGGAAATTCAAATGCTTTGAAAATGGGTTTTTTTGAGTGTTTCAATTGGTGGTGTAGGATTTTGTATAGTGGATTCTATCATATTTAATTTTTTTCCCATGGTTACTAGATGTTGATTGGCAAAATTATTTTGTTCAATGACCTTATGAGTATAAAGAGAATCTCCTTTATCTGGAACCCTAAAAGGAGTGGCTATAATATCGCTTTGTCCATGTTGTATTTTTATTCTCCTAAGAGGAGGATGGTTGAATTCTATGGTTTCACCATTATCAAGTTTCCACTTGTAATGATGATCTAAAATAACTATTTCTTTTGGTTCAAGGAATTGTTTTTCTAACCAATCAAAGAAAAATATATGGACTTCATATTCGTATATATAGTCGTAATATTTTTATTTGATGTCTTTTGCTTTGTCAGCAAAGGTTTTGAAGAACCATTCTCTAATTTGTTTATTGTCTTGAGAATTAAAATCTTTATTAAGAAATGCCCTATTTGGTTCAAACAGTTTTTCTAAAACATTAAGCACTACATCTATCATCTATGAATAAGTAGGAGAGTGATTAGGAGAATTTGTATTTTCTAAGCCGGGTTTAGGCTGATTTTGTTGGTAAACCCCTTTTATGGTATCAGAGCCAGTGGGAATGTATAGATAGTCTTTGTAAGACCATACTCATAGATTGAGAGTCATTCGTTGGCATCCTTCTTGCTTCTACAGAGTAGTCCAAGCCGTAAGTCTCTAAGTGGCTGTTAGATCGTTGGTTTAGCTCTATAATGGTTCTGAAAGAGGAATAGTTCCAATCTTAAGTATAAGCTTACATAGAAGATTTACATCTTCCTCTAGTTCTCTATCACAAATGGACTCAGATCCAAGTCCTATACATAGATAAGAAGTAAGGACAGAAGATTTCAACAAATCTATAGAAAATTGGGAAATTCTCAAAATACAGCTTAAGAAAATATACAAACAATCAAAATTGAAATTTTTCAAAAAAATCAGACTATGTCATAGCCACTGAAGAAAGAGTTGTTCCTCTTTCTAATTCTTATGAAAAAATACATCTTTTAAATAGAGAGTTCATCATAAAACATAAATAAAAATACAATTACATTCATATAGGATTAGTCCAAGTAGGAATTAAATCTCTTACAAAAGAAGATCTTACTACATCAATTCTCTTAGTTTTACGAGATTCGTCTCTTGAACTATGATGAATTATCCTTGGTACAGTAGAGACAAGTCTCTGCAAAGGACTTATACATTTTCACTGTTATCCCAATTTCTCAGTTTCTCTTAAGAATAAAAATATTCTTAGAGCTTTCACACTCTAAACCAAAACCCATCATTACAAAATAGTAGATGGATCCATTCCTCTAGCTCTTGTCTATAGAATCCATTACAAAGCTATGGCCTCTGCCTTTGGAAAAAATGCTTTTAAACATAATCCAAGAGGAGAAACACTTCTCCTCCAGACCGATATTTCTAGAGCAAATACAACCATTCCTAGGTCCATTAATTGGAACCAAGTCACTTTACCATAACAATGGGAATTAGAAAACCAAATTCCCCAACAAGTTGTTCAAAATACAAGTCCGACTAATGTCATCCAACATCCAAAAGAAAGGGTGACAATTAGATTTCCTAGAAGATCTTTTGATTCAAGATCTAGTCCTTCTTTTCATACATATTATACAAGGTCAATAGATCTTAATCTCAATAATTTGCCTATAATCACCATCCCTCCAAGTACGAATAGAGACACTCCCACACGCGATATAACACATTTACCTCCTAATAACATTAGAAATAATCTTGAAATACCACATGAACCAGAAATTAGTGGTTTAGACAATATATCAGAGATTTCCAGACCTGTTATTACAGCTCTTAGATGGATAATATATCAAATACCCAATAAAAAAGATTTGCTTAACAGATTATGTAGGTAAAAAATTTTCTCAAAATTTGACATGAAATTATGTTTTTAGCAAATACAAATCAATGAAAAAGATAAATACAAAACAAACTTTACTGTTCCTTTTGGCCAATACAAATGGAATGTTATGCCATTCGGCCTCAAATATGTCCCTTCAGAATTCCAGAAAATTATGAATGGGATTTTCAATCCTTATTCAGAATACATTATAGTCTATATAAATGATGTCATGGTTTTCTCCTCCAATATAGAACAACATTTCAAACATCTTTCTACATTCATAAAAATAATCATACAAAATGATTTAGTAATTTCTCCTAGTAAAATTGTACTCTTCAAAACCAAGATCAGATTCTTAGGTCATTACATTCATTTAAGCACTATAACTCCCATAGAAAAATCAATTTCTTTTATTAATAAATTTCCAGATAGATTAAGGACAAAACTCAATTATAAAGGTTCTTAGATATTCTCAATTATATTTTAGATTTCTTTCACAATATAAATATCCTTTGTAAATCCTTACACCAACGGTTACAAAAGGATCCTCCACCATGAACCTCTATCCATATTAACATTGTCAAACAAATAAAGATTCATGTTAAAGATATACCTTACTTACACCTAGCTAACCCAGCTAGTTTCAAAATAGTTGAAACAATAAATTAGTTTGGATGCCTAAATGTACCGTAAATAGGATAAATTTGTCATATGGTGGCATTATTAAACAAGTCAATAAAAACAAAGAACAAGTTGTTAATTTTATTTCAAAACATTGGAATTCTACCTAACAAAACTATTCAACAATAAAAAAAGAAATACTTGTTATAGTTTTATCTATATCAAAATTCCAAGGAGATTTATTAAATAAAAAATTTCTCTTGTGAATTGATTACAAATCAGCCAAAGACGTTTTACAAAAAGACATTTTAAACATTGCATCAAAATAGATTTTTACCAGATGGCAAGCCATACTTTCAGTATTCAATTTCGACATTGAATTTATAAATGGTTCTTCAAATTCATTACCTGATTTTCTCACAAAAGAATTTTTACGAGGGATACCAATATGACAAGACCCAAAAAAGACAAAGGCAAAGGCAAAGCCATTGCTAAAACCTCCGATACACCACCAAAGCCAACATGCTTAACATCCATCAAGACATGACTTCAAACAGCAGAAAATAATCAATTATTCTTACAACAACATCCAATACCAAAAACACCTTCAAAAGAAGAACCCATACCAGCCCTAGCTCAGCTAGCTGCCATACTACCCAAAGAAACACTAGAGATACTTGCTCAATCTTTACAAAAAACAGTAAAGAAAGAGCCATCCGATACCATTGAGGTAAGCAACAACCCTTCCCTACTTACTACACAAAAACAAGCGGAATACAAAATAATTTCGAATGAGGTGGTCATTAGGCCACAGGCAACCCCTCTTCCTCAAAGATCAAAGTTTTTTCCTAAAACATCTTTTCAGAAAATACTGACTGTAGAAAATGGATTCTTCGATAAAGATCCAATCAAATTTGCAAAAAAATATCTTTCCAAAAAACTGGTTGTTTAAATCATACAATACAAACAAAACCGTTACTTATTATGAGCAAATCTTAGTGGAGATAGAATCAACATTGCTCACTTTGCTAACAAAAATAATACAGAAAGCATCCTCTACTCTACTATATCCATCAGCAAAGTCATACGCCCCTCATACTGGGAAGCCTCACCTCATACATCTAGAAAGTTCCAAACTAGACTTACCAAAAGCCTACCATACTTCTTTTCATATACATACTAGGATTACCAACAAGTTTGATGGAATGTTTTTTTCAAACAAAATACAAATTTCCAACACTCTTGGTTGTTATTTTTAAAAGACAACTTCCCAAGACAAAGCCTTCCAAACCGGTTTGACTCCTATGCGGGATCTCTTTGATCCTTTGAACATAATATTACACTCCATAGTCAAATAAGGATACAAGGTTTTGAGTGAATACTTCATACTAACACCGTATGATATAAGGTTCACATGCCTTATGCATTTATTTATAATATTTAGAATCTCTTGGGTAACAGCATGAGAATTTGAATACAATACATCCACCAAACCCAATGTACCAATACTTGTCCGAAAATACAAAACAAAGTGGTGGGATGGATTCAGATTTATTGACCAAGGATCCGGAGTTGCAGTTAGAACATGGCTAAACAGCTAGAAAACCCAGATAACCACAACCCCATCAAATACATCGTTTTTACAGGAGAAATTCATAGCAAATGCAGCACTTGCTGTGGTCCAAAGCAAAAAGGAATATTGCAACATCCTCAGGACAATGCTCTCGGAAGCGGAAGAATCACAATGTGGATCTTCCAAATCTCAAGATAGTCAAGATGGATCCTCACGGTCACATCACCGTGTAAACACCAATGAAGACGACTGCTACGGGATTAACCTAAACAGATATTAAAAGCCAAGACATCACATGCCAATACTGTTACAGTGGCGCAAAGGCTATACACTGTAGCAAGATAGGCATACACCATTCACTTTACACTCACTTTACACTATTCAGCACTGTAGCACTTTTACTATAGCACCCGCTATAAATACACCCTCTCGACACAAGGGGAGGGGACTCGAAATTTTCAGATGTCTCTTCTCTCTTCTTCCTCTTCACCTCTTGCAAACTATCATCTTTTCAAGCCTCAAGCTTTTTTACCTTGTACCCCTTGGTTTCAAAATAAGTTAGTTTTTCAAATATATAGTTTTATACAGGGTTACTAACTTACATAATAGTTGGTTAACCATTTCTTGTAATACAAACATCGATACTCCCTGGAGTGTAGAATTACCACCCTAGTGGATGACTTGATGCTTTAGTTTCTGCATCTTTCAATACATGTAATTTTCAGTTTATATAATACAAGTTTAGACACCTTCATGGTTGGTTTTTGTTTATGCATACTCTTACTTTATATTTTATATATTGCCTTTGCCATTTACATTATTTTTAATTCTTGCAATTTTATTTAGTTTTATATAGTCTTCATATATTCTCTATTTTTATAGATCTGTTAATCTCTTATACTTCCTTGTTCTCTCATATAGTATTCCAATCCTAACCCCTTTATGGTAGAAATTAAGAAGTTAAAAATTTTAGCTTTTAATTTTTTTTAAATCTATTTCTAGAATAAAAATCTGTTCTAAAAATAAAAAAAATCAAATTGCGTTACCAAATGGATTTATGTTCCAAATCTGTTCCGAGGAACAGAGAAACAGAGAAATAGAGAAATATAAATTTTATCCAAACCAGAAATTCGACTTTGTTAGCTTTATTTTGCATCTCTTCGAGAAATAGAGAAGTAATAAATTTTATTATGCTCTAATTTATCAAAACCAGCACCTAAGTGTCGGAGATCCAGAAATTCGTGCACTTTGTTAGCTTTATCTTGTATCTTTGAATGTGTATTTTCCAATTTTTTTCAAACCATTTCATTTTGACACAGCCACCATCAGCGATATCAATCAATATCAACACATCTTAATGCAAGAACAACGTACTACACATTAAATAAACTTAAGTAGTATCTCTAATTTATCAGTACCAGAACTAAAAACTAATCGAACAGAGGATAATTCAGTAACCGATCTCAGTCCCACACAAGACAAATCTATTTAATCGTCGCAACACAAAAGTAACTCTCATCATATAGTTTCTATCATATTAACCATCACGAGATACGCAGTGAAACCATCCCGGTGCACATCAACCTAGTGAAGCAATTTAAAGAATGGGACAAGGATATACGACTGCATCAAGAAAATCCAGGTCGCACGGGAATAATCATCTACTATAGTGAGAAAATAACGAGATCCATCATGATTTATCGTGTGGTACGGTCCCCAAATATCCACATGAATCAAGGAAAAAATTTCACTAGTACGGGAGCTACCGGATGGAAAAGGCGCACGAGATTGTTTGGCAAGGGGACATATGGGACATTGTGGACAAGGATAAGAGGCACTATGCCCTAATCTTAAATGCATAATAAGATTTTTATCATTGCGAATCAAGTTACACAATGATGATTTATTCAGGGAATTGCAGGAAGAATTGAAATTACTTGTCCAGAAAAAAAGTCCTTCAGAGAGTCTACCCAAGCCCATCGGTTTCCCAGTCGAAAGGTCCTGAAATAAACAGGTGTCAGCATTGAAGATTACCCGACAAGAATTTTCTTGGCAGGATTTGGACACAGAAATCAGATTAAATTTGAATTCTGGGACATAGAGAACATTCTGAAGAATAATCTGGGAATTTAGATTCACTGTTCCTGTCACATAGACATGGGTAATATTCCCATTAGGTAATTCCACTGAAATAGGACGAGCCAATCTGCCATTTATGCTTGAAAAATATCCTTTGTCACATATAATGTGATCACTTGCCCCTGAATCAATTATCCACGCTTTTCTGGAGATAGAATTAATCAAGCAGTGCGTAATACCTGAGAAACTTCTTCCTTTGTTGGAAGTATCCATTTTCTGCAGTGCCTGCATCAGTTGGTGATATTGATCATAGGAAATGGGCTGATCAACATTTTTTCCAGTCGGTCCACTAATTTGATAAGCCGCTGAAATCTTCCTCTCCTTTTCACCAGGTTTCCCATGCAATTTCCAGCAATTATCAATCATATGATTAGTACGTTTGCAATATTCGCAAAAAAATTTACCCTTTCCTTTGAAATTTTTCGCAAAATTCCTTGATGACGTGGCAAAGATCTGGCCGTCGGTCCCTTTAAGCGCGGACTCCTGTCCGCCGTTGGATCTGGTCGCAAGATCAAGTCCTTGCGAGCCGTCCGATCCTCGCAGCCCATCTCGTCCGTCCATTCGAGGGTATTTAAAGGCCCCGAATTCTTCTTCAGCGAAACCTAATTTCGCTCGCCCCTCTTTCTCTCGATTTAGGGTTAGGGTTTTGGTGGCCGTGTCTCGCCGCTCGCCGCGAGCAGCAAGTGCGATGCCCTCGCCGCTCCTGGTGTGGTCTGGTGTCGCGAGCCGCTGATTCTCCTCCTGCACAGCGAGCTGAAAAATCCGTCCGATCGGTGGCATCGGATCCATGGCGAGGATCTGTGAGCGAAAGCCGAGGTATGTTTCGTTCAAAATAAGGAGAAAGCGTGTAGCTTTCTCCCTATCCTTGATGGATCTATACAGTGATTGTCGACTCGGGCACGCGAGCCTCCCTCGGCCGCTCGAGGTTGTTCCACGTAGACGAGAGCCCGTTAAAACAGCGGTGACCGTCATGTTCCCCTGCTTCAGATCGTTTAATTCCTGCATGAGGTTAAAGATTTTTGCCTGATCTAATCTCCCATACATTTCTTTAATGTTATCCCACATGCTTTTTGCATCTTCTGTCGGTGGGAGTCCAGCCGCGACCTCTGAGGAGATGCAGTTGCCGATCCATGTTCGGATCAGGCGATTGATCTTCCTCCAGAGTCGCGCTAATCGCTCTTCGGTAGGTACTGGAATGGTTCCATCAAGGAAACCTTCCTTGTCTTTTGTCGCCAGGGCACGTTGGAACTCCTGTGCCCACTTCGTGTAGTTTTCCGGTCCGGTTAGCTGCTGGCTAATTAGCCGCAGTTCTGGTCCGTCGGCGTTGGAAACGGACGGTGGGTCGCCGGGTTCCGGGGCCGTCCGGAAACGCCGCCCGGAAACGGTAGAAAACCGGTCCGAAATTCGGGTAGGTATTCGCCCCCAGACCCGATTCGCCCGACCCGATTGGATAATCCGCATTGTAAAGACCCGGGTGGGGATTTGTTCCCATACCCGGCTCGCCTGACCCATCTGTCCGCTCCATTCCTTCGGTTGGGCTTGCCCCACTTGTGGTTGGCGGGCCCACGTTGGTTTGGACGTGGCTCTGATGGCCCAAATAGCCAGGCGATGACGAATTAGGGCTCGGCCCAAGGTAAAGCGGATAAGGAATCCACTGGTAAGGTTGGCCCATCATGGGTTGCCCCATACCGAACTGAGCCTGCGTGGGCCGCCACTGGATGGGTTGGGCCTGGAACGGAATTTGTCCATTGGTTGAAGATCCTTCGATTGAAGGGTGAATTGCAGGTGAATTCCGAGCTTGCGAGATCTGGGGAACGACTCCTTCAGAGGGCTGGTCCCGAATGACTGAGGCTTCTTCCTGAGGATTAGCCATGGTAAGTTAAAAAAAATCTTCCTTGAGAGAAACTCTAATGCCTGAAAATATTCTGTTTTGTAGGTCAGAATTTGGGCAGAAGGTCGAGATGGAAGATAGAGGCGGAAGCGAGAACGAAGCCAACAAGGCTCCGATACTACGAAGTGACTTCGACGGGCACGCACCTCCCGCGGTGTTGGTAGTACTAAGCGTGGAAATTTAATTGGGAGACAAATAGGGCCTGGAAGATTCAACTCGGTGACTTCGACGGGCACGCGAGCGTCCACGCGGTGTTGGTAGTAGAGGTCAATGCAATCGATGTCGAGCCGCTTCAAGCTGGCCTCGCACGACGCCCTCACGTACGCAGGGTCGCCTCGGACCTGCCTGTTCCCCTTCCCATCTGCGGAGCTCATCCCGAACTCGGTCGCCACTTGTACTCTCTCTCTCAGCTCTCCCTTCAGTGCCTGCTCGAATTCCATACCGAGTCAACACCAAAGTAAACTACAAAAATTTGCCCCACAAATCAGAAAGCCTAGTCGCCCGAATAGAATTATGCGTGAGCACCGCCGACTGTTCGTGCCGTTTAATAACCAGAACCCACTTGGGGCGACTGTTCAGACCAACCATCTATGCTTCTGCATCTCAAAACTCAGTATATTTCACTGGGTTTCAGACATTTTGCGTTCCGAACTGCGAGAGTCTGACATCTCAAACTAAGAGCCAAGCATGAGAATTGATTACACTGGGGACTAGGGCGTCCAGAAGAGGAATCGGAAGCAAAATCACGCGAAACCCTGTGCGAATTAGCGAAAGCTGATGCGAAAGGTGGAACCTTTCAAGCGACCGCGCGGCTCGAAATCCTAAAGCACCGACCTTTCCGATAAGGATCTCGTTGGTGTGGGGGCCGTAGATGTCGGAGGTGTCGAGGAAGGAGACGCCGGAGTCGACGGCGTGGCGGATGAGGGCGATCATGTCGAGCTCCGACTTGGGTGGCCCGTAGAAGGCATACATGCCCATGCAGTGCAGCCCAGCCCCTGCGCCGACACCTCCAGGCCCTGCGACCCCAGCTTGATCCTCCCCACCGCCGTCGACGACGCCATTGCCGCCCATCTTCGTTCTCGCTCTCGACCGCGATGCAGCAGGAAGACGGTCAACTCAGGGAAGAAACGGTTCTAGTTTCAGACAACGACGAACGAAGACTGTCGTGTACTAAACGTAGATATTGTTAATTGCATTTTTGTATATTAAATTATGAACTTTTCATATTGTTAGTCTTCTTACTAACTTAAACATGTGTTTCGGCAAGTCAAACTTAGTATTAACCATCCTATACTTTATGTGAGCTTATGATCTCGAAAAAATTTCATTAACTTCTTAAATATCAAGCAATATAAAAACAAAAAGGCAAAAACAAAAAGAGTGGAGCAAATGAAAAGGAGAGGATAAGTATGATGATCATCGAGGCTCTCCCAACTGTCTTTGGGGGATTTGACAGTCTTTCAATAGAAGCAACGCGAAGCCCGATTAGGAGTGGGCATAGTTCAGAACTAAAGAAAACCTATCCAATTTCAAAATTTAAGGTATGTAAAATAGATTTCGGATTTCAAAAATTAAGAAAGCCATTTCAATTAGTAGGTTCTAATTTTTAGATAAGTAAAATCTGGAATCTAAAATAAGTTTTTGTGTTTTTATTAATTTATGTATTCGCACAGTCTTGTAATATTCCATACCATCGATGATTAGTGTATAATTTAAAACTGCTAGTCGACTGACATAAAGTCCCACTAGCATTGTCCATGTGTATAGTAACAAATCCTTAGAGAAAGTCGCAAACATTGCAAGTAATTGAACTCGGGCGAATGACAACGGTAAACTCTCTGAAGTTCCGAATTTATTACAGGTGAATAAATACCCCGTTCACGCACATGCTTAAAACAGCCAAACAAGATAGTCTCAAGACACACTGCAGCGCCCCATGCTCAAACTCTATATATCAAAGATTCAGCGACAGAAGCAGATCCATTTCAAAGCAGCTATCCATGGAGAACGGCGCTTTTTCCCTGTAGCCATGCTGCCCTCGCGCATGCCACCCGTGATATCGTCCGCAGAAGCAATCAATTCCAGCTCCTCCATCTCCTCCTGGGTAAGCTTCACGGACAGAGCGCCAACGTACTCCTCCAATATCTCGATCTCGGTCGCACCAGGAATCAGGCAGACATCGTCGCCCTGGTGTTGTACCCAGGCAAGGGCTAGCTGTGGCAGGGTGCATCCTTTTCTTTGAGCAATCACATTCACTCGATTGAATAACTTCGCATTGGGACCCAAGTTCTCTGGCTGGATCTTTGGTAGGGACTGCATAACATACGCCACTGTCTCAGCGGAGAGCATATGAGCAACCGTCATTTTCTTTTTAACGCCATTTTCTACTGCAGCAGGTGCAAACAATAGTAGAAGTGGTTGCCTTGCATGCCATCAGATTGTTTTGTTACTTGACATGATAAGCATTTGGAAGTGAGCAATCACTGTGCATCTGGAAAGCAAGATAAGCAAAAAAGACTATCTTGCAACGATTAAAATATCTCGTTCAAAACCATAAGCACACGAAATGTAGAGGGAAGCGCTCTATCAGCAACCACACAAGGCTGATGGTTTTGACGTAAGATGTGACAGGAGAAACAAAATCGGCGAAGTAAGGTTTCTACATGGAACGATAATCTTTTATCAAACTCGAAAGAAATGCCATATCTAAATGATGTGCGGGATGATATTAGTGGAATTAAAGATCTTTTTTAGGTAAAAAAGAAGACCTACTTCACTTGCCAGGTACAATCGACAGTCAAACAGTTAACGTGGGAAGTCATCCACAATTGGCTTTATGTCCAATACGAACTTGATCCCAAAACTTCCATAAGAAGGGTGTTAGGGAGTACTCACTCAATCACTCTCTTCGTGCACATGCTTATAACAACCACACCACATAGCCTGAAAAATTATGCAGCAGCAAATGCTCGAACTCTGCCTATCAAAGATGCGGCGACAGACACAGGCATGTCTCTAAGCAGCTTTCCATGAAGACAGGGGTGGAGTGTCGGAGGTTTCCCATGTAGAGATGCTGCTATGGTACCTGCCACCCTTCACATTGTCCGCAGAAGCAATCGATTTGAGCTCGGCCATCTCTTCTGGTGTAAGTTTCACTGACAGAGCTCTGATGTTCTGGTTGAAATTCTCCATCTTGGTTGTGCCGGGAATCGGGCAGACGTCGTCACCTTGGTGGTGTACCCAGGCAAGGGCTAAGTGGGATGGGTGGCATCCCTTTCTTTGCGCAATTTCATTCACTCGGTCAAATAACATTGTGTTGTGAGCCAAGTTCTCTGGCTGAAACCTTGGTAGATTCTGCAACATAGAGAACTGTCTCAGCAGAGAGCATTTGAGCAACTATCATTTTCTTTTACGCACCAAATTCTACCGCAACAAGTGCAAAAAATACTAGAAGTGGTTGCATTGTATGTCATCAGATTGTCTTGTTACTTGATATGATAAGCATTTGGAAGTTCGTAAGCACTGTGTTTAGTAAAAGATCATCTCGAAAGGATTGGGCTATGTAGTTCAAAATCATAAGCATTTGAAATGCAGAGCGAGTGCTCTAGCAATCCATTTATCACAGTTAAAAGAAATCACAAATCTAGATGATTTGTAGAAGAATATAATCAGAAGCAAAGCTCTTTTTCCTTAAAAAACAATAGCTACTTCACCTGGCGCAATCACAAGTCAACCATTAATTACGAGCAGTATCCAACAATTGGGTTCATGTCAGACTGTCAGAAACATAATCCTAAAACTTCCATAAGAAGGGTGTTAGGGAGTCATCGCTCAAGAGCGGGTTGTGTCAAGATATTATTTATCATGTGAAGAAAGATGAGTATAAAAAAGGACAGAGGCCTGAGACCGGATACTGATGTCAGTTATATGGAGGAGATATCGTAATCTTGAGAAGTAAGAGGAGAGAAAAAGGATGGGTGGAAAGTGGGGAAAGGATGGTGAATAGCAAATGGTGGGATGCCTGGTAAACAGAGGAACTTACAAATCTCTTACAAATAAATCTATAGTAGTTCATCGCAAAAGCATGAGAATACGGGGAACTGCCTCTTTTAGGCTCATCAAGCTATTTATTATTATTTTACACTAATCTATAATCACGAGAGGTGGGATGTATGGCGAGTGCTGAATCGAAGACATACGAGAATATAAAGCCTTTATGTCACCAATTCTTATTTACACCACCCAATACTTTTTCTGTATATCACAAGCACTGGTAATAATATAGCAAAAAGAACGACAGTCACAGTGAGCACCTAATTATGTTGATCAGCAGAAACAGACCTGTCTGAAGTCATCCTTGGGGAGATTCTCCAACAACTTGGAACCAACAGAAAAGAATCCTCGTCCTAAAGGACTGTACGCAACAATTCCAATGCCAAGCTCCCTAGTCACAATGTTCAGGAAGAGTAGAGTCAGAAGAAAACTGTTGTCACTGCATAAACAAATTGATGGAGTGATATCCTACCTGCATGTGGGAACGATCTCTGCCTCCACATCTCTTGACCACAGCGACCGCTCCAATTGCACAGCTGTGATGGGATGAACAGCACGTGCTCTTCTGATGGTTGATGCAGAGGCCTCCGATAAACCAACGTACTTGATTTTACCCTCTTCAATGAGTTTCCTTAGCTCTCCAATCTTCAAATATTCACATGCCATAACAACAACAGTCAAGACCTTACATGTCAAGATCCAGAAATTCATGCACATTATTAGCTTTAATTGTGTCCCTATCCCTCAATGGTATGTGTTCCCTGACTATTCCACCATTACATTTTGACCTGGCAGTTCTTAGCAAAGATCAGTAGATCTTTATGCATCTCTATGCAACAAAGAATTTGCTAGGCATTAAGAAGTTAACAGACGTAGATTTCTCAAATCTATCACAGAATAGGGCAAATAACAGAATTATTAAATTGATGGAGGTAGATTTCTTTAATCTATGACGGAGAGGTTAAATAACAGAAGTATTCCAAGTAATTGTTATATTTGACAATGATATGTCAAGAATCAAATGTCTCTACAGAATGATCCAACTTTCAAAGTGATTTTCCGATATAATTTAGGATGCACCCAATAGCACTTTCGTCTCAAAGGAAGATTTCAAATGGCACTTGTGAAAGATCCCATAAGACAAAAACACAGCCACCGAAATACTAAATTCCATGACCTCTCGGCGTCTGTACCTTAACTATCAATTGAACTTAACTCACAGCTATACCTCAACTATCAACTGAACTTAACTCACAGCTAACAATATCTTACGAGTCAAAAGGCAAGGCAATAGTCAATTTCTGCCGCGGAGTCCGACAAACTATTGACAACGCGACGATGCGTCATTGACAGCAATCTAGTTTAGCAACTGGATCATATGGCTCGGAGAAAGTCTCGAGAGGCAAAGGTTTAACGAGGATCCCTACAGTGACTTCCATGGGGACGCGAGTGTCGATATGGTGCTGGTAATAGAGGTCGATGCAATCGACGTCGAGCCGCTTCAAGCTGGCCTCGCAAGCCGCCCTCACGTATGCCGGATCGCCCCAGATCTCGCTCTTTCCGTCCGCTAAGCTGACTCCGAACTTGGTCGCCAATTCCACCTTCTGCCTCACCCCTCCCTTCAGTGCCTGCTCAACGTCAACCCCGAAATTAGAAAACGAACACGCAGGATCAGAGCACTCTGCTCGATGAAGCTAAATTTCGTAACACATTAAGCACATATAATTCATGCAGAGGCAAAAGAGAGACTGAGAGAACCGACCTTTCCGAGGAGGATTTCGTTGGTGTGAGGACCGTAGATGTTGGAGGTGTCGAGGAAGGTGACGCCGGAGCCGACGGCATGGTGGATGAGCTTGATCATGTCGGGCTCAGGCTTGGGCAGGCCGTAGGCAGCGGACATGCCCATGCAGCCCAGCCCCTGCGCCGACACCTCGAGGCCCTGCGACCCCAGCTTGATCCTCCTCACCGCCGTCGACGCCGCCATCGCCGCCGCCACCGCCGCCGTCTAGCTCGAAGTCAATGCAGAGAAGAGAGGACGGAGAAGAGACAATTTGAGAGCTCGCTCGCGCGCTCACGGTTTACCAGACAACGAAGCCCTTGGTTGGGCGTGATGAGTCAAAAAGACAGCAAATGACGCACGTGCTGACGTAAATTCTCGCTGCCCACTTCTCCAACGGCCAATTTTAAAAACGAAATGCTGACCTCGTATGTACTATGTTTGACGAAAGGTTGAGCACCGCCAAAAAGCTCTATTCATATGTGACGTAAACACCCAGAAAAATCCTGGACATGTCCATTTCCATGAGAAAATAATGGCTTATGAGATGGGATTCAAACTTTTTACCCCATATTTTATTGCCTTCTTTTCACATTCAGATTTTGTTCAAAAATACCGTGACCCTCTATGGAAAAATTCTGACTTGTCATAAAAATTTTTCAATTTAATTTTGGATAAAATTGAAATAAAGTTGAAGATATTTGTGTCATAATGGATTAGTTTAAGGTTTTTGGTCACAAAAAAATAAGTTGGGATATTTGTGTCATAGTAAGCATAGTTGGGACTTTTGGATATTTGTCCGTAATGTAAATAGAATAAAGGTTTATATCATATTGCATCTAGTCCACAATTTTAAAATTTCAACAATTAATTGCATCATATTCAAAAAAGGCATGCTTGTAATCAATGTAAAATATTATTTCCAATGACAAAATTAATCACGTAACTTAAAAAGCATGTCTGAATTGAAGTACCCATCACCATAGTTATTCAAAAAAGATATACCTGTGACCGGTGTGCAACTTCTTTTCCACCAACACAATTAATCATGTGGCTTAAAAGACACGTTTGGCTTAAGTATCGATCGTTGGTACTTATCCGCTGACTTTGAAGTTATGTAAAGAGAAAGATTGAAGCATAGACGAAGGCTACAATCCTCAATCACTGGCTGCCATCCTTAATCGTCAGATCCTTTCTTTTCACACTACGAAGGTATTAAGTATTTTGTAAATTAAATTATTATCATAACATATTTATTATAATATAAAAAATATAAATTGGCACATCACTCTAAACCAATACACGTGTAATAAATTTATCTCTCATAAGTTTCCGTTAAATTTTATCGTCAAATTATTAGGTTATATAATATTTAACAATTGATGAGTATACCAATTTGGAGTTTTATCCTTTATTTGTCACATGTGTATGGTTTATGGTTTTTCATTATATTAATCAAATTTGAAGGAAACTGATGAAAAGTAAATTTATTACAAATGTACTAATTTAGAGTTTTTGATAGTAAAAAAATTAGTTTGATCTAAATTTATCACAGATATCCCACTTTAATGTTTTTTATAATCAAAAAATTAATTTAAAGTAAATTTATTATAATTACATTAGCCTGAAATTTTTCATATTATGAGCCTTTATCGTTTGTGGATATGATTTTCTCGTTCTACTTTTTCCATGTGTACTCCGATGGTTTCTAGAGGAATAGCCTATTAATGTATAGGGGCACAATATGATGATTGGCAACTGATTCCACGCTGTCTTGTCTACAGGCACTAAGTAGATTAGAGTTCAAGAACACAACATGACACAACTCTTCGCGTAAGGACCTAAAAAAACATATATCCGGATAACATTGCGCAATTTAAACCCCACCAGCCCCCCCCCTTCAAAAAAAAGTCCTATACTATTTTGGTAAACTCGCACATTATATCCGGATACTTTACTAATATCTAGGAGCATAAAAATGGATTATTTGATAGCTCATGGAACATCTTCGAGCTCATGAATAGGTTAAATCTATACTTTTTACTCAAAATGATTTACAAGTAAATGGTGATAACAGAATAGATGATGTCCAGCTTCCAAGCTGGAAATCTCCTAATGCTTCAACCTATTGCGCCAACTCTGCTAAGGTTATTATAACATACTATTGACAAACCAAATCATATTCGTTATTTTTTATACAAGTAATTTTTTTTTTTTTTTGGATGTTCATTTTATAGCAAACTCATAACTATGAGTTTGATAATTTGATTATGAGAAGTTCATGATATAGACTAATGATTATCTGAGACAATTATGCTATCCCACACTACATGGTCCTTCTTTGACTTATTAAAGGGACTACATTTTAGTATGTAGAAATCAAGGCTCTCGAGCCTCAAAAGCTTTTTGATTACATGATGCATAGAATGACAAGTGAAGAGCATACTTACGGAAGCAACTCATCAAATTGAATTAACAGCATTACTTTAAGCGTTTAATGACATCGGACTTCGAGGAAGGGAAGAAAGTGTTTAGAGAAATAGGGTGTATATGAATGGATTTTGTCAAACTCAACTTCTTCAACTTCATCGAGAAATTACCAAAGTGTGATGCACCAATAGTGCAAGCACCTGTTTTGAGAACAATAATACAAACATTAGATACAACAGACCACTAGATACAAAGGAACACATAATGGCAAGTGAAGAACATACTTGCGAAAACAACTCATCATATTGAATTAACCGTGTTACTCTAAGCTCTTAATGACATCAGACTTTGAACGAAGAGAGGAAAGTGTTTAGAAAAGTGGAGTGTGTTTGAGTGGATTTTTTCAAACTCTAATCTTCTTCAACTTTGTCGTCGATATCCTAAGAAATTAAATTAATTTCAAGGGTTAAAAATTTTAGATATATATTTCTAAAATAGAAATCTGTTTTAGAAATAAATAAATCAGGCCCATGTTTTTAGGACAATAATAAATTTTATCAATAATTTTTTAGGACAATCACACTAGATACAAAGAACCATACACTAGATACAAAGAACCATACTTGCATCTTGTAAGACGCTTTTTAAGATGGAAAGACAATACTAAAAGGATCTTGGCCAAACGTAGGACCCCTGTTACACACAGTACGGCTTCTTTGGTATATATCCAACGGAATTTATCCATTTTATATTGACAAATAAAAAAGTCCAAGTTCACAATAACGATACTTCTCGTGGGGAAATTTTAAGTGTGAAGCTCAAAATGTCCTATAGCTCTTCTTTCTTTTACTTAGCTTCTTTTTCTGTAAGAAAATTGACAAAAAGGAGTCAAAACTCCATATGCATAGCAACTAGCAAGAAAGTCCACACATGGGCACCTTCACGAGAGCATCAAGTCGTGATTTACTTTTCTGTTAACACTGATGACATCCAGTTCAGCAATCGTGCTGTTATAGAAAACATGCCTCTTGGCATTTGCTCCAGTAAGTAACCAATCCTGAGAGAACGTTGTAAAGATTGAAACTTGAAAGTATGAAATCACGGCTGAGGTGAATAGAGTTTCACTTTAGTATGTATGGCCAAGTCAAATTGCTCAAAATCTTAGTTTTGGGATTCTGAAAGTCACCCTGATGAATTGGCATGGTCGGTTCAGTTAGAATTCAGCTCGCCCTATGTTTCTCGAGTAATCTTCCCAATAAGCTTATCACACACATATAATCTTCTCACAGTGATTGTCATTTAAACAAAATGACAACAGTTACTCTCTGAAGTTCAGAGTTTATCACAGGATCACAAGCACTCTCTTTGTGCACATGCTTATAACAACCACACCACATAAACTGAAAATTATTGCTGCAGCAAATGCTCGAACTCTAAATATCAAAGATGCAGTGACAGAAGCAGACCCGTTTCTAAGCAGCTTCCCATGAGGAAAGGGGTGGAGTGTCCGAGTTTTCCCATTTAGAGATGCTGCTATGGTACTTGCCACCCTTCAAATTGTCTGTAGAAGCAATTGATTCGAGTTCGGCCATCTCTTCCAGTGTAAGCTTCACTCACAGAGCTCCGATGCTCTGCTTGAAATTCTTGATCTTGGTCGTGTCGAGAATCGGGCAGACATCGTCGCCCCAGTGGTGTGCCCAGGCAAGGGCTAACTGTGATGGGGTGCATCCCTTTCTTTGCGCAATTTCATTCTCTCGGTCAAATAACTTCCCGTTGTGAGCCAAGTTCTCTGGCTGAAACCTTGGTTGCCTCTGCATAACATAGAGAACTGTCTCAGCGGACATTTTCTTTTTAGCACCAAATCCTACCGCAACAAGGGCAAACGATACTAGAAGTGGTTGCATTGCATGCCATCAGATTGTCTTGTTACTTGATATGATAAGCATTTGGAAGTTCGCAAGCGCTGTGCGGGGAGCATATATCTCGAAAGGATTGATGTAGTTCAAAATCATAAGCATTCGAAATGTGGACCTAGTAATCTAGCACTCCATCTATCACCTCAAAAAGAAAGAAATCACAAATCTAGGTGATTTATAGCAGAATATTATCTGAAGTAAAGCTCTTTTAAGCTAAAAAAACAATAGCTACTTCACCTGGCGCAATCACTAGTCAGCCACTAATTGTGGGCAATAACCCACAATGGGGTTTATGTCAATAACATAATCCCAAAACTTCCATAAGAAGGTTGTTAGGAAGTCCTCATTTAAGAACGGGTTGTGTTGAAATATTATTTATCTTGTGAAGAAGAAAGATGAGTATTAAAAAGGACAGAGGCCGGAGGCCCAACACCAGTGTCCATTATAAGGAGGACATATCCTATTCTTGCGACGAAAGATGAGCGAAAAAGAATGGGTGGAAAATAAATAATTTTAAAATGACGAAAAATGTTTTCATCAAATGTTTGGATATAAATTATTATCGGTAATAATAATATTTTTATTGATTAATTATTTGAAGTGATACAAATAGTCATTTTTAAAAATAATATTTTTCAAATTATTAATGTACCGTGAAAAAAATGGAGTCCAAACTAGTAAATTAGAGGTCCAGAGCATAACAGGACACTACTCTTAGAGAAAAGGCCTAAAAAAATGGCGCAACTTAAGAGGGTGACGAAAATGTATACCCAACAACATTTCACAACTGTAACCACAAAAATAAAATAAAATAAAATAAAATATGACATTTACAATTTTAGTAAACTTGCACATTATATCCGAATACTTTACTAATATCTAGAGGGCACAAGCGTAAATGTGGATTATTAAAAGGCCTATGGAAGATCCTACGACCTCACAAACAGGTTAAATCCGTACCTTTTACCCATGGTGATTTACACATAAGTGGTGATAATGGAACAGATGACATCTAGTTTTAAAGCTAGAAATCTTTTGATGCTCCAACGAGCTACTCCAACTCCACTAAGGTTATTATAACGTACTATTAACAAACCAAACCATTTTCGTTATTTTTTTTTACAAGTATTATTATTATTATTTTTTTATTTTTTATTTTTTTTTTGGGAATTTCCCATTGTATCACAAACTCAAAACTATGTGCTTGATGCTTTGACCACGAGGAGTTTATGGTATACATTAATGATTATCTAACCCAATTGTGTCATCCCTGACCATACGGTCCTTCTTTGACTTTTCAAAGAGGCTGTATTATAGTCTCTAGAAATCATGCTTTGACCATGAGGAGTTTATGGCATACACTAACTAGTATTTGACATAATTGTGTCATCTCACGCCATACGGTAATTCTTTGACTTTTCAAATGGATTATAGTTTATGGTGTGTTTGGTAATATTTCTATTCAAAAATTGTTCCCAAAAACAGAAATAGAAAAAACTATTTCGTCCCGGGTAACAATTTTTTAACAAATAACGCGTTTAGTAACTGCACAAAATTTCTATTCCTAAAATAGAAAAAGAACAGAAACACGTTTGATAAACATGTATAATTTTTTTTATTTCTTTTAATTTTTTATATTTTTTATATTTTTTCTTTTTTTCTTTTTCCTTTTTCCTTTTTCTTTTTCTCTTTGGCCGGTCGCACGGCCACCGTCGTGGCCAGCAACCGGCTGGCTGACGTCCGATGTGCTCGTTGGAGGCCAACTTGGCCCCGGCTAGGCTCAGCCTCACCCAAGTAGCGCATGGTTGGCCTCGCCCTGGCCTGGTGAGGCTCAGTCTCACGCCGATTGGGGAGGCCAAGCCTCGCCGTGGCTGCGCGAGGCTTGGCCTTGCTGCACCATCGCCAGGCGACGCCGTCCTGGAGGTGGCCTGGTGAGACCAAGCCTCAACGATGGCTGAACGAGCTCGGCCTCGCCAAGCCCAAGCAAGGCCAAGCCACGCACGGCCACGGCGAGGCTCAAGCGGACGAGCATCGCCATGGCTCGACCTCTTCGAGGGCTAGCAAGGTCGCTGGCTCTCATCTGGCCGGTTGATGGCACCAACCATGACCAAGGCCGGTGACCGACAAAAGGAAGAAGAAGAAGAAGAAAAGAAAGAGAAAAAAGAAAAAGAAAAATCAGAAGAAAAAAAGTGTTTCTCGGAAGTGTTCTCGGGAACAAAAAACAAGTTTTTTCTACTTCTTGTTTCTGTTTCAAATTTGTTCTCGGAAATAAAAGTGCAAACAAACTCGTTTCTATTTTTTTTTTTTTTTGTTCCCCGGAACAAAAGAACAAAAATTTGTGTTCCGGGATTTGAACAAACGTGTTTCTATCTCTAGAAATCATTAATCTATATTATAAGGCTAACTTTTCTAATTTACAGGATCCACAAAGTGATAAGCGAAAAACATTCTTATGAAAACAACTCATCGTATTGAATTAACAATATAACTCTAAATTTTTAGTGACACCAGACTTTGAGGAAGAAAAGAAAGGGTTCAGAAAGGCGATGGAACAATAGTGCAAGCACATGTTAGGGACGGTATCTGAATGGATTTTTTCAAACTCTGATCTTCTTCAACTTGGTCGAGAAATTACCCAAGGGCGATAGACCAATAGTGCAATCACATGTTTTTAGTACAACTATACAAACCGTAGATAGGACCACTAGATCCAAAGGAACGCAAATGCATCTTGCAAGATGCTTTTTCAGACCGAAGGAAAATACTAAAAGGATTTTGGCCAAAAATTAGACTCTTGTTACACACGGTATAATAATATGACTGACAGGCTTCTTTGGTACTTCTCCAACGGAATTTGTCTATTTAATATTGATAGATAAAAATATTTCCAAGTTCACAATATCCACAGTTTTTGCGAGGAAATTCTTGTTGTTAAGTGTGAAGCTCAAAATTTCCTATCGCTCTTCCTTTTTTGTAAGAACACGCATTGGCGCCTTCTTGATAAGTATGATGATCAATCGAGGCTCTCCCGCCAGTGCCATAGGAGGCCTCGACGGTCTTTCAAGAGAAGCAATGGTGCCGTTGCAGAAAAAGTTCCTCTTAGCATTGCTTCTATGTATTGTATCCAATCCTGAGAGAACGTTGCACAAGGTCTAAGTATTGAAGTCACGATTGCGGTGAATACCGTTTCGCTTTAGTATGTATGGACAAGTTGAACTCCTCGAATCCAGGTTTTGTGATTCTGAAAGTCACCCTGATGGATTGGCATGGTGGGCTTGGTTAGTGTTCAACTCGCTTTGCATTTCTTGAGTGATTATCCCCTGATTAGCTTACTACACATCTATAATCTTCTCATGGTGAGTGTCACTTGTACAAAATGATAACAGTTACTCTCCCAAGTCCAGATTTTATTACAGCATAATAAGTACTCTCCTCATACACGTACTTATAACAGACACAAGGCAGCGTCCAATTACTTTAGCAGCAAATGCTCAAACTCTGTATATGAGAGATGCAGCAACAAAAGCAGACATGTTTCTAAGCAGCTTTCCATGAAGAAAGGGGTGGAGTATCAGAGTTTTCCCACGTAGGCATGCTGCTTCCGTACCTGCCACCCTTGACATTGTCCGCCGAAGCAATTGATTCCAGCTCGGCCATTTCTTCTGGTGTAAGCCTTACAGATAGAGCTCCAATGTTCTGGTTGAAATTCTCGGTTTTGGTCGTGCCAGGAATCGGGCAGACGTCGTCACCCTGGTGGTGTACCCAGGCAAGGGCTAACTGTGACGGGGTGCATCCCTTTCTTTGTGCAATTTCATTCACTCGATCAAATAACTTCGCATTGTGAGCCAAGTTCTCTGGCTGGAACCTTGGTATGGACTGCAAAACATAGAGCACTGTCATAGTGGAGAGCATATGAGCAACTTTCATTTTCTTTTTTAGCACCAAATTCTACAGCAACAAGTGCAAACGATACTAGAAGTGGTTGCATCGCATGCTATCAGATTATCTTGTTACTTGATATGATAAGCTTTTGGAAGTTCACAATCACTGTGTATTTAGAAATCACGATTGAAAACATTAAACCATATTGTTCGAAATCATAAGCATTCGAAATGAGGAGAGAAGTGCTCTAGCAATAACCACACAAGACTGATGGCTTTGATGTAAGATGTGACAACAGAAACAAAAGCAACAATCTATCTACATGCGGTGGTATTCATTTACAACACTCAAAAGAAGGAAATCACAAATCTACATGATTTGTAGAAGAATATGACTGAAAGTAAATCTCTTTTTAGCCTAAAAAACAATAGCTACTTCACTTGAAAGGCACAATCACTTGTCATATACTAATTGTGGAAGTAATCCACAATTGGCTCTATGTCAGATAAAAAACTTGATCCCAAAACTTCCCAAAAAGGGGTGTTAGGGAGTCGTCAGTCAAAAACTGGTTCTGTCAGGACATTTTGTGAAGAAAGATGAGAACAAAAGAGGACAGAAGGCTGAGGCCGGATACCAGTGTCACTTATATTGAGGAAATATTGCTATATCTTATGAAGAAGGATGAGAGAAAAAGGATGGGTGGAAAGGGATGAAAGGATAGTGGATAGCAAATGGTGGGAAGGCTGGGAAACAGGAACTTAAAAGTCTATATATGTTTATTCCCAAAAGCATGAGATTGGGAAACTGCATCTTTCAGGCTCATTATGCCACTAAGTATGATTATACACTAATGTAGAATCAGAACGGTGGGTCTGGGGCTACCGCTGGATTGAAACATAAAAAGAAGTCTAAAGCATTTGTGACACCAATTATTATCCAACCCACCGGCTACTTCTTCTGTACACTAAAAGAACTCGTAGTTTCCAGCACTTCAACAATAGTAACAGTCGCTGTGAGCATCTAGTTATGTTGATCAGCAGAAACAAACCCGTCTGAAGTCATTTTCAGAGAAACTCTCCGCTAACTTGGAACCAACTGAAAAGAATCCTCGTCCTAAAGGACTATAGGCAACAATTCCAATGCCAAGCTCCCTATTAACAAATTAAAGGAAGAGCAGAGTCAGAAGAAAGCTGCTGTTGCTGCATGAGCAAATTAAAAGAGTGATTTCCTACCTGCATGTGGGAACGATCTCTGCCTCCACATCTCTTGTCCACAGCGACCACTCCAATTGCACTGCTGTGATGGGATGAACAGCATGTGCTCTTCTGATTGTGGACGCTGAAGCCTCAGATAACCCGATGTACTTGATTTTATCCTCTTCAACGAGTTTCTTTAGCTCCTCAATCTTTGAATATTGACATGATAACAGAACAAAGATTAGTAAATCTTTATGCATCTCAAAGCATCAAAAAAGTTGCTAGGCATTGAGTTAACGGAGGTAGATTTCTCTAATCTATCACTGAAGAGGGCAAACAAAAGAAGTATTCCATGTATTTTTCATATTTTACATTGATATGTCAGGAATCAATGTCTCCACACAAAGCCCAGGAACAACTTTCAATGTAATTCTCGCATGTAAATTAGGATGAACCCCATAGCACTTTCATCTCAAAGGAACATTCAAATAATTTTCGTGCCCGTTGACCATTAACTTGCAAGAGATGCCATTAAAACAAAAACTCAGCCACTAAGGCCCTTTTTGGTAACCATCCAAAGAGGGCCAAATTCTGATTCTTTGTTCCCGAAATCAGTTTGGGCCTAAAATCGCGTTTGGTAAAATTTTTGTTCCCGGGAACAGATTGGGAATAAAATCAAGAATAAAAAAAAAAAAGTTGATTCTTGTTCCGGGAACGAATTTGAGAATCAAAATAAAAAAATTTTCTTCTTCCCTTCAGCCATCTCGCGATCGCCGTCCACCACCGCTTGCCACCGTCTGCCGGCCGCCGCTGGCCGCCGTCCCGCCGGCCGCCGATCCGGTGAGCTCGTCGGAGGCTCGCCAAACTAGGGCAAGGTCTAGCGAGCTCGCCGGAGGCAAGCCCAGCCACCGGCGAGGCTCGGCCTCCCCCGATCCGGCGAGGCCGAGCCTCACTGGTGGCCAAGCGAGCCTTGCTTTGGGGCCGGGCGAGGCCTCGCCGGGATTGGGCAGGGGCTGGGCAAGCCTCGCGACGCCCGGCAAGGGCTAGGCAAGCCTCGCGACGCCTGGCCCCACCGGTGGCCGGGCGAGGCTCACCCGGCCTCGCCCGGTGGGCAAGGCTCGGCCAATGAGGGTTGGCCTCGCGAGGGCCGGTGACACTCCGGTGAGGTTGCCGGCCCTCATCCTAGCTCGGCCGGTCTTGCAACCGGCCACAAGAAGAAGATGATGATGAGAAAAAGAAAAGAAAAAAGGAAAAAAAAAAAGAAGAAAAAGGAAAAATGAAAAGAAAAAATGAAAAAATGAAAAAAAGAAAAAAAAAGTAAAAAAGTAAAAAAAATTATTTAAAAATTAAAAGAAATTGATTTGAAACAGAATTAATGAGCACGATACCAAACGTAATTCTATTCCAGAATCATAAATTTTGGACAATTACCAAACGACTTAAAATGCTTAAAATCAGTTCCCGATAATAGAATAAAAAATAATCAATTCTTATCAGAATCTACTCCCGGGAATATAATCGTTACTAAACGCGCCCTAAAATACTGAATTCCACATCCTCTTTAAGTCTCAGTTGACAATTATCTTACAAGTCAAAGGCAAAAGAAAGTAGTCAATCTCTTCCACAAAATCAAACAAACTTCTAACACCATGACGATGCATCATCAATACTAATCTAGTCTACAACTGACCACATGGCGCAGAGAAAGTCTCAAGAGGGAAAGGTTTAATGAGGATCCGTACAGTGACTTCAATGGGGACCCGAGTGTCAACACGGTGTTGGTAGTAGAGGTTGATGCAATCGACGTCGAGCCGCTTCAAGCTGGCCATGCAAGCAGCCCTCACGTACGCTGGATCTCCCCGGACATCCACCTTCCCGCCCACAAAGCTACATCCAAACTTGGTAGCCAATTCCACCTTCTGTCTCACTCCTCCCTTTAGTGCCTGCTCAAAATCGACACCAAATCAACACGAAAAACACCAAGTTTCCCCCAAACAATGACAAACCAAGACGCGGGATCATAGAATTCCGCACGGTCAAGCTAATATCATAACACCATAAGCATATCCTCTGCACGCGGAAGCTGAGACTGAGCTCAATGCACCCGAGCCTGAAAGCAGATCAGATTAGGAAGGCAATAAAAAGACTGATCAACATACAGATATACGCGCGAGGACTGTCGGCTGGTTGATCTAAAGAAGCCGCGAAATTTTAAGACGGGATATCTAAAAGAGCAGACCTTCCCGAGGAGAATCTCGTTGGTGTGGGGGCCGTAGATGTCGGAGGTGTCAAGGAAGGTGACGCCAGAGTCGACGGCATGGCGGATGAGTGCGATCATGTCGGACTCCGACAAGGAAGTGCCGGAGATGCGGGACATGCCCAGGCAGCCCAGCCCCTGCGCCGAGACCTCAAGACCCTGCGACCCCAGCTTGATCCTCCTCACCGCCGATGCCGCCATTGCCGCAGTCAACACCTAGCTCGAGGTCGATGCAGAGAAGAGAGACCGGAGAAGAGACAGTTCGAAAGCTCGCTCGCTCGTCCGCTCGCTCGACCGCTTTCTGCACTGAGACGATGATTAAAATGATGGGGCGAGCCGAGCTTTAATATTAGGGAGGCGAGAGATTCCACGCTGTCTTGTCCACGAGCGCTCTGAAAACAACACTTACCTGCAACATCGGTGGAGCTGCCGTCGATTCCTCGTTCATTGGTCGGGAATGACAGGTACCCGGCTTTTTGGTGAAATCACCCGAACAGTACGGCACTACTTAGAAAGTTACGAAGACGATTAGTTATGTGTCCATTTTCAATTTTAGTGAACTTGCCGGCCATATCCGATTTTATTTTATTATAATCCAGAGCCACCAATGTTGACAGCTCGGGAAAAATGTCGTAATCTCATGAATGTAGTCTATATTTGTTTCTCAAAACAGATTATACATGGTAGGTACTGAGAATTAGATAAGTGAGAACCAGTCTTGTTCCAAATTTTAGAACATGCATAGTAAATTTTAACTTCCAAAAATTGAATAACATATTTCAGTAGACAAAAAATCTGAAACCTGGAACGTAAAATAATTTTTTATATTTTTCTTAATTAATGTCTTCATGTGATCTTGTGACATTTCATTGCCTCCCATAATGAGTATGCAATCTAAAATCATTAGTTTAAACTTCCATTTTCGATATTATCTATAACTAAAACTTTTAATTTGTTAATATTTCATAATTTTTGTATATTTAAATATGAATTGTGATCGGTGGATTATATCGAATAATAGTCATTAAGAATACAAGTGAAACCTAGAATCTATGACAAGATAAATTCTAGGTTCCTAAGTATGTAAGATAGGTTCAAGGTTCCAAAGATTAGGAAACATGTTCCAACAAGTAGGTTTCAAGCTCCAAATAAAACTTAAATGGAACTTACACCACTCACCCCTAACATGTAAGTTGTGAGATTTCAACCGATGACCTCAAGCTTCTAACCTAGAAATCCCCAAACTATTCAACCGATTGCGCTGACTCTACTAAGGTTACTATCGCATGGGAAAATTATTCAAAAAGTCTCAAATTTATCTTACTTTTGTCAATTCAATTATAGACATTTCAATTTTATCAATTAAATTCTAAATATTTTCATAAATTTTCAATTAAGTCTATTCAATTAATTTTGGCTGAAAATCAACATAGACACCCATCGTCCTATATGGCACAATCGACATTAACAAGGGCAATTTTTAATAATAGTTTACTTTTTCTTTTTCTTTTTCCTCTAACCTTGGACTGGCGAGGGTGTGAGGCCCTCATTTGGAACCAAGCAAGGGTTGCAACCCTTGCCAATTGGCTGGCAAGGGCTATAATGCCCTTCCCTCAATGCCCTTGCCTAATCCAAGCAAGAGCAGCAATGCCTTCGCCCAGGCCAAACGAGGGTCACCAACCCTTGCCAACCTAGGGTTTGGAAAAAAAAGAAAGAAAAAATAATTCAAAAAAATTAAAATATTATTAAAAACTATCCGTGTTGAATGACCAGTCCACCTTAGCAATTTCTGATTAAAATTGGTATGATGGACTCACGTGGTAAAATGTGAAAATGTTTAAAATTCAATTAATAAAATTGAAAGGTTTGGAATTGAATTAATAAAAGTGCAATACGTTGAGGATTTTTTGGGTAATTTTTCCAATGGACCAAATAATTTTCCTTAATTTTTGTTACATGTACTTTTTCTTTGATTTTCACATTTCATGGCAAAACTCATTTTCCCCATATGATGAGGACTATGAGGTTGATGTTTTTGACTAGACAAGGCCCAATTGGTATGCACGAACTAGAACTAACGTTTTTAAATCAAGAAATGTTGGTTGAATGAATCCATTTTGGGAATTTTCCCGGCGGAGTGATAAAAGTCCAAGCTTAAAAAAAAAAAAAAAAAAAAGACCAAATGCACTAGATCCACACTTTTTGTCGGGAAGCTAATTCTGTTTTTTCAAACGCTATATTCATTTCACATAAATTTAACGATTTTGAAAATATTTTTTTTTGAAAAAAAAAATCAATTGTATCATTTGAAATAATTAGTGAAAGAAAAATTTTTTACATTATCAACAACAATTTATATCCAAATATTTTTATGGACAATGAAAATATTTTTCTAGCGATTTAGGATTAATATCATGATAAACTCCAAACTAATACCCTTGTGTTCAAAATTAGGTTTTGGGTCACTGAAAACTCCAAACTTATACACATGTGATAAACTTATCATAAACTAATGTTTGGTTCACTAAAAACCCTAAACTAGTATACCCGTAGCATATTTATCATCTAGCAATTTCCATCAAATTTTACCGTGAAATTACTGAGTTCGATAAATATTGACAATTCAATTGATATAACAAGTTCAAACATAAATCCATATCAATTTAGGAAAATTTTGTCATAAATATATCAATTTAGATTTTTTGATGATCCAAAGATTAATTTAGGATAAATTTGTCACATTTGTATCAATTAGAATTTTTGTGGACCCAAAAATTATTGGCATAAATTTATCTAGTTTAGAGTTTTTCATAATATTAATCATTTGTAAATAATATGAGTGACTATTTTTAAGAAAATATTTTTAAAATTATTTATTTTTGGCGAAACAAACAGAGTTTGAGTGTGAAGCTAAAAGCCTCTTGGCCTCTCTTTTTTTATTATTAAAAAAAATGAGTAATTGAAAAATAGGAGTTGAAACTCCATATGTATAGCAATTGGCAAGGAAGTCCGCACACGCATTCCCGTTCCCGCATAGTATAATGATCAATCGAGGCTCACCCGATTGTGCCTTAGGAGGCATCGACAACTTTCAAGAGAAGCAACATGAAGCTACACATGCCGACCGGCGATCTAGGTAGTCGGGGTCCATCAGCATCGCCTCACATTCTAATTTTCTATAACTCCGATCCCGACCCGAAGACAAAGCCTTATGGAGAGCCATCGGTCCATCTTTCTTGAGTGATCATTTCCCAGTAAGCTTATTATGATCTTCTCCCAGTGAACGTTGCTTATACAAAATGATAACGTTTACGCTCTGCAGTTCAGATTTTACTGACAGGATAATAAGTACTCTCTTCGTACACATGCTTATGACAGCCGCACCACATAATGCGGCAACAGAAGGAGACGTGCTTTCTAAGCAGCGTTCCATGAAGAAAGGGCTGGAGTATCGGAGTTTTCCCATGTAGAGATGCTGCTATCATACCTGCTGCCCTTGACATTGTCCACGGAAGCAATCGATTCAAGCTCAGCCATGTCTTCTGAAGAAAGCTTCACCGATAGAGCTCCGATGTTCTGATTGAAATTCTCGATCTTGCTTGTGCCAGGAATCGGGCAGACGTCATCGCCCTGGTGGTGTACCCAGGCAAGGGCTAACTGCAATGGGGTGCATCCCTTTCTGTGCGCAATTTCATTCACTCGGTCAAATAACTTCGCGTTGTGAGCTAAGTTCTCGGGCTGGAACCTCGGTAGTTTCTGCATAATGTGGAGAACTGTCTCAGTGGAGAGAATATGAGCTATTATCATGTTCTTTATAACACAAAACTCTACTGCAACAAGTGCAAACAATACTAGAAGTGGTCATCAGATTGTCTTCATACTTGATATGAGAAGCATGATTAGTAAAAGATCATCTTGAAATGATTAGAAAATGTTGTTCAATATCATGAGCATTCAAAATGTGGAGCAAAGTGCCCTAGAAACTACCGCACAAGGCTGATGGTTTTGCTGTAAGACATGACAACAGAAACAAAATCGATCCAAGTTTTCTCCATGGATAGTATCCATTTATCGCACTTAAAAGAAGCAAATCACAAATCTAGATGATGTGTAGAGAAACATTATCAGAAGTAAAGCCCTTTTTAGCTAAAAAGCAATAGCTACTCACTTTCCCATGGCAATGACTAGTCATATGCAAATTGCGGGAAGTAATCCACAATTGGCTTTGTGTCAGATAGGAATTTGATCCCAAAACTTCCATGAGAAGGGTGTTGGGGAGTCCCCACTCAAGAACTGGTGTGTCGAGATATACTTTATCCCATAAAGAAAGCTGAGAAAAAGAAGAACGGAGGCCTAAGACTCAATACCAGTGTCGGCCGAATGGAGGAGATATTGTCCTCATGGGAAGAAAGATGAGAGAAAAAGGACAGGTGGAAAGTGGGGAAAGGATAGTGAATAGCAAATGGTGAAGGCTGAGAAACAGAGGAGCATACAAATGAACCTATATCTGCTTATTCCCAAAGGCATGAGACTCATGAAACTGCCTCTTCAGGCTCATTAAGCCATTAGTTATGATTCCACACTAATGTGGAATCAGAGAGGTGGGTGCAGGGCTAGTGCCGGAGAAGACATATAAGAATATAAAGCATCTGTGTCGCCAATTGTTAAACATCCCACCCAGATGCATTTTCTGTATACCACAAGAACTCGTAGTTCCCAGCACTTCAATAGGAATGACAGTCACTGTGAGCATCTAGTTATGTTTGATCAGCAGAAACAAACCTGTCTAAAGTCATCCTCAGACAAATTCTCCAATAACTTGGAACCGACACAAAAGAATCCTCGTCCTAAAGGACTGTACGCAACAATTCCAATGCCAAGCTCCCTGGTCACCATTTTAAGGAGAGCAGCGTCATAAAAAAGCTGTTGCTCTGCATAAACAAACTAATGGGGCGATTCCTTTACCTGCATGTGGGAATGATCTACGCCTCCACATCTCTTGACCACAGTGACCACTCCAATTGCACCGCTGTGATGGGATGAATAGCATGTGCTCTTCTAATTGTTGATGCAGAGGCCTCGGATAAGCCAATGTACTTGATTTTGCCCTCTTCAACGAGTTTCTTTAGCTCCCCAATCTTCAAATATTCACATGACAAAACAACAACTGTCAAGACCGTACATTTTGAGGTCCAGAAGTTTATGCACATTATTAGCTTTTATCACGTCCTTGATCCCTGAATAGTAGTTTTTCCTGACTATTCAAACATTACGTTTTGACTAGGCAGTTCTTGGCAAGGATGAGTCGATCCTGATGCATCTCAATGCAACAAAAAAGTCACTGGGCACTAAGTTAACAGACATATATCTATTACAAAGGAGGGCAAATAACAGAAGAATTGAGTCAACGGAGTAAGAGTTCTCTAATCTATCAAAGAAGAGGGCAAACAAAAATAGTATTCCAACTATTTGTCTCATTTCGCAATGATCTGTCAACCATCTACAGGAAGTCCAGAAACAACTTTCGATGCAATATTCACTTACATAAATTAGGATGAACGCCCATGGCCCTTTCATTTCGAAGGAATATCCAGAATAATTTTCATGCTTGTTGAACCTTAACTTGTAAAAGATGCCCATAAGACAAAAAGCTCAGCCACTGAAAAGACTACGCTCCACAACCTCTTTAACAACACCATGCCACATCTCGATCTCGAATATCAAAATCTCATTTAACAAAACCTTACCAGTCAAGGGCAAGGAAATAGTTAAATCTGCCTCAAGATCCCCCAAACTATTAACGACGCGAGGATGCATCATCAACACGAATCTAGTTTAACAACTCATCACATGGCTCAGAGAAAGTCTCAACAGGGGGAAAGGTTTAATGAGGGATCCATACAGTGACTTCTATGGGGACGCGAGTGTCGATACGGTGTTGGTAGTAGAGGTCGATGTAATCGACGTCGAGACGCTTCAAGCTGGCCTCGCAGGCCGCCCCCACGTACACCGGACGCCCCGGACGTCCCACTTTCCATCCGCGTAGCAGAGCCCAAACTTGGTCGCCAATTCCACCTTCTCTCTCACCCCTCCCTTCAGTGCCTGCTCAAAATCCACACCAAATCACCACAACAAGACCCCGAAATTTGGAAATCAAGATGCAGGATCTTAGAACTCGGCATGACTGTAGCATATCTACGTCATGCAGAAGCTGAGACTAAGCTTCATAACACACTCGAGCGCCGAAATCGATCAGATTACAGAATTATCTGCGACTACTGTCAGCTAGTTGATCTAACAAGACGAAACCTTTAGAATGGAGGCGCGACTCCAAATCTCAAAAAACCGACCTTTCCGATGAGGACTTCGTTGGCACTAAAGCCGTAGACGTCGGCCGTGTCGAGGAAGGTGACGCCGGAGCTGACGGCGTGGTGGATGAGCGCGATCATGTCGGGGTCGGACTTGGGGGGGCCGGAGAAGGGGGACATGCGCGCGCAGCCCAGCCCCTGCGCCGAGACCTCCAGGCCCTGCGACCCCAGCTTGATCCTCCTCACCGCCGCCGACGCCATCGCCGCCGCCGCCGCCTAGCTCGAGGTCGATGCGAGAAGAGAGCGCGGAGAAGAAACGGTCCGAGAGCTCGCTCGCTCGCTCGCTCGCTCCCTCCACTGAACCGACGCGACAACGAAGCTGCCGGCGGTGAAAAGTCAACGGGTCTACAAAAAGGCGCGCGTGCTGACGTCAGGCTCTCGTCACCTACTCTCGACTGAATCCCACAACAAGCTCGCCGGCGACATTCCGGAGTCCGCCGTGCCGTCGTTCGGCGGGAACCTGGACGAAGGAAGCCGTGCCCGAACCTTCTTCCCCGTCGTTCTTGCCGCCGGACGAAGGCATCCTCCGCATGGTAAGAAGAAGAGGAATGGGGTACAAATGGCTGGTCACCATGAGCTGAAAGGGGAGACAACAAACTAAGGAAAATGAACTCTTACATTCAAATTATATTTTGAGTCAAAATTCAAAAACTACTTATGTCATTATAACAGCAAAGAACGAACAACGTGAGACTTGCAAGAAAAGAAAAGCAAGCAATCGAACGAAAGGAGGGATAGCCGATGTAATATGATTAGAAGAAAAACGCTGTAAAAGGACTCGTGAAAAGCAAAATTTGGAATGAAAATCGTACGGTCCTAAAATTAATCATAACTAGGACTCATTAAAGAGTAAAGGTTCATATCATATTGCATAACCCCAAAATTTCAAAATTTTTGAGAATTGATTGCACTATGTTGAAAGAATCCATTTTTGTGATCCGTGTATGATTTAATTTCCGCTAACAAAATCAACAATGTGTAACTCGAAAGGCAAGTGCAAATCGAGTAACCGTCAACAAAAGTTTTGCACGACTTTGAAGTTATGTAAATGGAAAAATTGAGGGATGGAGTGGAGGCCGCAATCCTCAGCCACCTTGTTTTTTGCATTATGAAGGTATTAAATAGTTTGTAGACCAAAGGAGAGGAGTTCAAAACCCCTCCCGGTTACTTGGGGTCTTAAGTGGGACGGCGAGGGTGGTGGGTCCTCCCACTTACGTGTCCCTTAGGTTTACTCGCCGGCTGCCGGTTGTACAGGGTTCCTGGGTCACCAAAAAAAGAAAAAAATAGTTTGTAGATCTAATTATTATCATGACATATTTCTTGCAATCTATCTCTATTATCTATGTATAGATTTTTTTTTTCCTTGTTAAATGTTCTATTTTTGTGATGGGATAATGACAAAAAATGGTCCATAGAGTTTTATTTAATATGCAATGTAGTCCTTTAATTTTTAATTTGTTCAACTTGTTCAATGCAATCATTTAAATCTATGAAAATGTTCAATGTAATCTTTCCATAAAATTTAGGAACCAAATTAAACATATACAAAAAGTTTAGGGACTAGATTGAATAAATAAAAAATACAAAACATACATTGCATATTGAACTAAAGTTCATAGGCTATATTGAATAAATTAAAAATTTAACGACATTATACATTTAGCCAATGTCCAGAGACTCATGTGTATCCTCAGGCAGCCTAGCAAGAGGTTGGACGCTCCACTTTCTCATCTTAGACACGAGAGACTATTATACATGTCTATTCAAAGATGGTCAAAATCGAAGTTCTAACATAATATTTACCTTCACCACTAAAGGCCCCCTAATTCCTTTCATATCTTTTTCTTCCTGGATAGGTGGGAATACAGGAGATGACATTAAGGAATTCCACCCCTTGAGGATTCTTCTTCCTAATTTTTCTTCCTTATAAAACTATAAGGACCTGCTCATGTCCATCCGTGTACACTTTATATTTTCTAGAGGAATAGTTCATTAATGTGGAGGTACACAATGTGATGATTGGCAACTAATTCCTGGCTGTCAGTCTTGTCTATGAACACAGAGCTAGCGGATGAGAGGTCCAGAACATTACATGACACACCTCTTGGCATGAAGACCTATAAATATGGCGCAACTTAAGAGGGTGACAAAAGATATGTACTAAGGTGCCATTTACAATTTTAGTTGACTCGCACAGTATATCGGAATACTTTACTAATCTCTAGAGGGCATGGGCGTAAAAGTGAATTATTTGAATTCTCATAAAACATCCCGCGAGCTTGTGGACATATTAAATCCTTACTTTTTACTAAACGTGGTTTACACGAAAGTGATGATGATGGAACATATGACTTTCAGTTTTCAAGCTGAAAATCTCCCCACACTCCAACCGACCACCCCACCTCTACTAGGATTATTATAACATATTATTAACGAACGACCAAATCATTTTTATATTTTTGTACAGGTATTTTTTTTCTTAAAATATTTCCGCACTGTATCACAAACTCATAACTTGGAGCTTGATGTTTTGACGATGAGGAGTCTATGGTATAAGTTAATAATTATCTAAGACAATTATGCTATTCCACACCACAAGCCCTTATTTGACTTTTCAAAGTGAATGTATTTTAGTCCGTAGAAATCATTTATCTATATTATAAGGCTCTCGGGCTTCGAAAACTTTTTCATTTACAGAAGTGGCATGTGGAGAGTAAATTTGCGGAAACAAGTCATTGTATTAAATTAACAGTGGAACCTTAAGTTTTCAATGACATCGGACTTGAAGGAAGAGAAGAAAGTGTTTAAAAAGGCAAAGTGTATATGAATGGATTTTTTCAAATTCTGATCTTCTTCAATTTGGTCGAGAAATTACCAAAGGATCATACACTAGACAGGACCACTAGATATAAAGGAACACACATGCATCTTGTAAGATGTTTTCTTCTTTTTTTTTTTCCAATACGGAAGAAGAATATCGATAGGATTTGGCCAAAAGTAAAACTCTCATTACACACGGTACAATAATATGATGGGAAAATTACCAAAAAAGTCATAAACCTATTGTAATTGTGTCAGTTCAATCATAATCTTATTTTTTTTAACCAATTGAGTCTTAAACTTTTTACAATTATTCCCGATCAATCCATCAGGCCAAAATTAGCCAGCTAGCGCTGATGTGGCAGCTAGTCGACGTTGGCAACCTTTTTTTTTATTATATTTTATTTTTTGAAATATTTTATTATTTTGTTTAATCTTTTTTTTCCTCTTTCCTCTTTTTTTTTTTTCCCCTTCTCTCTCTTCCTTCTTCCTCCCTCCTCCCTCCTCCTTTCTTTGGCTCCGGCGATCGAGCTCGGGCTTGGGAGGGCTATAGGTGGTAGACATGCCCATGCAGCCCAACCCCTGCGTCGACACCTTGAGGCCTTGCGGCCCTAGCTTGATCCTCTTCACTATCGTTGTCACTGCCATTGCCATCGCCATCGCCTAGCTCGAGTTTGCTTGCTCCTTGCATTGCACTGAGACAATGACAAAGGTGTCGGGTGAGCCGAGCTTTATATGAGCTTAAGGTGCACGTGCTGATGATTGTGTCAAATGGCCAATTGAAAAACAAAAATCGTCACACCATCTAATTGACAAAAATAGATCTAATACCATATTTATAAAAAATAAAAATAAAAAAAAAGATCAATACCTTAAAAAGCCTCAAATCTATATATCCGTACAATATATGTCAAATTAATTTTTTTACCATAAAAAATATCAAATTGGTACACATTTGATAAATTTATCATAAACTAGTATATTTATAACAAATTTATCCTCTATTAGTTTTTGTTAAATTTTACAGTCAAATTTTTGAGTTAAATGACACGTGACAATTGGTTAGTGTGCCAATTTTGGATTTTGCTCTCTATTTGTCACAATTGTACCATTTTTGTAGTTTTTTTTTTTTGTAGTAGTAATCTAATTTAATTGAGGGTATATTTTTCAGAAATATACCAATGTGAAGTTTTTGATTGTTAAACAAATTATTTTAGTGGTAAATTTATCACAAGTATATTAATTTATGATTTTTTGTAATCATTTTAAATAAATTTGTCACATGTATATCAGTTTGAATTTTTACGGTAAAAAATTAGTTTTGAATAAATTTATCACATGTGTACCAGTTTAGAGTTTTTCAATGTATTAACTCTAAAAAGAAAACTCCAACTTTAGCTTTTCTCCCAATTTTACCTTTTGTCTAAAAATAATAATACTAATTTTAGGTCAATTATCGATTCTGCACATCCCAACAAAAACCCTTGCTTTTAAGTCATATAATAATTCCACCTTAAACATTTTTTTCTCTTATGAAAAACCCACAACTTTAGGTTTCTTTTCCCAATTTTACCGTCCAATCTTGATTTTACCTTAAAATTTTTGCAATCTCATAAAAAAGCACAAACTTTTATTTGAGTCACAAACTTGCTCCCATTAACCCTCCATCCAAAATTTCTTGTTGACACCAAGAGATGAAAAACTCCCAAGCACAAGTTGTTCGAGGGAGATGGAACATTCCCCAATACAAGAGATCAAAAATCAAGCACAAAATAATTAAGGGGGATTTTGACGGAGGGTTAGTAAAGAACATATTTGGGACTTGAATTGAACCTAAACAACGTTCAGGATAGAATTCGTATTGAATCTAAAGTTAAGGGTTTTTAATGAGACAAAAAAAAATTAGATAGGATTGAGACTAGAACTAAAATTGGGGTTTTCTATGAGACAAACAAAAAATTAGGATTCTTTTATTAGATTGTAATGCCCTTGTCAACCTCATTACAGAAAGAGTACAATCCTCGAGCACAACGTTTCCTCTCTTTCACATGCCGTTTACAGCTTATTAGGTCTGTCTTCCATTCAATACAAGTCTTTTGGGCTAGTATCTTCACGTTACCTAGAGCTATACTAGATCGTATTGAGAAAATATGTAGACAATTTCTATGGAAAGGCCCAGGCCTTGGGCGTGGGGGTGCAAAAGTAGCATGGGAAGATGGGAAGATGTTTGCCTTCCAAAAAAAGGAGGACTTAGAATTCGCAGTTTTCGTGATTGCAACACGGCTGCCATGCCTAAACACACTTGGATTCTTTTCACGGACAAAGAATCCCTTTGGTGTAAGTGGATTCATACTACTTATTTAAAAAAGAAGAATTTTTAGATAATTCTTAAGCCTACTTTTTGCTCCTGGGCTAGAGGAAGCTTCTTGATCTGAGGAAGGATTTCCAACGGTTCTTTAAATGGCAAGTGGGCGATGGCCTCTCAATGTCCCTATGGTTTGACCCTTGGCACTCTCAAGGACCCCTAAATATGTTCTTCATTGACACTTACATCTATCGTTCAAGTTTATCCGAGCAAGCTATGGTTGCAGAACTATTCTCTACACTAGGCCAAGCTACCAAGATCATTCTAGAGTCTTGGAGGCACCCTCTTCCAAATCTTTTGCAAAACCCTGATCGGTTTATTTGCCTGGAGAACACCTCAGGTATCTTCTTGACTACTTCGGCTTAGGAAGCCATTCGACCAAAGAGAAACGTGGTCCCATGGTAATCATTTGTTTGGAACAAAACTCTTACCCCTTGATACCAGTTCCATATCTAGCTCATCACTAGGAACCAACTACCTACCCAAGTTTTTTTACTCTCCTATGGTAGGAGAGTGGATGGTTATTGTGTTTTTTGTAATTCGAGGCCGAACTCTATTGATCATCTTTTCTTTGGTTGCCGGATTACTGACGGCCTCACTTTGTTTTGGGTTGCGAAATGCAATCTTACTTGGCAAAATAGATCTTGGATGGACACTTTACACTGGGCCTTAGATTGTCTCTCAGGCAATGATTTCTCTTAATGTATTGCGAGATTTTCTTTTGAAGCCCTTTGCCACCTAATCTGGAAGACAAGGAACGACATTTTGTTATGGGGCCAAGCTCTTTTTGTGCCTGCTCTAAAAAATCATCTCTTCAAAGTCGTAAAGGACAATGCTCTCACCTTTGGCCAGGTTGCAGATACACCAAGAAATATGAGAACTCAACGAAATTGGGGGATAGAACCAACTATTTTCTCTTCGGAGGCTGCTGTCACTTGACCATCAACTACGTTGTGGACACACTGAGAATGGGAGGATTTAAAAAGTTGGGGACTTGTTCCCTCCTTTTTCTTATTAGAGGTGTCAGTTTCCTCCCTGTAATGCTGTGAGGGTTGTTGCTGCTTCGCTATCTGGTTTCCCTCCTTTTCCTCTTTCCTTGTTTGTTGCTGTTGTTTGGCTATTTGGTTACTGTTGTTTGGCTGGTTTTGTTTCCCTTTTTATCGACACAATTCCACTCGTTATGACATGTTGTCATCATGAGTGTAAGTTTTTGATGCCGAGACCCCCTTGCTGTATAACTTTTTGGTTAAAAGTCAATATTGGGACATGACCTAAAATTGGAAGCTGAAGTAGGAGGTTTTTTAAGTTGGTAGGCTAAAAAATAGTAGAAATTAGGACTTTTGATCGTATTCAATAGAGTTAATGGCACAAAAAAACTTAGGCAAAAGAACACTTCAAGTGCCATAACTTTGCTTAAAGAGATACTTAAGTGACATAACTTACGAAAGATACTTAAGTGTCACATTCGAAGAAAAACGAATTACTTAAATGACACTCCGGCTAAAGTCCGGCCAATAGGCTAACGTGGCATTTTTCCGGCGAATTTCCAGCAAAGTGAGCCCAAAATGATGCCGTTTTGCACGCTGACGTGGCCAAATAATGCAAAAACGGCGTTGTTTTAAGCTAACGTGGTAAAAAAATAATATAAAATTAAATAAATTAAATTTAAAATTAGATTTAGTTAAAATATTAAAAAATAATAATTTTAAAATTTAATTTTGTTAAAATATTTATAATAATAATAATAATAATAATAATAATAATAATAATAATAATAATAATAATAATAAAGGTGGGGCAATGGCGAGGGCCCCTCGGCCACCACCGCTGCCTCCTTGCCGTCGTGGGAAGGGCCGGCGACGGAGGGGGAGGGTCGGCCGGGTCGCCAGCCCCACGACCGGCGGAGAGAGCTTGCGAGCCCTCGGCCAAATCCGACGAGTGGCGAGGGGTCGCAGCCCTCGCCCGGATCTAGCAAAGGTCGACAGCCTTGCTCGGCCGAGCCAAGTACCGCCGCCCGCCGGGGTCGCCTCGACAAGTGGCGGCCCTTGGCCCCCGGCCGGGGAGGGGCTGCCGACCCTCGCCGAATCTAGGCGAGGGCTGCGACCCTCACCCCGATCTGGGGTGAGGGCTCGCGTACCCTCGTCGCCGATCGGCCGGGGTTGTCGTCCCCTGGCCAAGGGCCGGTGACCCCAACCGACCCTCCCCTCTCCGTTGCCGGTCCTTCCTAATGACGGCGTGGAGGGGGCAGCGGTGCCACCGCCCCCCCTTTTTAAATTTTAACTAAATTTAATTTTAAAATTATTATTTTTTAATATTTTAACTAAATCTAATTTAAAATTTAATTTGTTTAATTTTTATATTATTTTTTATTACGTCAGCCCAAAACAACGCTATTTTTGCATTATTTGGCCACGTCAGCGTGCAAAACGACATTGTTTTGAGCTCGGTTTGCCAAAAGAATGCCACGTCGGCATTTTGGATGGATTGGCACTTAAGTGATCCCTTTTACTCCGATTTTGGCGAGATCGGCCGAGCCTCGAGTTTGCCGGATCTGGCCACCGGGTCTTGGTCGGCCGCCGGGCAGCCGGCCATCATCAGGCAGGAAGGAGGCAGTGGCGGTGGAAGGAGGAGGAAGAAGGAGGAGGAAGGAGGCGGCGGTGAAGGAAGGAGGAGGAAGAATGAGGAGGGAGGAGGAAGGAGGAAGGAAAAGAAAAAGAAAAAGAAAGAAAAAATAATAAATTTTCAATTTTCAATTTTTTAAATATAAATAATTAAAAATTCATTTTTAAAAAAAATATACAAAATAAAATTAATTTTTTGGTCAATTAAAAATATTAAAATTCAATTTTTGATAATTTTTCCCAAACAATTAAATGAGCTAACGAACGGTGGAAAATATTATCCACTCAAATTTTAGGTTTTGGCCGAACACGGAAAATAGTCATTTTCATGAAAAATGACTTCCAGGAAAATATTTTTCAGAAACATGATATTTTCTGCAAAACGAACGGACCCTAGTCTCTAAAAATCATTAATCTATATATAAGGCAAACTTTTCTAATTTACAGGATCCACAAAGTGATAAGCGAAAAACATTCTTATGAAAACAACTCATCGTATTGAATTAACAATATAACTCTAAATTTTTAATGACACCAGACTTTGAGAAAGAAAAAAAAGTGTTTAGAAGGCGATAGACCAATAGTGCAAGCACATGTTAGGGACTGTATCTGAATGGATTTTTTCAAACTCTGATCTTCTTCAACTTGGTCGAGAAATTACCCAAGGGCGATGGAACAATTAGGGGTGAGTGTGGTTCCGGGTAGAACTGGGAACTGAACCGAATCGGAGGAGGTTCCAGTTTGGTTCCCGGTTCCCGGTTCTCTTTTTCCGGGAACCGGCGGTTCCGGTTCCAGTTCCGGTAACCATAGGAACCGGAACCCGAGGAACCGGAACCGGCAAAGTTAAAAAAAAAAAACTCTAATTCCTTCCACGCGATTTTCCCCCTTCTGTTCAACTTTCCCCCTTTCCCTTTCTTTCTCTCTCTCTCTCTTCTCCACTTTTTCCTCCTCACGTCACTTCCTGCCCCCCACTTTTTTCTTTTCCTCTCTCTCTCTCTCTCTTCTCTTTCCCCCTCTCTCGGCCGAACCCCTCCCCCCACCTCTTCTTCTTCTTCTTCCTTCCTCTCACCGGTTGCTGCTTCACCCACCACCACACCGCCGCCCCACGCCCTACTCACCACCACCTCTTGGCCACCGAACCCCCACCACCCACTGCTCGTCCAACAAGCCGTCTCACCATTGAGCCCGACGAGCTGTCTTGCCGTCCGCGCCACCGTGAGGAACCGCCGCCGTCCCCAAGCCACCATCACCACCTCTTGCTGTCGCTTGCTCAGCCGTCCGGGCCATCGTTGCTCCAAACCGTCACCACCTCCGCCCGAACGAGCTCTTCCCCCTTGGTCGTGGGTTGAGCCGTGGCTGCCGCCGTCTTTGGTGCGCCGTTCATGCCGCCGTTGGTGCTGTGAGACTCGTGCCTTTGTCGTCGTCGCGCCACCGTCGCTGCGTGCTCGCCATCACCAGATCAAGAATAAGCTAGTGAAGAAGATGAGGCAGAACAGGCCCATCCCTCACTGGATTCGCATGCGGACTGACAACACCATCAGGTTCATATCCAATTCCTTCACGTTTTGTCCAAAAAAGCCGTCTTCTTATTTTATTTTATTTTTTTGTGGCCTAATTTTTGTCGCCGAAATCGTTCAGGTACAACGCGAAGCGCAGGCACCGCGCCGCACCAAGCTAGGGTTTTGAGGTGTTTTCATGGGAGGAGATGCTTTTGCTTTCGGTTAGAGCTTTTTAGTTGTTGCGAAAATGCTTTTCTGATTATTGCTTTTAAGCGAATTGAAGACTTTTAAGGAAGCAAATAGCTGCTTAGATATAGTGCTGCTTTGTTACTCTCGAGCACAAGCATTTTTTATATCCGATGATCTGCGAATTGTGGTAGTTTCTGTTGCTTCATGTGGTTTTGATAGTATCAGGGATGGGATTTTAGTGAATTTTAATGTTGCTTCAACTTTATGTCTTGTTAAGCTTGTCGCTGTTACAACACATTGTGTTCAACGTTCAGTGCCTTTGATCGGTTCTGCTAATGATTGGCCTGATCTTCTTATTTAGATGAGACTTATAGGCTTGTGTTGGACCTGCTTTTCCTGTTCAGTGCTTGTTGAGGTCAGTTTTTTAGTTACTTCCTTTACTATTATATCAAGAGACAGATATTTCGAAAACAAAAGCTAGAGGCTGAAGTTTGCGAGCAGAATTCCCCCAGCCGCGAAAAAAAAGAATCTTAGTGTTTGGAATGAATGAAGTGCTTTATTATTTATTTTATCTTTTTGGCAGAGAGTTATGTGCCTGTTTCTGCTAAATGGATGACGAAAAGGTGTGCCGTATGTAGATGGGTTGAAGATTGGGACTATAACAAAATAATAATCTGCAACGGGTCTTATATCTTTTCAGATAGCATTTGTCCACCTTTTTTTTGGTATTTGAATCAAAGGTCACCAGATAGTTTGTCTTCTTCTGTAAATGAACTGGATTCACTCTTGATTGCAGGTGTCAGATAGCTGTGCATCAAGAATGTTATGGGGTAAACAACGTCCAAGACTTCACTTCATGGGTTTGCAGGGCATGTGAAACGCTTGATGTGAGGAGGCAGTGTTGTCTTTGTCTGGTAGAAGGTTAGATTCAATGTCTTAATCTCCTATTGTCCTCATATGTTGTTTCTTATACTTTTAAATTATTTGACGTTCATGGTGACAATATTAGATATATCACTTTTGATTTTTTAGAAATATTACTATTGGGATTTTGAGGAAGCCGTATCATATGAAATTCACTATCACAGTTGTCTGACTTTTGCTCTAAATCTATGTCTTGGTGTTGTGTTAGTATTTTCTTGCTTGAAATTATTTTGACTGGCTTAAATGCTGGTCTCTAGGGGGTGCTTTGAAGCCAACGGATATCGAGCCGCTCTGGGTTCATGTCACATGCATGTGGTTTTGCCCTGAAGTTGGCTTTCTGAATCATGAGAAAATGGAACCAGCCACTGGAATACTTAGAATTCCTCCAACTTCTTTTTTGAAGGTAATCCATACTTATTTAGATTTACAGTTTTGAAGATTGTTGTTTCTTTGATGTGGTGGATTGTACTTATTGTGGGAATGATAAAAGCGTTTAGCAATAGAGGAGAACATGATTTCATAATAGCTTTATAGCAGCTTACTGTTCGTTGAGTATTTGAGTTTGATGTGTTGATTTTGTTTGTTGTCTACTGCTTAGTTTATTTGCCATTAACTTCTAGATGCTCGGTGCTTCTTTTCAAATGCTTTTCTTTGCTTGTGGTGCGAGTTGTGTAATATGTAAGCAGACTCATGGTTCCTGCACTCAATGCAGCAGATGTCCTACTTATTTTCAAGTTATGTGTGCTGCAAGAGCAGGACACAGCATGGAAGTAAGTCCTTATATAGATATATATTATTTTCATGACTTTTATCAGAACTAACATTGGTAGAATTTCTTGAGCTGGATTTTTTAATCTATTCTGACGCTTGCTCTTGCTTTCTTTCTATTTTCTTTGGCGTTGGATTTCAAGGAAGGATATGTTAGATAGATACTCATGTAAGTTTACACTGATTCTATATCTTTGTTTTCAGTTACACTTTGCCGGAGAAGAGTGGCAGTCAAATAACAAAGAAGTTGATATATTGCGCCGATCATAGGTTAGATTGGTTCCCCTTGTCCACATGTTTTAATTCTCTGCTTCAATCTCATGTCCAGAGCCGTTTTGTTAAGTCTATTGCCTAGAAGATTTAACAACTATGATCCATTGACTAAAAACTATATGGTGCATGCTGCCTTGTCCTGGAAAAATATGATTTTACTTGGATGATTATGCAGAAGGTTCGACAGCTAAGAGGTTGATTATAACTATGTCATGGTCATTAACAAGTACGTTTGCTCCTCCAATTTTTATCATCGCATTTTGCTTGATGTGTCTTTCATAATGGCTAATATTAAATTACTGTTTCAGAGGACAAAAAAGCATCGAATATGTTTCGGTAAATCTGGTATACATGGATGGGGACCCTTTGCTCGAAGAAATAATCAAGAAGGAGAAATGGTACCTTCTTCTGAAAACTACCTCATTATTTGCATGATATGCTTTAGTTGGACGGAAATGCTGTATTTGTCATTATACTTTTCATTTATTCTTGGAAATGGAGGACATGATAAAAAGAGACAAGTACAGCAATTTATATTCTCAAATGTTTTTCGTTTTTTCATTACCATAAAGAGTGGAGTCTAGGATGTGTGTTTCTTCATGATTTTCCCTCCCAAAGCTTTGTCTCTTTGGCTCATCAGGTTCATTGATTAGCATTGAAATCATGATCTGCATTATCTGTCAGTTTGTCTTCTAAACATGCTGAGACATTGTGCAGCTCTTCAAGATCAGTGAAGAACTTGTAATCGATGCCACAAATAAAGGGAATATAGCTTGGCTAATTAATCATTCGGTAAGTTCCAATAGAAGCATTTTTTTTTAAAACTAAAAATGAAAAAAAAAAAAAAAGAACCCGTTGGAACCCTGGAACCACCCCCGAACCTCGTAACAGAGTAGGTTCCAGGTTCTTGGTTCTCACGGGTAGGTTCCAGGTTCCAAGCGGAACCTGTAAGGAACCGGAAACCGCTCACCCCTAGGAACAATAGTGCAAGCACATGTTCTTAGGACAACAATACATACTGTAGGTAGGACCACTAGATCCAAAGGAACACAGATGCATCTTGCAAGATGCTTTTTCAGACCGAAGGAAAATACTAAAAGGATTTTGGCCAAAAATTAGACTCTTGTTACACACGGTATAATAATATGACTGACAGGCTTCTTTGGTGCTTCTCCAACGGAATTTGTCTATATAATATTGATAGATAAAAATATTTCCAAGTTCACAATATCCACAGTTTTTGCGAGGAAATTCTTCTTGTTAAGTGTGAAGCTCAAAATTTCCTATCGCTCTTCTTTTTTTTTTTTTGTAAGAACACGCATTGGCGCCTTCTTGATAAGTATGATGATCGATCGAGGCTCTCCCGCCAGTGCCATAGGAGGCCTCGACGGTCTTTCAAGAGAAGCAATGGTGCCGTTGCAGAAAAAGTTCCTCTTAGCATTGCTTCTATGTAGAACGTTGCAGAAGGTCTAAGTATTGAAGTCAAGATTGAGGTGAATACAGTTTTGCTTTAGTATGTATGGACGAGTTGAACTCCTCGAATCCAGGTTTTGTGATTCTGAAAGTCTCCCTGATGGATTGGCATGGTGGGCTTGGTTAGTGTTCAACTTGCTTTGCGTTTCTTGAGTGATTATCCCCTGATTAGCTTAATACACATCTATAATCTTCTCTAGTGAATGTCACTTACACAAAATGATAACAGTTACTCTCGCAAGTCCAGATTTTATTACAGCATTTTAAGTACTCTCCTCATACACGTACTTATAACAGAGACATAATGCAGCGTCAAAATACTTAGCAGCAAATGCTCAAACTCTGTATATGAGAGATGCGGCACCAAAAGCAGACATGTTTCTAAGCAGCTTTCCATGAAGAAAGGGGTGGAGTATCAGAGTTTTCCCACGTAGGCATGCTGCTTCCGTACCTGCCACCCTTGACATTGTCCGCAGAAGCAATTGATTCCAGCTCGGCCATTTCTTCTGGTGTAAGCTTTATGGATAGAGCTCCAATGTTCTGGTTGAAATTCTTGGTTTTGGTCGTGCCAGGAATCGGGCAGACATCGTCACCCTGGTGGTGTACCCAGGCAAGGGCTAACTGTGACGGGGTGCATCCCTTTCTTTGTGCAATTTCATTCACTTGATCAAATAACTTCGCATTGTGAGCCAAGTTCTCTGGCTGGAACCTTGGTATGGACTGCATAACATAGAGCACTGTCATAGTGGAGAGCATATGAGCAACTTTCATTTTCTTTTCTAGCACCAAATTCTACAGCAACAAGTGCAAACGATACTAGAAGTGGTTGCATCGCATGCCATCAGATTGTCTTGTTACTTGATATGATAAGCTTTTGGAAGTTCACAATCACTGTGTATTTAGAAATCATGATTGAAAACATTAAACCATCTTGTTCGAAATCATAAGCATTCAAAATGAGGAGAGAAGTGCTCTAGCAATAACCACACAAGGCTGATGGTTTTGATGTAAGATGTGACAACAGAAACAAAAGCAACAATCTATCTACATGCGGTGGTATTCATTTACAACACTCAAAAGAAGGAAATCACAAATCTACATGACTTGTAGAAGAATATGATTGGAACTAAATCTCTTTTTAGCCTAAAGAACAACAGCTACTTAACTTGAATGGCACAATCACTTGTCAAACACTAATTGCGGAAGTTATCCACAATTGGCTTTATGTCAGATAAAAAAACTTGATCCCAAAACTTCCCAAAAAAGGGTGTTAGGGAGTCCTCAGTCAAAAACTGGTTCTGTCAGGACATTTTGTGAAGAAAGATGAGAGCAAAAGAGGAGAGAAGGCTGAGGCCGGATACCAGTGTCACTTATATTGAGGAAATGTTGCTATATCTTATGAAGAAGAATGAGAGAAAAAGGATGGGTGGAAAGGGACGAAAGGATAGTGAATAGCAAATGGCGGGAAGGCTGGGAAACAGGAGCTTACAAGTCTATATTTGTTTATTCCCAAAAGCATGAGATGGGGAAACTGCATCTTTCAGGCTCATTATGCCACTAAGTATGATTTTACACTAATCTAGAATCAGAAAGGTGGGTCTGGGGCTACTGCTGGATTGAAAACACGAAGGAGTATAAAGCATTTGTGTCGCCAATTATTATCCATCCCACTGGCTACTTCTTCTGTATACTAAAAGAACTCGTAGTTTCCAGCACTTCAACAAGAGTAACAGTCACTGTGAGCATCTAGTTATGTTGATCAGCAGAAACAAACCCGTCTGAAGTCATTTTCAGAGAAACTCTCTGCTAACTTGGAACCAACTGAAAAGAATCCTCGTCCTAAAGGACTATAGGCAACAATTCCAATGCCAAGCTCCCTATTAACAAATTAAAGGAAGAGCAGAGTCAGAAGAAAGCTGCTGTTACTGCATGAACAAATTAAAAGAGCAATTTCCTACCTGCATGTGGGAACGATCTCTGCCTCCACATCTCTTGTCCACAGTGACCACTCCAATTGCACTGCTGTGATGGGATGAACAGCATGTGCTCTTCTGATTGTGGATGCTGAGGCCTCAGATAACCCGATGTACTTGATTTTACCCTCTTCAACGAGTTTCTTTAGCTCCCCAATCTTTGAATATTGACATGATAACAGAACAAAGATTAGTCAATATTTATGCATCTCAAAGCATAAAAAAAGTTGCTAGGCATTGAGTTAACGGAGGTAGATTTCTCTAATCTATCACTGAAGAGGGCAAACAAAAGAAGTATTCCATGTATTTTTCATATTTTGCAATGATATGTCAGGAATCAAATGTCTCCACACAAAGCCCAGGAACAACTTTCAATGTAATTCTCGCATGTAAATTAGGATGAACCCCATAGCACTTTCATCTCAAAGGAACATTTCAAATAATTTTCGTGCCCGTTGACCATTAACTTGCAAGAGATGCCATTAAGACAAAAACTCAGCCACTAAAATACTGAATTCCACAACCTCTTTAAGTCTCAGTTGACAATTACCTTACAAGTCAAAGGCAAAAGAAAGTAGTCAATCTCTTCCACAAAATCAAACAAACTTTTAACACCATGACGATGCATCATCAATACTAATCTAGTTTACAACTGATCACATGGCGCAGAGAAAGTCTCAAGAGAGGGAAAGGTCTAATGAGGATCCGTACAGTGACTTCAATGGGGACCCGAGTGTCAACACGGTGTTGGTAGTAGAGGTCGATGCAATCGACGTCGAGCCGCTTCAAGCTGGCCTCGCAAGCCGCCCTCACGTACGCCGGATCGCCCCGGACGTCCATCTTCCCACCTGGGAAGCAATATCCAAACTTGGTAGCCAATTCCACCTTCTGTCTCACTCCTCCCTTCAGTGCCTGCTCAAAATCGACACCAAATCAACACAAGAAAAACACCAAGTTTCCCCCGAACAATAACAAACCAAGACGCGGGATCATAAAATTCCGCACGATCAAGCTAATATCATAACACCATAAGCATATCCTCTGCACGCGGAAGCTGAGACTGAGCTCAATGCACCCGAGCCCGAAAGCAGATCAGATTAGGAAGGCAATAAAAAGACTGATCAACATACAGATATACGCGCGAGGACTGTCGGCTGGTTGATCTAAAGAAGCCGCGAAATTTTAAGACGGGATATCTAAAAGAGCAGACCTTCCCGAGGAGGATCTCGTTGGTGTGGGGGCCGTACATGTCGGAGGTGTCGAGGAAGGTGATGCCGGAGTCGACGGCATGGTGGATGAGTGCGATCATGTCGGACTCCGACAAGGAAGTGCCGGAGATGCGGGACATGCCCTCGCAGCCTAGCCCCTGCGCCGAGACCTCGAGACCCTGCGACCCCAGCTTGATCCTCCTCACCGCCGACGCCGCCATTGCCGCTATCGACACCGAGCTCGAGGTCGATGCAGAGAAGAGAGAACGGAGAAGAGACAGTTCGAGAGCTCGCTCGCTCGTCCGCTTTCTGCACTGAGACGATAATGAAAATGATGGGGCACTACTTAGAAAGTTACAAAGACGATTATGTTATGTGTCCATTTTCAATTTTAGTGAATTTGCCCATCATATCCGATTTTATTTTATTATAATCCAGAGCCACGTAATCTCATGGATGTAGTCAATGTTTTTTTTTTTTTTTTAACCCAAGGAACCCGCACATCGTACCAACACGAACAACCCGTCATGCTTGGGGTAACGGGGGTAAACCCTGGGGCGACGCTAGTGAAGGACCCATCACTCTGACGTCGCACTTAAGATTTCGTACAGCCAACGGGATTCAAACTTCTCTCCTCTCGCAAAGGATCATGGAAGCACTTATCCAACTGGGCCGCTGCAGGCGGTGGTGAATGTAGTCTATGTTTGTTGCTCGGAATAGATTATACGTAGTAGGTACTGAGAATCGAATTAGTGAGAAACAGTCTTGTTCCAAATTTTAGCACATGCATACTAGGTTTTAACTTCTAAAAAATTGAATAACTTTTTTTTTTATGACCCAGGAATTGCCAGTTGACCCAGGAACCGCCGTTAACTGGCAGCCTAGACGTAAACCCAGAGCGGATTGAGTCACCACCACACGCAACGCCTCTAGGATTCAAACTCCTCCTCTTCGTGAGGGGGAGGGAGCCTGAAGCCAATTGCGCCACTACGGACGGTGGTTTAAATAACTTGTTTCAAAAGGCGGGAACCGTAAAACCTAGAACTTGAAATAATTCTTTATGTTTTTCTTATTTAATGTCTTCATGTGATCTTATGACATTTCATAGCCTCCAATACAATCTAAAACCGCTAATTTGAGCTTCCATTTCTGATAATATCTATAATTAAAACTTTTAATTTGTTTATGTTTCATAATTTTCATGTATCTATATATAAATTGTGATTAGTGGATTGTCGCGAATGGTGGTTACTAAGAGTACAGGAGTACAGGTAGAACCTAAAACCTATGACAAGGTAGATTCTAGGTTTCTAAGTATGTAAGGTAAATTCAAGGTTCCAAAAATTAGGAAACATGTTCCAACAAATAGGTTCAAGCTCCAGATAGAATCTCAACGAAACCTGCAACCACTCACCCCTAACATGTGAGTAGTGAGAATTCAATTAATAACCTCAAGCTTCTAACCTAGAAATCCCCCAAACTATTCAACCGATCACGCAGACTCTACTAGGTTATTATCACGTGGGAAAATTATTCAAAAAGTCCTAAATTTATTGTACTTTTGTCAATTCTATTACAAACATTTTAATTTTGCTAATTAAATTCTAAATATTTTCACATTTTTCCAATTAAGTCTATGCAATTAATTTTGATTAGAAATTGCTAACATGGACACTCATCGTCCTATATGGCACGACCGGTGCTAATAAAGACAATTTTTAATAATATTTTTTTCTTTTTATTTTTCCTCTAACCCTAGATTGGCTAGGGTGTGAGGCCCTCATCTAGAACCAAGCGAGGGCTACAACCCTCGCCAATTGGCTAGCAAGGGTTGTAACACCCTCCCCTCAATGCCTTTGCAAGTGAGAGTAGCAATGCCTTCACCCAGGCCAAACGAGGGTCACTAACCCTTGCCAACCTAGGGTTTGGAAAAATAGAAAGAAAAAAATAATTTGATAAAAAGTTAAAATATTATTAAAAACTATTCATGTTGATTAATTAGTGTCTACCTTAGCAATTTTTGACCAAAATTGCCATGATGGATTGACTTGGCAAAACGTGAAAAGGTTTCAAATTCAATTGATAAAATTGAAAATTTAGAATTAAATTAATAAAAGTGCAACATACTGAGGATTTCTTGGGTAATTTTTCTAATGGACCAAATAATTTTCCTTGTTTTCTGTTACATTTACTCTTTCTTTGATTTTCACATTTCATGGCAAAACGTATTTTCTCCATTTGATGAGGACTATGAGCTTGATGCATTTGACTAGACAAGGCCCAATTGTTATGCACGAACTAGAACTAACGTTTGAAATTTCAAGAAATGTTGGTTGAATGATCCAAGGTTTTGGGAATTCACCCGGCGGAGTGATAAAAGTCCAAGCTGAAAAAGAAAAAAAAAAAAAGGACCAAATGCACTAGATCCACACTTTTTGTCGGGAAGCTAATTTTGTTTTTTCAAACGCTATGTTTATTTCACAGAAATTTAGCGATTTTGAAAACATTTTTTTGAAAAAAAATCCATTGTATCATTTGAAATAATTAGTGAAAGATTTTTTTTTTTTTTACATTATCAACAACAATTTATATCCAAATATTTTTATAGACAATGAAAATATTTTCCTAGTGACTTATGGATAATATCACGAAAATCTCTGAACTAATACCCTTGTGACAAATTTACTCAAAATTAGATTTTGGGTCACCGAAAACCCCAAACCGATATGCATGAGATAAACATTAAAAACCCTAAACTAGTATATTTATAACATATTTATCATCCAGTAGTTTCCGTTAAATTTTACTATGAAATTACTGAGTTTGATGAATATTGACAATAACTCAATTGATATAACAAGTTCAAATGGAAATACATATCAATTTAGGAAAAAATTGTCACAGATATATCAGTTTAGATTTTTTGATGGTCCAAAAATTAATTTAAGGTAATTTGTCACATTTGTACAAATCATGATTTTTGTGGACTCAAAAATTAAATTTGGCATAAATTTATCCAGTTCAGAATTTTTCATGATATTAACCATTTTATAAATAATACGGTGATCATATTTAAGAAAACAACTTCCAAATTATTTATTTTTGGCGAAACAAACGGAGTTTGAGTGTGAAGCTGAAAGCTTCTTGGCCAAAAAAAAAAAATAGAGAGAGAAATTGAAGAATAGGAGTTGAAACTCCATATGCATAGCAATTGGCAAGGAAGTCCGCACACGCATTCCCGTTCCCGCATAGTACAATGATCAATCCAGGCTCACCCAATTGTGCCTTAGGAGGCGTCGACAACTTTCAAGAAAAGCAACATGGAGCGACACGTGCTGACCGGCGATCTAGGTAGTCGGGGTCCATGAGCATCGCCTCACATTCCACTTTTCTGTAACTCCGATCCCGACCCGAAGACCAAGCCTTATGGAGAGCCATCGGTCCATCTTTCTTGAGTGATCATTTCCCAGTAAAGCTTATTATGATCTTCTCCCAGTGAATGATAACGTTTACGCTTTGCAGTTCAGAGTTTACTAACAGGATAATAAGTACTCTCTCCGTACACATGCTTATGACAGCCGCCCCGCATAGCCTCAAATTACTTCAGCAGCGAATGCTCAAACTCTGCATATCAAAGATGCGGCGACAGAAGGAGACGTGCTTTCTAAGCAGCACTCCATGAAGAAAGAGGTGGAGTATCGGAGTTTTCCCATGTAGAGATGCTGCTTCATACCTGCTGCCCTTGACATTGTCCACGGAAGCAATCGATTCAAGCTCAGCCATGTCTTCTGAAGAAAGCTTCACCGATAGAGCTCCAATGTTCTGAATGAAATTCTCAATCTTGGTTGTGCTGGGAATCAGGCAGACGTCATCGCCCTGGTGGTGTACCCAGGCAAGGGCTAACTGCGATGGGGTGCATCCCTTTCTGTGCGCAATTTCATTCACTCGGTCGAATAACTTCGCATTGTGCGCTAAGTTCTCGGGCTGGAACCTCGGTAGTTTCTGCATAATGTGGAGCACTGTCTCAGTGGAGAGAATATGAGCTAATATCATGTTCTTTTTAACACAAAACTCTACTGCAACAAGTGCAAACAATACTAGAAGTGGTCATCAGATAGTCTTGATACTTGATATGAGAAGCATGATTAGTAAAAGATCATCTTGAAAGGATTAGAAAATGTTGTTCAAAATCATGAGCATTCAAAATGTGGAGCAAAGTGCCCTAGAAACTACCGCCAAGGCTGATGGTTTTGCAGTAAGACATGACAACAGAAACAAAATCGATCTAAGTTTTCTCCATGGATGGTATCCATTTGTCGCACTTAAAAAAAAAAAAAAAAACAAATCACAAATTTAGATGATGTGTAGAGAAACATTATCAAAAGTGAAGCCCTTTTTAGCTAAAAAGCAATAGCTACTCACTTTCCCAGCGCAATGACTAGTCAAATACAAATTGCAGGAAGTAATCCACAATTGGCTTTATGTCAGATAGGAATTTGATCCCAAAACTTCCATGAGAAGGGTGTTAGGGAATCCCCACTCAAGAACTGGAGTGTCGAGATATACTTTATCCCATAAAGAAAGCTGAGAAAAAGAAGAACGGAGGCCTAAGACTCGATACCAGCGTCGGCCGAATGGAGGAGATATTGTCCTCGTGGGAAGAAAGATGAGAGAAAAAGGACAGGTGGAAAGCGGGGAAAGGATAGTGAATAGCAAATGGTGAAGGCTGAGAAACAGAGGAGCATACAAATGAACCTATATCTGCCTATTCCCAAAAGCATGAGAGTCATGAAACTGCCTCTTCAGGCTCATTAAGCCATTAGTTATGATTTTACACTGATGTGGAATCAGAGAGGTGGGTGTGGGGCTAGTGGTGGAGAAGACATATAAGAATATAAAGCATCTGTGTCGCCAATTGTTAAACATTCCACCCAGATGCATTTTCTGTATACCACAAGAACTCGTAGCTCCCAGCACTTCAATAAGAATGACAGTCACTATGAGCATCTAGTTATGTTTGATCAGCAGAAACAAACCTGTCTAAAGTCATCCTCAGTGAAATTCTCCAATAACTTGGAACCGACGCAAAAGAATCCTCGTCCTAAAGGACTGTATGCAACAATTCCAATGCCAAGCTCCCTGGTCACCATTTTAAGGAAAGCAGCGTCAGAAAAAAGCTGTTGCTCTGCATAAACAAACTAATGGGGTGATTCCTTTACCTGCATGTGGGAATGATCTCCGCTCCACATCTCTTGACCACAGTGACCACTCCAATTGGACCGCTGTGATGGGATGAACAGCATGTGCTCTTCTGATTGTTGATGCAGAGGCCTCAGATAAGCCGATGTACTTGATTCTGCCTTCTTCAACGAGTTTCTTTAGCTCCCCAATCTTCAAATATTCACATGACAAAACAACAACAACAGTCAAGACCGCACATATTGAGGTTCAGAAGTTTATGCACATCATTAGCTTTTATCACGTCCTTGATCCCTGAATAGTAGTTTTCCATCTGACTATTCAAACATTACGTTTTGACTAGGCAGTTCTTGGCAAGGATGAGTCGATCCTGATGCATCTCAATGCAACAAAAAAGTCACTGGGCACTAAGTTAACAGACATATATCTATTACAAAAGAAGGCAAATAACAGAAGAATTGAGTTAACGGAGTAAGAGTTCTCTAATCTATCAAAGAAGAGGGCAAACAAAAATAGTATTCCAACTATTTGTCTCATTTCGCAATGATCTGTCAACCATCAAAGGTCTCTACAGGAAGTACAGAAACAACTTTCGATGCAATATTCACTTACATAAATTAGGACGAACGCCCATGGCCCTTTCATTTCGAAGGAATATCCGGAATAACTTTCATGCTTGTTGAACCTTAACTTGTAAAAGATGCCCATAAGACAAAAAGTTCAGCCACTGAAAAGACTACGCTCCACAACCTCTTTAACAACACCATGCCACATCTCGATCTCGAATATCAAAATCTCATTTAACAAAACCTTATCAGTCAAGGGCAAGGAAATAGTTAAATCTGCCTCAAGATCCCCCAAACTATTAACGACGCGAATCTAGTTTAACAACTCATCACATGGCTCAGAGAAAGTCTCAACAGGGGGAAAGGTTTAATGAGGGATCCATACAGTGACTTCTATGGGAACGCGAGTGTCGATATGGTGTTGGTAGTAGAGGTCGATGCAATCAATGTTGAGACGCTTCAAGCTGGCCTCGCAGGCCGCCCTCACGTACACCGGATCGCCCCGGACGTCCCACTTTCCATCTGCATAGCAGAGCCCGAACTTGGTCGCTGATGGTTTTAATTGGGGATGGGCTTAAGGCCCGTCTGCCCATGCTGGGCCCAAAAGGCCCGGCCCACGGGAATAGGGCCCGTGGAGGGGGAAGGTATAAAAGGGGAGAGAGAGAGAGAGAGAGAAAAAAAGGTTTTGCAATTTAACATACGTCTTTTCTCTTCTCACGCTCTCTCTCTCCCAAAAGGAAAAACAGTAAGCATACAGCGTGCTTTTCTTCCCTTCAAGGCTTCATCGAATCGAACAGGCCAAACCTCTTCCTCTTGTCGGCGTCGGTGTTTAATCTGTGGCTAACAAGGTACGCTCGAATTCGTGGTGTGCTTTACGATCGGTGATACGTGTTTTTTCCCGAGCTTCATTTTCCGCATTGATTTAGGGGTTCGATTCGGTGTGGAATCCGATTTTCAGGGATCCGTTATTCCCTTCATTGGTATCAGAGCCCTAGTTCACGTTTTTCCCGATCAATTTAATGTTTTTGATTGATTTTTTCGCGAAAGAACTTCGGCCGTACGGATTGGGGCAAAAATCCCGACACCCGAGCACTTTTCGGCCATTTTTCCGAGTTTTCGTAAGTCGAAATCAAATTGTGATGGCATAAGAAGAAAGGCGACGTCGAGACGAGTCTGGCGATACGTCGAGCGCCGCCGGGTGACGCCGCACGTGCCCACACGCGCGGCCGGAAGGCGCTGCGCGTGGGTACGACCCACTCGGAAGCGCTGGATCGCCAAGCGCGTGCGACGCACACGTCGGTCGGCGAACCGGCTCGTGCACGCCGCCGGCAAGCGAACCGGCACGCGCCGGTCCGCGAACCGACGCGTGCTGATGTCACGCGATGACGTCATCGTGACGTCATCCAACGGTCGGTAACCGCTCGGATGACGTCACCGATGACGTCATCGCCGACGACGTTTCGCCGGGCGGTCACCGGCCGGCGACCCGACCCGACTCGTGGACGCAGGCACGCGCCTGGCACGTGCCGGATGACGTCTGCGTGACGTCATCCCCCGCACGCGCGCGGCACATACGATCGGTCCGCGCGAGCGGTCCGACCTGCCCGACCAGTCCATCCGGTCCGACTGGTCCGACGTCCGACGACCATTGACCAATGACCGTTGACCGTTGACCGTTGACCAAAAAAAAAGGGAGGAAAAGAATGTGTTTCTTTTTCAATTAAGTCTATGTGGATTATAATGTGATCCATTATTTGTTCTGCATTTGTTGCAGGAACTATGCCTCCCTTAAGGTACGCACACCTATTCGCACATTCTTACCGATGAACAAAAGGATAGGTCAAGTCTAAGTTGATAGCCGAGCTGATCGATCATCAATGGGAGAGAGGTGACTTAATTGATCATGTCCTTGAAGTCAACGGGAAAATTCAACAGGTCATATGAAATGGTCGTCCTATGTCACAATCAGAGATGGTGCGATTTTTCGTAAATACTCTTCCACCTGAATGGCAAGATGTGTTGAATCGCATATGGGATGTCAACGGAGCTGCTTCCTATAAGAAAATTGTGATGGATTTTGTAAATGAATATTACTGTATTGTTTCAAGGGAAAAGATCAAGAAATTGAACAAAAGAGGATCTTTCCCGCCTTCGTGTCTTGACTCGGTGTTAGTTGTATTGGCTAATATATATTAAGTGTGCTTTGTGGACAACTTAATGTAATGTTTACTACCTGATTGTTGTTGATGTAACAACTTATATGTTATTGGTAATAGTTGAAAGCATTATTGTTTTATTGTATGTCAATTATCTGTTGCTTTCTGTTAATGCTGGTTGCTGTGGGTAGTTTTAGAAGTTTTTGTAGCTTCATAGAATTGATTTTGCATATGACAATCATATTAATGATAGTTTTAAGTTAGGATTTTTGGAGGATGATTGGAAACGTAGTGACCTTTTGATTCTGAAGCCTTACTTGAAATTATTCATTAATATGATCGGTCTATATAAAAAGGGATGCATAAATGATAGGTATTAATAATTCGTGCATATTTGTCTGATTTGTTCAGATCAATGGCTTCAGCCACAAAGAGCATAGTTACCGAGCTGAACAAAGGTGAAAAGCTCAATGGAGACAACTATGAAATTTGGCAAATGAAAATCCAGTATGTGCTGGAAGAGCAAGAAGCACTTGAGGCTCCCCGTCATGACCATGGTAGAACCTGAAGAGGGAACCACCGCACAAAGACAAAAGAGACAAAGAAGCTTTTTCTCGTGGAAAATAATGAACTCTCTAGCTCGTATCACGTTGCTGAGCAGCATGGAAAATGACGTCATGCGAGAGTTTCAACGTTTTGACAATGCCAAGGAAATGTGGAAGGCATTGGCAGCTAGATTTGGTCATACTTCGGTGACTAGACTGAGGCAGCTCACTATCAGGTTTGACTCTTATAAGAAGCCTCATGGTCAGACCATGAAGCAACATCTTAGAAAGATGTCAAACATGATAACGAGCTGAAAGATGCTGGCCATGTCCTCACGTATGAGCAGCAAGTGCAAGCAGTGATTCGTTCCTTGCCTCGAGTTGGCAGCATATGAAGGTGCACCTGACTCATAATGAAAATATCAAAACCTTTGAGGATGCAATGCATCATCTTGAGCTGGAAGAGGACCGCCTGTTGGCGGCTAAGTCAGATGCTGAACTCTATCGTGCTAATTCTAGCTCACATGGAGCTTCGAGCTCCAAGCGCAAGCGCCCTAACTGGTTTGATAAGGGGAAAGGCAAGGAAGAAGCAGGTCATTCAGGGAAGAAACCCAAATTTAACCAACATGGAAGAGGGAAGCGTCCTCGCATGAAAAAGCTTACAAGGGTGAAATGCTACAACTGTGACAAGAAGGGTCACTATGCTCGCGACTGTCGTGAGCCAAAGAAGGTATGCACCCCTTGTACTTTTCAGAACTTTGCTTTTGTGTCGAGTTCTGTATTCTCAACTGAATCTAATCCTTTGTGGACTGTGGATTTAGGAGCGACAGACCATGTAGCGAAGGATAGAGGATCCTTCGTGGAATTCGACAGTACCAACCGGAACTAAGTGGATCTATGTGGGAAACAACTCCGAGCTGAAGTGAAAGGAATTGGCACATGCCAACTGAATATGCGTGGTGGACGCACTTTGTTTCTTCATGACATGTTGTATGCTCCGGAGATTCGTCGGAATTTAGTGTCTGTATTAGTGTTGGTTAAATTAGGTTTTAATATGAACTTCTATAGTAGAGGTGTGAATTTATTTTTGGATACAAATTACTATGGTTGTGGTTATTTTCTGGATGGTTTTATTGTATTAGATATTGATTATGTTAATGCTAATGTTTGTTATTCCCTTCTCACGTCTCCTAATAAATATGATAATGATGTGAATGTGTGGCATGCTAGGCTTGGTCACATTGGCCAACAACGTATGAATAGACTAGCCAAAGAGGGCTTGTTGGGCAATATTGAAAAAGTCGATTTGTCCATATGTAAGCATTGCCTAGAAGGGAAAACGACAAGGAAACCATTTGGAAAAGGAAAAAGAGCTGAATTTCCTCTGCATTTAATCCATTCGATATCTCGTGGTCCAATGAATGTGAAAGGAAGGCATGGGGCTATTTATTTCATCACTTTTATTGATGATTATACTCGATTCAGATATATCTATTTGATTACTCATAAGTCTGGAGCAATAAGTTGTTTCAAAACGTTTATGAACCTGGTAGAGAATTAATTAGATAAGAAAATAAAAGCATTCAGATCCGATCGAGGTCGAGAATATTTATCTGATGAGTTCAGAAAATTATGTGATGAAAAAGGAATAGAAAGACAGTTGTCTATTCCGTACACTCCTCAACATGTTGCGGAAAGAAGAAACAGAACCCTACTGGAAATGGTTAGGTCCATGATGGTGCATGCTAACTTGCCTATCACCTTTTGGAGTGATGCATTGTTAACTGCTGCGTATATACTTAACAGGGTGCCTTCCAAATTAGTTACTTCCACTCCATATGAGTTATGGACAGGTAGAAAATCGGACTTGAGTTTTCTTAAGCCATGGGGTTGTGCTACCTATACACATGAGTTCTCTCACAAGTTTGGGAAATTTGGTCCCAGAGGAAAGAAAAGTATTTTCATAAGGTACTCAGAACACTCGAAAGAATGTGTTCATTGGTGAGCAGGAAAGTGGGAGTATAACTGAATTTGAATCACGAGATGTCACATTCTTAGAGGATGAGTTTCCTAAGAAGGGCGAAATAAGGGAAGATTACTCCTATTTGAGACCTTGGATCAAGATAATGATATTAGTGGAGTTCATCCAAGTGGGAGCATAATAGGGAATGATGTACAAAGTGTACAATCTCCCATACGGCGAACAAGTCGCCAAAGTATTCCTCGTCGACGTTTTGACATTGAAGGGGAAACTTTTATGGTTGCTCCACAAGATGAGGATGAGCCAAGAAATATCAATGAGGCTCTAAATTGCCCTAGTAAGGAAAAGTGGATTCATGTAATGGAAGAGGAAATGGAGTCAATGAAATCAAACCAAGTCTGGGAACTGGTTCATCTTCCAAAAGGACGCAGAGCTATTGGGAACAAGTGGGTTCTCAAAATAAAGTGAAAGGCTGATGGCTCGATTGAAAGGCATAAGGCTCGCCTTGTGGCGAAGGGGTATAATCAACAAGAAGGAATTGATTATAAAGATACGTTTTCTCCTGTAGTGAGATTTATCTCGATTCGCATTATTCTGGCAATAGTGGCAAGTCTGGATCTTGAGTTACATCAGATGGATGTAAAGACTGCTTTCGTCAATGGAGAATTAGAGGAAGAAATATATATGGAACAACCTGCTGGTTTCATAGTGGAAGGCCAAGAAGAAAAAGTATATCGACTTTTGAGGTCAATATATGGTCTTAAGCAGTCATCAAGACAATGATATATACGTTTTCATAATGCCATAGTGGCATATGATTTTAAAATGATTGATGAGGATCATTGTGTATATATCAAAAGATCCAAGGATCAATTTGTGATCATATCATTATATGTTGATGATATACTGATTGCCGGAAGCAATATAGATTTGGTTAATACTGTCAAGAGATGGTTGTCTTCTAACTTTGAGATGAAGAATATGGGTGAGGCTGCATATATTCTTGGAGTTAAGATTTCGAGAGATCGTTCGAAGAGATCATTGTCTCTTTCATAAGAGACCTATGTAAAGAAGATTCTTGAACGACTTCGCATGTAAGACTGCAAAATCATAGATACTCCTATTACAAAAGGTGAAGGATTGAGCCACGACGTGATGTCCGGGGACTCCACAAGAGAAGGAACAAATGAAACATGTTCCTTATGCTAGTGCTGTTGGGAGCTTGATGTATGCTATGATGTGTACAAGACCCGACATATGTTTTGCAGTTGGAATGGTGAGTAGATACCAATCCAATCCAAGTCCAGCACATTGGAAAGCCGTCAAGAGAATACTCGAAGTATCTCGAAGGAACTGCTGATTTCAAGTTGAATTACCAAGGAAAGGATCTGCGACTTGAAGGCTATTCAGATGCTGATTGAGGAGGAGATTTAGATGAAAGAAAATCTACCTCTGGATTTGCTTTCTTACTGAACAATGGCGCTATATCATGGAGCAATAAGAAGCAAACGTGTATAGCCTTGTCCACGATGGAAGCTGAGTTCGTGGCATTATCAACAGCGGTACAAGAAGGAGTTTGGCTTAAGAGATTTTTGGATCATTTAAGTGTTAATGAGAAAGCTGCAAATCCATTGTTGGTTAACTGTGATAGCCAAGCAGCTATAGCGTACACCAAAGATCCAAAGTATCATGGCAAGACCAAACATATAGATACCAAATATAACTTTGTGAAAGATATGGTTGCACGAAAGGATGTGAATTTACAGTACATATCTACGCATAGAATGGTAGCAGATCCTATGACAAAGCCAATACCTAGAGATGTGTTTTGTGGTCATGTAAAATCTCTAGGATTGCGTAGAGTCTGATGTACTGAATTGTAATTTTCCTGAGTTGTTCACATTTATGAAATTTTGTTTTTCATTGATTAATGCCTATGAATCTTTGTATAATCTTTATGCATCTTAATGCTCAGTGCATTATTTTAAGTTGAGAAGTATGTCGGACAGATATAAGATTAGCCCACTCACACGGGTAATCGCCTCATTTACGTGTGATAAATAGAGATGATACTGTTTTTAAGCTTATTATCTAGGTGATAATCGAGAGCTCAAGCTTAAAATACGTATGTCGCCTTAACTAAGTGTTAAGATGAGGACATAATACTTACGATGTCCGAAAGTAAAATACCCCACATATTTTACTTTATCTGTCTAAAATGCCAGATGTGAGTTCTGATAAATTTTGTGAATAAGGAGATACGTGAACTCAAGTTAGACATTGGGTATGTCTGAACTATTATCTGTATGATATTGAAAGGTGTAGACATACACTCCATGGGAAAGGAGTTAATACCGTAATACGTATTTCATACTACGTATGCAAGAGACGACCAATAAGAGTGGCAAAAAGTTTGATCTCAACTTTTATGATGTGTGAGACTCTTGAGGAAAAGAGTTCCTCAATTTTTTAGTTCCCTCATGACTCTTACTTATTCTCAAGATTTCTATTTAGTGTTAGCTATCTTAGGGTGTTGCCAATGGTCATGAGATGATTCGATCTAATGAGGCATTTCTAGAAAAGCAAGCTGGACTGAAATTGAGAGTTTGAAGGAAAGAGGAAAATCGATTTTTGGAGAATCACATTGTGGTTTTGTATTCACTGGTCGACCAATTATGACTGTCTTTGTGATAATTATAATTGTGAATACAATATATATATATATATATATATATATATATATATATATCATTGTTTAAAGGAGATCAAGGGAGATATAAATGTGATCGATCGATCTAGGGTACTGCATACTGAATCTACTCGGAGTGTGACGCCCATTATGAGCTGCTATATATTCCTAACAGATGCATAGCAACGAGCTCTCAAAGTATGCTGGTCGCACGGATTATTCACCAGTATAAATGTTGAAGAGAGGTAAAGAGAATCATGTTCGGCCCACCATGTGCGAGTGGGAGATGATGATTTTAATTGGGGATGGGCTTAAGGATCGTCCGCCCATGCTGGGCCCAAGGCTCGTCCGCCCATGCTGGGCCCAAAAGGCCCGACCCACGGGAATAGGGCCCGTGGAGGGGGAAGGTATACAAGGGGAGAGAGAGAGAGAGAAAAAAAAAAAAAAAAGGTTTTGCAATTTAACGTACGTCTTTTCTCTTCTCACGCTCTCTCTCTCCCAAAAGGAAAAACAGTAAGCATACGGTGCGCTTTTCTTCCCTTCAAGGCTTCATCGAATCGAACAGGGCCAAACCTCTTTCTCTTGTCAGCGTCGGTGTTTAATCTGTGGCTAACAAGGTACGCTCGAATCCGTGGTGTGCTTTACGATCGGTGGTACGTGTTTTTTCCCGGGCTTCGTTTTCTGCATTGATTTAGGGGTTCGATTCGGTGTCGAATCCGGTTTTCAGGGATCCATTATTCCCTTCAGTCGCCAATTCCACCTTCTCTCTCACCCCTCCCTTCAGTGCCTACTCAAAATCCACACCAAATCACCACAACAAGACCCCGAAATTTGGAAATCAAGATGCAGGATCTTAGAACTCGGCATGACTGTAGCATATCTACATCATGCAGAAGCTGAGACTAAGCTTCATAACACACTCGAGCGCCGAAATCGATCAGATTACAGAATTATCTGCGACTACTGTCAGCTAGTTGATCTAACAAGACAAAACCTTTAGAATGGAGGCGCGACTCCAAATCTCAAAAAACCGACCTTTCCGATGAGGACTTCGTTGGCACTAAAGCCGTAGACATCGGCCGTGTCGAGGAAGGTGACGCCAGAGCTGACGGCGTGGTGGATGAGCGCGATCATGTCGGGGTCGGACTTGGGGGGCCGGAGAAGGGGCACATGCGCGCGCAGCCCAGCCCCTGCGCCGAGACCTCCAGGCCCTGCGACCCCAGCTTGATCCTCCTCACCGCCGCCGACGCCATCGCCGCTGCCGCCGCCGCCGCCGCCGCCGCCTAGCTCGAGGTCGATGCGAGAAGAGAGCGCGGGGAGAAACGGTCCGAGAGCTCGCACGCTCGCTCGCTCCTCCTCCGCTGAACCGACGCGACAACGAAGCTGCCGGCGGTGAAAAGTCAACGGGTCTACAAAAAGGCACGCGTGCTGACGTTAGGCTCTCGTCACCTACTCTCAACTGAATCCCACAACAAGCTCGCCGGCGACATTCCGGAGTCTGCCGTGCCATCGTTCGGCGGGAACCTGGACGAAGGAAGCCATGCCTCGAACCTTCTTCCCCGTCGTTCTTGCCGCCAGACGAAGGCATCCTCCGCATGGTAAGAAGAAGAGGAATGGGGCACAAATGGCTGGTCACCATGAGCTGAAAGGGGAGACAACAAACTAAGGAAAATGAACTCTTACATTCAAATTATATATCGAGTCAAAATTTAAAAACTACTTATGTCATTATAACAGCAAAGAACGAACAACGTGAGACTTGCAAGAAAAGAAAAGCAAGCAATCGAGCGAAAGGAGGGATAGCGGATGTAATATGATTAGAAGAAAAACGCTGTAAAAGGACTCGTGAAAAGCAAAATTTGGAATGAAAATCGCACGGTCCTAAAATTAATCATAACTAGGACTCATTAAAGAATAAAGGTTTATATAATATTGCATAACCCCAAAATTTCAAAACTTTCGAGAATTGATTGCACTATGTTGAAAGAATCCGTTTTTGTGATCCGTGTATGATATAATTTCCGCTAACAAAATTAACAATGTGTAACTCGAAAGGCAAGTGCAAATCGAGTAACCATCAACAAAAGTTTTGCACGACTATGAAGTTATGTAAATGGAAAAATTGAGGGATGGAGTGGAGGCCGCAATCCTCAGCCATCTTGTTTTTTGCATTATGAAGGTATTAAATAGTTTGTAGACCGTAGGAGAGGAGTTCGAATTTCCTCACGGTTACTTGGGGTCTTAAGTGGGACGGCGAGGGTGGTGGGTCCTCCCACTTACGTGTCCCCTAGGTTTACTCATCGGCTGCCGACTGTACAGGGTTCCTGGGTCAACAAAAAAAGAAAAAAATAGTTTGTAGATCTAATTATTATCATGACATATTTCTTGCAATGTATCTCTATTGTCTATGTATAGATTTTTTTTCCTTGTTAAATGTTCTATTTTTGTGATGGGATAATGACAAAAAATGGTCCATAGACTTTTATTTAATATGCAATGTACTCCTTTAATTTTTAATTTGTTCAACTTGTTCAATGCAATCATTTAAATCTATGAAAATGTTCAATGTAATCTTTCCATATAATTTAGGAACCAAATTAAACATATACGAAAAGTTTAGGGACTAGATTAAATAAATAAAAAATACAAGACATACATTGCATATTGAACTAAAGTTCATAGGCTATATTGAATAAATTAAAAATTTAACGAGATTATACATTAAGCCAATGTCCAGAGACTCATGTGTATCCTTAGGCAACCTAGGAAGAGGTTGGACGCTCCACTTTCTCATCTTAGACACGAGAGACTATTATACATGTCTATTCAAAAATGGTCAGAATTGAAGTCCTAACATAATATTTACCTTCACCACTAAAGGCTCCCTAATTCCCTTCATATCTTTTTCTTCCTGGATAGGTGGGAATACTAGAGATGACATTAAGGAATTCCACCCCTTGAGTATTCTTCTTCCTAATTCTTCTTCCTTAAGTTTTATAAGAACCTGCTCATGTCCATCCGTGTATACTCTATATTTTCTAGAGGAATAGTCCATTAATGTGGAGGTACGCAATGTGATGATTGGCAACTAATTCCTGGCTGTCAGTCTTGTCTATGAACACAGAGCTAGTGGATGAGAGGTCCAGAACATTACATGACACACCTCTTGGCATGAAGACTTATAAATATGGCGCAACTTAAGAGGGTGACAAAAATATGTACTAAGGTGCCATTTACAATTTTAGTTGACTCGCACAATATATCCGAATACTTTACTAATCTCTAGAGGGCATGGGCGTAAAAGTGAATTATTTGAATTCTCATAAAACATCCCGCGAGCTCATGGACATATTAAATCCTTACTTTTTACTCAAAGTGGTTTACATGAAAGTGATGATGATGGAACATATGACTTTCAGTTTTCAAGCTGAAAATCTCCCCACACACCAACCGACCACGCCACCTCTACTAGGGTTATTATAGCATATTATTAACGAACGACCAAATCATTTTCATATTTTTGTACAGGCATTTTTTTTCTTAAAATATTTCCGCATTGTATCACAAACTCATAACTTGGAGCTTGATGCTTTGACTATGAGGAGTCTATGGTATAAGTTAATGATTATCTAAGACAATTATGCTATTCCACACCACAAGTCCTTATTTGACTTTTCAAAGTGATTGTATTTTAGTCCGTAAAATCATTTATAATATATATATATATATATATATATATATTTAAGACTGAATTGAAAAAATTACAATAGGTTTATGAATGTTTTTGTACTTTTTCCATTATTATTATACTATATTACTATCGGGCCAAATCATTATTACTATCTCTCTTTTGCCAAATCATTATTACTATCTCTCTTTTCTTTTTTTTTTTTTGCAATTTTTTTTATCTCTAGAGTATTTTGATATTTGATTGGACAAGGCTCAATTGGAATGTAGGATCTAGGACTAATGATTGAAATTTGCAAGAAATGGGGGTGGAATCCCATAATGATAGGCAAAATTTGTCAATTTTAATATGGACAGATTAAAGAATGTCACGCGGTGTTAGCGGTGCTAGAATTGAACTTGTGGTTGAGGTGAATAAAGTGTCACTTTAGTATGTATGAGTGAGTTCGAATTCTTCAAAATCCCCATTTCCATATTCCAAAAGTCACCCGATAAAATCGATACAACAAGCCCAATTTATATTTGTTAAAATATTTAAATAATAGACCATGCATTCATCTAACGGATTAAGATTTTAAAATAGTTGATAGCAATATCATAAAATCTCACACAATTAAATCTTACATGATATCGGAGTTGAAAGTCCCGAGTTTGAATCTTTCCAGACTCCATTTGTCTCCTCAATTAAATTTCCATGCTTAGTATTAGATGAAAGACCAAACAAAGCGTGTGGGAGAATATTAGAATATTCGCGCATTCATATAACAACTTAAGTTTTTAGAATAATTGGCGGTGGTCCTACAAATATCTTACCATATTCAACTAACTCTTGTGTTTCTCGAGTGATCTTTCGATCTTTCCTCAATAAGCTTAGTACACATCTATAATCTTCTCATATTGAATGTCACATGTACAAAACGAAAACAGTCACTCTCCGGAGTTCAGATTTTATTACAAGACAACGAACTCTTTTATTACACGTACTTATAACAGCCACACAACATAGCCTCAAATTACCTCAGCAGCAAATGCTCAAACTCAGCATATCAAAGATGCAGCACCAGAAGCAGACATGTTTCTAGGCAGGTTTCCATGAAGAAAGAGGTGGAGTGTCGGAGTTTTCCCATGTAGGAACGCTGCTATCGTACCTGTCACCCTTGACATTGTCTGCAGAAGCAATCGATTCGAGCTCAGCCATCTCTTCTGGTGTAAACTTCACTGACAGAGCCCCAATGTTCTGGTTGAAATTCTCAATCTTGGTAGTGCCGGGAATCGGGCAAACGTCATCACCCTGGTGATGTACCCAGGCGAGGGCTAACTGCGATGGGGTGCATCCCTTTCTTTGTGCAATTTCATTCACTCGGTCGAATAACTTGGCATTGTGAGCCAAGTTCTCTGGCTGTAACCTTGGTAGGTACTGCATAACATAGAGCAATGTCTCAGCAGAAAGCATACGAGCAACTATCAGCAGAAAGCATATGAGCAACTATCATTTTCCTTTTAACGCCAAATTCTACCGCAACAAGAGAAAAAGTGGTTGCATTGCATGCCATCAGATTGTCTTTTACTTGACATAATAAGCATTTGGAAGTGCACAATTGCTGTGTATCTGGAAAAGCATGATCAGTTAAAGATTATCTTGAAATGATTAAAATATCTTGTCCCAAATCATAAGCATCAGAAATGTAGAGTGAAGTGATCCAGCAACTACCACACAAAGCTAATGGATTTGATGTAAGATGTGAAAACAGAAACGAAATTCAAAATCTAAGTATTGTTCATGTGATGGTACCATTAGTCACACATAAGAGAAAGAAATCACAAATGTAGATGATGTGTAGAAGAATATTATCAGAAGCAAAGCTCTTTTAGCTATGAAGAAAAATAGCTACTTCACTCGCCCAAAACTAATGGCAAGAAGTAATACACAACTTGATCCCAAAACTTCCATAAGAAAGGTGCTTGGGAGTCCTCACTCAAGAAATGGTTGTGTCAAGATACAATTTATCTTGTGAAGAAAGATGAGAATAAAAAAGGATGGAGGGCTGAGGCCCAATACTGGTGTCAGTTCTTTTGAGGAAATATCGCTAATCTTGTGAAGGAAGATGAGAGAAAAAGGGTGGGTGAAAAGTGGAGAAAGGATAGTGATTAGCAAATGGTGGGAAGGCTTGGAAACAGAGCAACTTACAAATAAACCTATTTTTATTCATTCCCAAAAGAATGAGAATCCGGGAACCTACCTCTTTCAGGCTCATTAAAGCCATTACTTGTGATTTTACATCTATCTAGAATCAAAAGAGGTGGGATATCTGGCGAGTGCTGGATTGAAGACATATAAGAACAGCATTTATGTCACCAAGTTTTATTCATGCCATCCAGATACTTTTCTTTATACCACAAGAACAGGTTTCTAGCACTTCAATGAGAATGACAGTCACTGTGAGCATCTAATTATGTCGACCAGCAGAAACAGACCTGTCTGAAGTCATCCTTGGAGAAATTCTCTGCCAACTTGGAGCCAACAGAAAAGAATCCTCGTCCTAAAGGACTGTAGGCAACGATTCCAATGCCAAGCTCCCTAGTCAACATTTTGAAGGAAGAGCAGAGTCAGAAGAAAGATGATGTTGCTGCATAAATAAATTAACAGAGTGATATCCTACCTGCACGTTGGAACAATCTCTGCCTCCACATCTCTTGACCAAAGCGACCACTCCAATTGCACCGCTGTGATGGGATGAACAGCATGTGCTCTTCTGATTGTTGATGCAGAGGCCTCAGACATACCGATGTACTTGATCTTACCCTCTTCAACGAGCTTCTTTAGCTCTCCAATCTGTGCATATTCATAAGACAAAACAACAACCGTCAAGATCTTTCGTGTTAAGATCCAGAAAATTATGCACATCATTAGCCTTTTATGTTTCCCGATCCCTGAATAGTTTAGTCAATTATTATGCATCTCAATGTGACAAAAAAGTCACTAGGTATTGCGTTAACAGAGGTGGATTTCTCTAATCGATCACAGAAGAGAGCAAATTAAAGAAGTGTTCCAAGTACTTGTCACATTTCACGATGATATCTCAAGAACCAAATGTCTCCATTCCATAGAAAGTCCAGGAACAACTTCAAATGTGATTCTTGTATATAAATCAAGATGAACCCCAGAGCACTTTCATCTCAAAGGAAGATTTCGAATGATTTTCTTGTTTGTTGAACCTTAACTTGTTAAAGATGCCCATAAAACGAAAACTCACGCCACTAAACCACTGAATTCCACAACCCCTTTAACAGCATCGTGCCGCATCTTGAACTCTGCTATCAGCCGATCTTAAATCTCATTTAACAGTATTTACAAGCAACTGCCACAAAATCCAACAAACTTGTAACAACATGACGATGCATAATTAACACCAATCTAGTTTAGCAACTGATCATATGGCTCCGAGAAAGTCTCGAGAGAGAGGTAAAGGTATAAGGAGGATCCATACAGTGACTTCGATGGGGACTCGAGTGTCGACACGGTGTTGGTAGTAGAGGTCGATACAATCGACCTCGAGCCGCTTCAAGCTGGCCTCGCAAGCCGCCCTCACGTATGCCGGATCGCCCCGGACCTCCCTCTTCCCGGGCCCAATGACGGCTCCGAACTTGGTCGCCAATTCCACCTTCTGCCTCACCCCACCCTTCAGTGCCTGCTCAAAATCAACCCCGAAATTAGAAAACCATGACGCAGGATCAGAGCATCCTGCTCGATTAAGCTAAATTCCGTAACACTAGAAGTTCATATAATTCATGCGGAGGCAAAAGAGAGACTGAGAGAACCGACCTTTCCGAGGAGAATCTCGTTGGTGTGGGGGCCGTAGATGTCGGAGGTGTCGAGGAAGGTGACGCCGGAGCCGACGGCGTGGTGGATGAGGGCGATCATGTCGGGCTCGGGCTTGGGAGGGCCGTAGAAGGCGGACATGCCCATGCAGCCCAGCCCCTGCGCCGACACCTCCAGCCCCTGCGACCCCAGCTTGATCCTCCTCACCGTTGTCGTCGACGCCGCCGCCATTGCCGTCGTCTAGCTCGAGCTCGCTCGATCCCTGCACGTGCTACCGAAGACGCCGATGACGAAGGTGTCGGGCGTGCCCAGATATTTATGAGGAGCCGGATGTGCTACCGAAGACGCACGTGCTGACGAAAAGGGCGGAGAAAATAAGAAATGCTGATGTCATATGATTGACAAAATGAACCCTAACACCCTTATAAAAAAATTCTCCTACTTTAGCTTTTCTCCTAATTTTTCCTTTTGTCTCAAAAAAGAACAATAATTTTAGATCCATTCACAATTCTACCATTACCTTTTTTTTGTCCCATAAAAAATCCTCAATTTTAACTCACATACTAATTCTACCTTATACCTTTTTTTTTTTGTATAATACCCTAAAATTTTTACATTCTCATAAAAATTCATAAATTTTTACTTAAGTTGCAAATCTACTCCCGTTAACCCTTCGTCCAAAACTTCCTATTGACATCGAGAGATGGAAAACTCCCAAACACGAGTTGTTCAAGAGAGATGGAACATTTCTAAGCACGAAAGATCGAAAACCAAGTGCAAAATCCCTAAGGGCGATTTTGACGAAGGGTTAATGCAAAGCAGATATAGGACTCAAGTAACAGTTGGTAATCTTTTATGAGATAAAATAAATTAGAGTGAAAATAAAACCAGACCTAAAGCTAGGATTCTTTTATGAGACAAAACAACATTTAAGATAAAATTGGTACTAAATCTAAATTTAAGGGTTTTTATGAGACATAAAAAAGTATAGAACTAAAATTGGGGATTTTGTCATATGATTGACAAAAGGAAACCTAACACCCTTATACATACTAGGTACGTATGTTGTCTCTAACATAGTGGCTTAGCAAAGATGTCTACAGGTTAGTCCATAATTCCAATTCCTTTAGTTAAAACAACTCCTTCTCTGATCTTATCTCGAGTAAAATGGCAATCAATTTCTATGTCTTGTTCTTTCGTGAAAAAAACTAGATTTGTTGTTAATTTGAGTGTAGCATCATTATCACAAAACAATTTAGTTGCTCCACTAACTTGTAATCCAAGATCTGAGAGTAATCCTCCTATCCAAACTACTTCGCAGGTAGTTTTCCCCATGGCTTGATACTTTGATTCAGTTGATGACAATGATATAATTGACTGCTTCTTCCTTTTCCATGAGATTAATGACTTTCCCAATTTAATGCATAAACAAAAATAGATCTCTTGGCATAATTTATATTACAAAAAGCTCTCATATTCATGTTGCAATCACAAGATAAAAATATTCCAAGTCTTAGACATCACTTCAAATATTTCACAACTTTTAGGGTTGCATTCATATGTGATTGTTTTGGATTATGCATGAATTAAGAGTACTTGCATTGCATAACATATATCAGGCCCTGTGATGGTGAGGTATATTAATTTTGCAACAACTTGCCGATATGCCAATGGATCCTTGAACAATGAATCCTCAAAAGATGAAGAAGAATCTAAGTCCATGAGTTGGCAGCTTAGTATTTTGTTCGATTAGTATGATGGCTGATTTGTATCTAGATAGTCCCGCTTTAGAAACAATTTCTGGGATGAACTTTCTCTTTACTAAGACTAATACCTTTATCAAATCAAGCAATCTTAATATCAAGAAAATATTTGGGAGGTCCAAATTCTTGATGTGGAAGCAAGCGTTTGATTGGCACACATTTTGAAGTTGAAACTATAGTTTTTTAAAAATTATTTTCTTTTTTTTTAATCTCGTGAAATGTTCTGCATCTGCACATGTCTATAAGCTTTCCTGAGGATCAGTCCATGAATGTATGGTCGTGCGATGTGCAGCTGGACAAATAATTCCATGCCGCCTTGTCTGAACGCAACGTTGCTAGTGCTCAGAAAATGACAATGACCTGTGCAATAATCGACTAGCGCACCAAAACAAAATAATCCATCCTCCTATGCAAACTTAATTGAAACAACAGTTAGAGCAATATATATGTTAAAAAGAAATAATTTGATGATAATTTTTATTCTAGACTACAAAAAATCAAATAACAAATAATTGAAATTATTATGGGTTTCACGACTTTAAAAATTCATAACTTATAACAAACTATTATTCTCATAATAATTCAAAGATTATTATGCTAACAAAATCCTTTACTAAAATACAAATACCAAGCACAAGGGCATGTTACAATGAAAAACCTCCCATTGATATAGCCTCCCATTTAATTTGGCCAAATAAACCCTCCCATTAATTTCTCCATATTAATCAACATCATCGCCAAGAGAAAGCCATATTTCAAAGCTATCAATATATTGCGGGATTGTTTCAACATAACTTATTCATGCATCTTAATAATCAAAATGTGAACTATCGTTCTTAAAATTTTCATAAATGTTTAATCTAGTTTATAGATTATATCATTGCATTCTATCTCATAAGATTGTCTTTGATGGGTTGGATAAAACTTTGATATGATAAGTTTGATCATATCCGTTGTTTAGAGTAACGTGAAATTCAGATATAGTCCGGATAAAAATCCCTTATAGAAAGTGATATAAATTCATATAGGATATGTGAAATTTAGAAAACTGAAAATATAAGGGGTACAACTTTTTCCCCCACTCCTGCGCTTGTTGATGGCTTATCCTCACTTTTGACCAGTGCCACCATCATCTCTCTCTTGTTCCAATTTCTCTCACTAAATGACCACCACAAACTTAGAGCATGAGTATCGCGAAGATACCCAGAGAAGCCCTCGCCACAGCGACCTGAGCAAACTCTAAGGGCCACCGTTCCTCCTACCAGTGACAAGCTGCTTACCACCTTTGGCTGCCTTGGAAAAGTGGCGTCGGAGCTCGTCAGCCCTGCCCCTTTCTTATGTCACTTAACTCCATTTTAGTGGGAACTTTGTGATCCCAATCAAAGCTGGACATCTTCTCTGTGAAGAAGATGATCCGAAAGAGGCGGCAGCCAAGGCGATAGAGCTCCTCCACCACGTCACTCGGAGCGAGTGGTACCGATGGTGCTACCACTCACAAACCGGATCCGCACGCTGTCTCTGGGGAAGCTGTTGAAGCGACTGAACAAGTCGGGGCACGGTAACTGGGAATCAACGCAGTATTGACACTCGTCGAAGGGGATGGATTCTGTTAGAAGTATGCCCTAAAATTAATTAACTAATTAAAAAAAATTAAAGGTTCATGCATGTGCACGAATTCGTGCACATGCACGAAGCATAATGGTCAGCGGTTGCTGACCATTATGCACGAGCAACCGCTCATGCACGATCGTGTGCTTTAGACGATCAGCAACGGTTGCTGATCGTCCATTGATTAGCAACCGTTGCTGATCAGTTTTTAATATAAAACAATTGAGGGATGAGAGAAAATGGGCTGTTGAAAAAACAGAGAAAAGTGTGGGCGTGCTTCTTGTGTTTTTAGAAACATATGAGAGTAATTTCTTTTTGAAAAAGAGAGCAAATTGTGTGCGTGTTCTTGTGTCTTTGAGACGCAAGAAAGAAGAACGTTATCGCGTTCGGGTCATGACTATTATACATCAAGGATACGACAGTTTGTTTCCACGTGATTGCTAGCACGATCGAAGTGGAGAATATTCGAAGGTTCTCTCTTCTGTTCGACGTTAATTTGTTGGTGTGTCTGAACTAGAGGTCCGACGCTTGTGGGACTCGAATTGTAGAACATCCGAATCGACTCGTTTCAAAGCGCGCTTGCGAGTAATTCGTTTAACTCTCTTTTATGTTTAAATTTTTTATTAAAACGCACGAATAACGCCTAAGGAGAATCATGTGTAAAATATATCTTTGTTTCCACTGCGTTTATTTTGTTAATTTTTCTTATACATGATTCATGAAACCCCAACAGTGGTATCAGAGCCAGGTTTAGGCGTTTTCGTGTGTTTAATTGATTTGTAGTTCAAATATAATTTTGCGTTCTAATGGCCAATTTATTTTGTTAAGAGAATCGGTTCTCTTACCTTTTATGTGGCCTATAGAAGTTGATTAATTTATGTGATAAATTTAATCAACTAAGCAAAAATTAGAACTAAATTAATTTTGAATCAAAAATCCATAACTTGTTGTACTTCGTGTTTATATTCTACAAATGATATGCAGAATTTTATGCATGCCTTCCAGAGCTTTAAATTTTGAATTTATGGCTCGTAAGGAAGGGTGGTGATCATGGAAAAATCCCTAATTGTTGTGATTGTTGTATGGATGAATGTATGATGATTACAGTATTCTTTTTGGGGATGTAATTATTAAATGGAGGCTGCGTCCTTCCTTTTATTTTACTTTAATTTCTTGATATGTAATTTTAGTATAGTTTAGTATTTCAATTGTTGATGTAAATACTACAAGAGAGGAGGAGCCATTGGAGGAGCCATTAAACCGTGAGCTCTTTGGGCCCGGTCTTTGAAGAGTTCAAAGATTGAAGAAAAAGTGAAGAGCAGTCCATATAATTAAAGCATTAAAATGGCTAAATGGGTCTCTTTGGCTCGAGACCCATTGAACCATAATTCCATGATCACCACATAGGATAGATGTTAATGTGATATCTATTTATTTATTGTGTTTATGATATCGTGCATGTTAAACTGGTTAATGTGCAAAGTGAGACTGTTAATAACGACCCAAATCTCCTTACAAAGAATATTAAGTCGAAACGGGTTTCGAACTCGTGACCTTCCATCGTCGTGGTTTGATCCAATATTATAGTGGTTAACTAACCGATTATGGATACATAGGAGTTAATTACCATTTATAATATTGGACCACTCCATTATGCATATGATGCTTTGTGGGGTTGGAGCCAAATGATTTCTAATAACTGTCAAGGTGAGGGAATCATTTGTGTTTTCAATACTTGCATGAGACGATGGGCTAGACTTAACTATGATCGTGATGCCAATAACTGTTAGGTGAGGCTTTCATGGTCTAGAGACCGAAGTTATGATTGGGACTCGCATATGATGCGTTGAACAAGCTGGTTCACTCACTAAGTTCATAGGACACCAATAACTGTTAGGTGAGGTGGACTTTGGACTGGTGGGACTCAATCCCCACTAGTAATCTTTACCCAATAAAGATTACCGCTTCCCATCTTAAGGAGTATGGGATTCGAATATAAATTTAGTGGGAGGATCTATTTCATTTAAAGGCCAAAATGAAATAGTTACTTTGAAAGATACAACGGCTAACAATTTATTTTCTGCAACAGATATATTATTACTCTGAAAATGGTGACCACAAACCCACTCGCTTCTATACTTGACAAGAATTGTTTGATCGGACCCAATTTCACTGATCGAGTGAGGAATTTGAGAATTGTTCTCAATTCAGAAAAAATTGGGTATGTGCTTGATGAAAAGATGCCAACCTCCTTTCCTGAGGGTGGGACCCAAGAGGAGCGTGTCACTTATGATAAGTGGCGTGACGATGACTTAAAAGTTAGGTCATATATGCTTGCTTCTATGAATAATGAATTACGAAGAAGTATGAATCTATGGAAGATCTTTGGTCGATCATTTTGCACTTAAAGGAATACTTTGATGAGAATGGTCGAACCTCTAGATATGAGATATCTAAGGCATTGTACCGTATGAGGATGGCTGAAGGATCATCTGTTAATGATCATGCTTTGAAAATGATCTGGCACATTGAAGAATTGGCTAGGCTGAATCTCGTTATGGACAATGAGTTAGCTGTGGATTTGATCATCCAATCTTTACCCGATTCCTTCTCTAGTTTTGTCCAAAACTTCCACATGCATAAGATGGATAAAACTCTTGCGGAGTTACATAGCATGCTGGTAGTTTATGAGAAGGAAATGCATAACACGAGGCCAAATGTAGTGGCTATGGCTAAGGCTTCTTCTTCAAAGGGTAAGACTGTTTTAAAGAAGAATAAATGGAAGAGGCACATGAACTCCGTTGTGCAACCAAAGCCCATGATTGATAAAGGGAAATGTCATTACTTGTGGTGTCAAAGGGCACCGGAGGAGGAACTGTAAGAGGTACCTCGCGAGCTTGAAGGTCAAGCCCAAGAACCGACCTTATGAAGGTATGGTGTCTATGCTTATTGAAACTAATCTTATGGTTAGTGCTGAATCCAGCTCATGGGTTCTAGATTCTCCGCAACTTCACATATTTGTATGTCTTTGCAGAATCTGGAAATAAGCAGGATGCTAGGGCGAATGAGATTGTCCTGACGTTTGCCAATGGAGCAAGAGTTGCTGCATTAGCTATAGGGACTTTTCATTTATATTTGCCTTCTGGACATGTAATGTTTTTAAAGAACTGTTTGCATTATAAGAATGCTGTTAGGAACATCATCTCTATACCTCGTTTGGGTAAAGAGAATTATGAATTTTCTTTTGCTGATGACGTATGTTCTATTTATCATAATAGAATATGTGTTGGTTCTAGCTTATTAACCAACAATCTTTATACCATTACAATGTTCGGTAATGCGATTACCAATGTCAATAAGCAAAATAGAATTGATATAAATGCCATAACTAATAAACGCCCTAGAGATGGTCCAAATAAAAAATATGTTTGGCATCTCTGATTAGGTCATATTGGAGAAGACAGAATTAACAAGTTGAGTAATGATGGATACATTGATCTTTTAAATTTTGAGTCATACTCGACTTGTGAGGCATGTCTTCTAGGAAAAATGACCAAAACACCTTTTGTGGGACAAAGTGCGCGAGCTGCTGACATATTAGAATTAATACATATAGATGTATGTGGACCAATTAATGAATCTGCTAGAGGTGGTTATAATTACTTCATTACCTTCACTGATAATCAGTCACGGTATGGTTATTTATACCTCATGAAGTATAAATCTGAATCCTTTGAAAAGTTCAAGGAATTCAAGGCTGAAGTTGAGAAACAAACAGGAAAATGTATTAAGGCTCTTCGATCGATCGAGGAGGTGAATACCTTAGTACCGAATTCCTGGACTTTCTTAAAGAGAATGGCATTTTATCACAATGGACACCTCCTGGAACTCCAGAACATAATGGTGTATCTCGAACGAAGAAATCGTACTTTATTAGATATGGTACGATCTATGATGAGTTACACCGATTTGCCAATATCCCTTTGGGGATATGCACTTGAGACCGCTGCATATATACTTGAATAGAGTGCCGTCCAAATCTGTTCCAACTACGCCCTATGAGATATGGCATAGTAGGAAACCTAGTCTTAATCATATTAAGATTTGGGGTTGTCCAGCTTTTGTGAAAAAGCTGAAAGTGGAAAAATTGGAGGCAAGATCTGAACAAGATCGCTTCATTGGATATCCAAAGGAAACTCTTGGATATTATTTCTATTTTCATTCAGACCAAAGAATTTTGGTATGCAAGCACGCTTCTTTCTTGGAGAATCAGTTCATCCAAGAAAGTGGTGCTTTGGCGGAAAATAGTCTTACAAGAAGAAAATAATGAAGTATCAAACAACCGAGTTCGATACCAATCTCTCGATTCAGTGGGAGCTTCTGATACACAACCTCTTAGGAGAAGTGCGAGAATGTCTCGTCCACCTGCTCGTTATAGACACTCGGTTGATCATATTGAACCATTATTCATTGTAAATGATAGTGATCAACCCGGTGATCCTAAAACCTATGAGGAGGCGATGTTGGACATCGATTCGGTAAATGGCTAGAAGCCATGAAATCCGAAATGGATTCAATGTATTCCAATGAGGTATGGACCTTGACCGACCTGCTGATGGTATTGTACCAATTGGTTGTAAATGAATATTTAAGAGGAAGATGAATGCTGAAGGTCAAATTGGAACTTACAAAGCACGGCTAATGACAAAAGGATATCGTCAGAAAGAAGGAATCGATTATAACGGAACTTTCTCACCTATAGCCATGCTAAAATCCATTCAGATTATGTTGGCTATATATGCACACCTTGATTATGAGATATTCCAAATGGATGTTAAAACAGCTTTTCTAAATGGTTTTCTTGATGAGGACATCTATATGGAACAGCCACAGGGTTTTGAACCCAATAGTGAAAAACGGAAGGTGTGTAAACTTAAGAGATCCATTTATGGACTCAAACAAGCCTCCAAAAGTTGGAACATCCGTTTTGATGAGGTAGTCAAATCGTTTGGCTTCATCAAAAATCCGGATGAACCTTGTGTATATAAGAAGATCAGTGGGAGTGCAATTGCATTTCTGGTTTTGTATGTCGATGATATACTTTTGATTGGAAATGATGTACCAATGATATCATCAATAAAACTATTCTTGTCACAAAAATTCTCCATGAAAGATTTAGGAGAGGCAACCTACATTTTAGGTATCAAGATCTATAGAGATAGATCAAGACGATTGATTGGCCTCTCACAATCTACGTACATAGACAAAGTGTTAACACGGTTTAACATGCAATGTTCCAAGAGAGGATTATTGCCTTTTAGGCAAGGGATCCGTCTTTCTAAGGAGATGTGTCCCAACACTCCGAAGAAAGAGAGCGGATGGCAAAGATACCATATGCATCCGCTAATGGAAGCATAATGTATGCTATGCTATGTACTAGACTGATATTGCGCATGCTGTAAGTATTACTAGCAGATATCAGTCTGATCCAGGAGAAGAGCACTGGATAGCAATCAAGAATATTCTTAAGTACTTGCGAAGGACTAAAAATTTATTCTTGATATATGGAGAAAGAGAATTTGAAGTTGTAGCTTATACTGATTCTAATTTTCAATCGGATCCTAATAATTATAAGTCTACGTCTGGGTTTGTCTTCACATTCAATGGTGGTGCAGTTAGTTGGAAAAGTTCCAAACAAAGCATAACCGCCGATTCCACCACCGAGGCGAGTATGTAGCTGCTTCTAAAGCAAAAAGGAAGCCGCTTGGATGAAGAAGTTCATTTCAGAACTTGGAGTCGTTCCTTCAATTGAGCAACGATCACATTGTTTTGTGACAACAATGGGGCGATAGCTCAAGCTAAGGAACCAAGGTCTCACCAAGCCCAAGCATATTGAGAGACGCTTCCATCTCATCGGAGAAATTGTTGGGAGAGGTGATATCGCCTTGTAGAAAATTGCCTCAGCAGAAAACGTGGCGATCCCTTCACTAAGGCCTTACCTCGCCTTCTTTTGAAAGACATATTGACAAAATGGGTTTGAGGAACCAGACAAATTGGCTTTAGTGCAATTGGGAAATTGTTGGATGTATACCCTAAAGCTACTATGTAATGGTTACATATTAGGGATTTCAGTTGTACTTTCATTATTATTATTTAATTAATGGCAACGACGTATTCATTCATTTGTCCAATTATTTTATATTGATGAATGATTCCATAAGATCGTTGCAACTAGACCTATTCTTGAGACGTCAAGAATATATGTGACAGTTCATAGCTAGACTGAATCTTTAAATTGTTCCTCGGTCGATGGATTATTAAGTGGATATTAATAATCCCGTTGAGACCGGTGTGTTCTTAACTTCGCCATTAAGTATTGGATACTTAAGGGAATGATGAGTCACATGTCATTGGGTATTATGATGCCCGAGTTAGAACAAAGGTGTTTGTATTAGACAAATTCACCGAACGTGACGCATATGGAACGATTAGCGACATGGAAGCTTTTAGCGTGGTCAATGTCTAATTGTTCATGCTTTGGTCTTGTGTAAATAATCCTTAGACTCGAGACACGGTGTTAACTTGTGTATCGAACAACTATGGTTCACAGTGCACATAATGCCGGGTCATCGATCCGTCTTTATACCCGATGGTCATAGTTTGTTCATATACGAAGTTACACATGTGCACAATATGGAATCTGTCTCCTTGTTATATGCAATGTATGATAATGATGTCCTATGCGATCTAATTGTGACACGCATTGAAATCCTCGGCCGGGTTGTAACCGAGAATAAATTGTTTATATCTCGAATAAAATGCATGTCAATTAGATTTGTGCATATAATCGAATTAATGACTTGACAAATATTCCATGGTCTTTGTTTGATCGGGACATAGTAAGACGTAGGGATTGAATTACACTTGTAGCCAAAGCTGACAGGTTCATTATGTTCTTAAAGTATTCACACTATCTGGGTAGTCATGACATATTGCTAGATGTCAATCGTGACTTGTAGGACCTAAAAGATTAATCGGGACAATTAATTCTTTTGGAAGTACTAATGTGTTAGTACAAGTCTTACTACTAGCTTAGTGATGAACCTAGGGATGTCACACACCATAAACAACTAGGATGACGTGGAACAAGAGAGAAATATTATTGCAAATATGTTTGCAATTACTGCAATCGAATTCAGTCGATTTGAAATTAAATTAAATGAGATTTAATTTAATTTGTATTATAGTCACGAGCCTACTTGCATATGATGCACACGCATGCCCAAAGTAAATATATGTTAACATACCAAACAAGTTGGCTTTAGTGCAAGTGGGAGATTGTTAGAAGTATGCCCTAAAATTAATTAACTAATTAAAAAAAATTAAAGGTTCATGCATGTGCACGAATTCGTGCACATGCACGAGCATAATGGTCAGCGGTTGCTGACCATTATGCACGAGCATGGATGGTCAGCAACCGCTGACCATCATGTTAAGATCGTGCATGAGCGGTTGCTCATGCACGATCGTGTGCTTTAGACGATCAGCAACGGTTGCTGATCGTCCATTGATTAGCAACCGTTGCTGATCAGTTTTTAATATAAAACAATTGAGGGATGAGAGAAAATGGGCTGTTGAAAAAAACAGAGAAAAGTGTGGGCGTGCTTCTTGTGTTTTTAGAAACATACGAGAGTAATTTCTTTTTGAAAAAGAGAGCAAATTGTGTGCGTGTTCTTGTGTCTTTGAGACGCAAGAAAGAAGAACGTTATCGCGTTCGGGTCGTGACTATTATACATCAAGGATACGACGGTTTGTTTCCACGTGATTGCTAGCAAGATCGAAGTGGAGAATATTCGAAGGTTCTCTCTTCCGTTCGACGTTCGTTGTTAGTGTGTCTGAACTAAAGGTCCGACGCTTGTGGGACTCGAATTGTAGAACATCCGAATCGACTCGTTTCAAAGCGCGCTTCGCGAGGTAATTCGTTTAACTCCCTTTTATGTTTAGATTTTTGATTAAAACACACGAATAATGCCTAAGGAGAATCATGTGTAAAATATATCTTTGTTTCCGCTGCGTTTATTTTGTTAATTTTTCTTATACATGATTCATGAAACCCCAACAGATTCATCGCAGGAAAAGGCAAGAAAAGGCGTTGAAAGTAAAGATGGCTAGACCAGCGGAGAACTCAAACCCAAGGGCCTCTCAATGTGGCGAAGTCAAAAGGTAGAGCGAGCGTAATCCATCAAGTTGATCAAGGGCAGCGAAAGGGGTGTTGCAGAAGGAGCGAGCGTCCTTGAAGTCACATGGAACGGGGGTGCTTGATATGGATGAAGATTGGGAAAGGATGAATAGTATTTACAACTTCCATGGTTTATTTTAAATTTTAATTATACAAATCAAACACTCATTTAAATTTGTTTTATTTGAATCATGTTATATCCGGACGTCAAAAAATATTAGATGGGATTTTTATCCTATCATTATCCCATATAGCAAAGATGTTCGAACTACCAAACATAGCATCATTGGATTTATCTAGCCTAGGATCTAAATTAAACATGTACAAAAAGTTCGACAACCATACTAAATAAATTAAAAGTTCAATAAGAACATAACATATTGGACCAAAGTTTAATGACTATTTGCGTTATTTTCCTAAACCAAAACAAAACAACATTGCTCCACTTTAACTCTAAATAAAAAACAATAGAAGTGTGGTTTTTAATTTTAGGAAACCCGCGCAATATCTCCAACTGTTTTATAATAATGCAAAGGCATGAGTGAAGGTATCGAGCTACATAAAAGCTCATGAACCGTAGGTGGTGAAACTTGAACAAGAAACCTTCGATTTCCCCGACACTCATATCAACCATGCCAGCATTTTATCCCCAACTTCGCTTTCGTGAGAACATCCGGTAACATTTTACTGTTCCTTAACTTCGCTACCAAACCAAACACAAACCGAAGCTTTGTATCTATGTGTAGCATTTAGTCTTAAGAGCGTGTTTCACCGATGTTAGTATTGAACGCTTGGTTGGGGGAGAATAAAGCGTCACTCTAGTATGTGTTGGAGGTTTGTTTGTCAAAAGAAGCAGAGTGTGTTTTTCTAGTAGTCCCACATAGGAAAAGTGGGAAGAAGTGGGCTGATTTATAAGTGAAGGGTTTCCTTGTGTACATCAAGGAATAATCGGGCGGGGCTAAACCCCACCATACCCGCGTGTGGGTACGTGAATAATTGCGCGGATTTGGCGCACTTAGCACGCATACGCGCCCATGGTTTAATTAATACTAATCCATTTGTTATTTTTTTATTAATTTTTAGTAGATTCAAAGGTTCTTTTATTTTGAGAAATTCTGAAATAAAATATATAAAATGAAAATTTGAAATTCTATTAAAAAAATTATTCCGAATTTTATTTGTGTTCTTTCAATATAACCTTTGGAAAATTACTATCCGGTTTTCAACTTTTCCCGAAGGGTTGCAATTGTTCGTTTTCAATTTCTTCCAAAGAGTCGCATTTGTTTATCCGAACAATTTTCTAAAGACGTGTTTGTTCGCAATTTTCACGAAGAGTTGCAAGACTGTTTCATATATATACTTGTCATTTTTCGGAAAGAAGAAGAGTGGTCATTTTCGAGTCTTCTTTCTAAAAAACAGCAGCCAATTTTTCGATTGTTTCTTAAAGAGACCCTAGAGAAATACTTGAATTGCTATCTAGTATTCTCATCCGAGATTTTATTGTATCCTGGAGGATTTTTGCTTGTGATCATTAGCAACGTTGTGGGGCAAATAAATCCTTAAATAAAGTGATATCGCGCCTCAAAGTCCAAGTTTTTTTACTCGATCAAATTTCATTGTTCTACCCAATTTCGAAGCCATAATTTTACAACAATTTTAAGGATTTAGTTTGCTACAATGGAGTTGGAGACAATCAAAGTTATGAATCAAGATATGGTCAAATTGGACCGGTTCGATGGGAATGATTTTGCTCGCTAGAGGGACAAAATGACATTCTTACTCACTAGTTTGAAGATTTCCTACATATTGGATCCTAACTTGGCGCCTATAGAAGATCTTAAGCCTACTGTCGAGGGAGGATAGCTAAGTGCGGAAGTCATTGAGAGGGTTAATAAGGAAAAGAATAAACGTGCGGAGGATGAATTACTTTGTCGAGAACACATTATGAACACACTCTCCAATCGCCTGTATGACTTATTCACTGAAATGAAGTCAGCCAGAGAAATTTGAAATGCACTGGAATTCAAGTACAAAGCGGAGGAGCAAGGTACCAACAAATATCTAATCGTAAAGTATTTTGATTTCAAGTTTATTGATATTGAACCCTTGCTAGAACAAGTCCATGAATTGCAAGTGATTGTGAATAAGATTCGTGTCCTCAAAATTGATATTCCAGAAGCTTTTCAAGTTGGAGCAATTATTGCTAAATTGCCTCCAAGTTGGAAAGATTATGTAAAAAGGCTGATTCACAAGTCTAGAGACTTTACTTTGGAGCAAATACAGAAACATCTTCGCATTGAGGAAGAGTCACATTTACGTGATAATTCTGTTTTGTACAATTCCAAGGTGAATGCTGTGGACAAAAAACGGAAACTTAGCCAGAACTTCAAAGTAAAAAGCGGGGGCATAAATTCAAGAGAACACAAAAGAAGCAAAAGGGTTGTTGTTTTGTTTGTGGCAAACAGGGACACTACGCCAATGATTGCATTCACCGCAAGAGCATTTCAAAGGACAAGAACATTCCGGTGGTGAAAGCATATGTAAATTTGGTTGAAGAAAATTATGTAGCCATGATTTCAAACATGGAAATTTCTGAAATCAATGATGCGATGGCCATGGTTTTTGAAATTAATTCTACCATTGTCTAATCCGGTTGGTGGATAGATTCTGGAGCAGCAGTCCATGTGTGCAAGGACAAGTACATGTTCAAGCAATTTAAAGAGATTGTTGACTCAAATGTTCAAGAGGTCCTGATGGTGAATAATGCTCAGGTTGTTGGAAAAGGCATGATGGAGATAGACTTCACTTCTGGAAAGAAGATAACTATTCTTAATGTGTTATTTATACCCGAAATTAGGAAGAACCTAGTTTCTATTGATTTACTTTGTAAGAGGGGGTTTCGGATTTTGTTTAAATCCGACAAGGTTATCCTGTCGAAAAATGGGCTGTTTGTTGGGAAGGGTTATGCCAATGATGACATGTATCAACTAAGTATCAATAATAATATTTATAATTCTGATTATATTGTCGATTCTTCAATTTTATGGCATAGTAGGTTGGCACATATAAATATTCGTTATTGAAGAATATGAGAAAATTAGACTTGATAAATTTTAATGGCAAATTTGATAAATGTGAAATATGTGCTAAGTCAAAATTTACTAAGAAGTCATTTCCTAGTGTTAAAAGAAATTCGAATTTATTGGATTTGGTTCATAGTAATATATGTGAATTTAATGGTATGCTAACACATGGAGGTAAAAGGTATTTTATTACCTTTGTAGATGATTGCAGTAGGTTCTTATATGTTTATTTCATGAGATCAAATGATGAAGCATTTACCATGTTTAAGAAATATAAGGCTGAAGTAAAGAATCAATTAGAAAAGAAAATTAAAGTTCTACGATTAGATGGAGGTGGAGAATATTTCTTAAATGAATTCTCTTCATTTTGTGAAGAACATGGTATTATTCATCAAGCTTCGGCACCATATACTCCACAACAAAATTGTTTAACTGAAAGGAAAAATCGATCTCTTGGAGAAATGGTTAATTGTATGCTTTCAAATTCAAATCTACCAATTAATCTTTGGGGAGAAGCATTACAAGCATTACTTACTGCATGCTATATTCATAACAAAATACCTTCCAAGAAAAATGACATAACCCCTTATGAAATATGGAAAGGTAGAAAGCCAAATTTGTCATATCTTAAAGTGTGGGGGTGTTTGGCATACTACTGAGCTCCAGATCCTAAGAGAACAAAGCTCGGTCCTAGAGCTATCAAAAGTGTTTTCCTTGGGTATGTTGAAAATAGTAAAGCTTATAAACTTCTTGATTTAGAGTCTAATGTCATAGTAGAATCGAGAGACATTGAATTCTTTGAGAATAAATGTTTTACAAGTTCTGAAATTATTGAAAATAATTCAAGATCTATGGAAACTCAAAGTGATTCTTAAGAGAAAGAAACGAATGATTCTAAAGACATGATTGAACCAAGGAGAAGTACTAGAGCTAGGAAAATAAAAGACTTAGGTCCTGATTTTATAACTCATGTTTTTCTTGTTGAAGGAGATGGATATAATAACATGATAAATAAATACCCTTTAGTATTAAATTTAGAAGATGATCTTAGAAGCTTTAATGATGCTATATCTTCTAGAGATGCTTTTTTTTTTTAAAGAAGCTGTGAATGATGAAATGTACTCAATTATGTCTAATAATACTTTGGTATTTACCGAAAGGATCAAAACCTATTGGGTGCAAATGGGTTTTTAAAAGAAAATATCATTTTGATGGTTCTATTCAAGCTTTTAAAGCTAAGCTTGTAACTAAGGGATATAGATAAAAAGAATGAATAAATTATTTTGATACATATGCTTCTGTTGCACGTATAACTTCTATTCGAGTTCTTTTTGCTCTAGCTTCCATTTATGATCTTTGTGTTCATCAAATGGATGTTAAGACTGCTTTCTTAAATGGAGACTTAAATGAGGAGATTTACATGGAACAATCGGAGGGTTTTATTCTTCCTGGAAATGAAAGAAAAGTATGTAAATTGATTAAGTTCTTTATGGACTTAAGCAAGCTCCTAAGCAGTGGCATGAAAATTTTAATTCGGTCATATTATCAAATGGTTTCATCAATAGTAGTGCCGATAGGTGTATATACTCTAAATTCACTAAAGACTATGGTGTCTTAGTGTGTTTGTATGTTGATGATATGCTTATCTTTGGAACAAATATTACTGGAATTAATGAGACTAAGAAGTATCTAACTTCCATGCTTAAAATGAAGGATTTGTGTGAAGTAGATACTATCTTAGATATTAAAGTTAAGAAAAATAGTGGGGGTTATTCTTTAAGCCAATGTAGTTATGTTGAAAAATTATTAAATAAATTTAAACATCTTGGTTTTAAAGAAATAAGTACTCCATTTGATTCCAATATTAAATTAAATTATAATATTGGTAGAGCGATGGCACAATTAAAATATGCAAGTGCTATATGGTTTTTAATGTATGCGATGCATTGTACTAGACCCGATATTGCTTATTCTGTATGCAAGTTAAGTAGGTATACTAGTAATCCAAGTATAGAACATTGGAGAGCTATTACTAGAATTTTTGGTCATCTTAAGAGAACTAAAAATTTAGGATTGTTCTACAATAATTATCCGGCTGTATAAGAAGGATCACTGATGCTAGTTGGATTACAAGTGTGGGAGATGAGCATTCCACTTCTGGATGGATTTTCACATTAGTTGGAGGTACTGTATCTTGGGCAAGCAATAATTCACTCAACAATGTAATTTGAATTTATTACTTTGGCGGTAGCTAGGAAAGAGGTTAAATGGATTAGAAATTTGTTGTTAGATATCAAATTATAGCCTAGTCCTATGCCTCCTATTTCTATCCATTATGATAGTCAGGCCACTTTGGCAAGAGCCTATAGTAGCACCTATAATGGTAAGTCTAGACACATTAGTCTAAGACATGAATATGTGAGACAATTGATTAAAGATGGTACCATAACAATTGTCTATGTGAGGTCAAGTAAAAATCTTGCCAATCCATTGACGAAGGCTTTACCAAGACATATGGTAATAACGACCTCACAAGAAATTGGACTGAAACCCTTTAATTGAAATCACCAATAATGGTAACCTAACATTTTTCTAGAACATCACTAGTTACAAGGTTTAATGGGTAAGAACAAATTATTGAATGTGATTGTTTGATACTGACATAGCCCTGATATGAGAAGTCAGTATCGTCTGTTACATTTTGTAGGCTAAATTGAATTCTTAATAAAGTATGATACATGTTTGTAGTGTGTTGATAGTAACAAAAACACATGGTAGATACTTCACCTATATGAGCTTAGAAGTGGTGCCACTTCTTACGAAAGTTAGGGTTGCTTTTAGAGAACTCATGAAACATAATCAAGCACAATGTCATAATAGTGCGGAATAATATAGAACTCACTGAAACAAGAGATTATTGTATGTGCGGTATGTCCGGTTCTATTACATTAAAGTACAAGTTTAAAGCCGAGCTACTTGTCACTTTGATAGAGCTTTGATATACTTGCACTAAATAAAGGTTTAACTCGAAAGAGACCTTTATGTATGTATATTAATCTTACTGAAATTTTGGCTGTATGTTTTTTAAAATTTTAATTTTGAAATCTTTGTTTTACAAACAAAGTGGGGGATTGTTGGAGGTTTGTTTGTTAAAATAAGCTGAGTGTGTTTTTCTAGTCCCAAATAGGAAAAGTGGGAAGAAGTGGGCTGATTTATAAGTGAATGGTTTCCTTGTGTACATCAAGGAATGATTGGGTGGGGCCAAACCCCACCATACCCGCGTGCGGGTGCGCAAATAATTGCTCGATTTTGGCGCACTTAGCACGCATGCCCGCTGCGATTTAATTAATACTAATCCCTTTGTTATTATTGTTCATTTTATTTTTGAGATAGCTAGTATAAGCACCTAGAGGAGGGTGAATAGGTGTAAAAATAATTCTTCGTGATATAAGAACAATACTAAGCAGACAATAGAAGGAAGTTCTTCTTTGGTTAACATAACGAATTATGATCAAAGTAAAGCAGAGAATAGGGAAGAGAAAATTGAACATGAGGTTTATAGTGGTTTGGCTTATTTGCAAGCCTACGTTCACTCTTCCACACTGACAGCCCACCGGCTGGATTTCACTATGAATAAAAGAGATGTTACAGCAAGTCTTTTCCTTGATTCCACAGTGTAGAACCTCTACCACACTTCCTCAATGTCTCTCAAAGTATATACTCTCTTTTGTGTACAAGATTTCGCACAGTAAATGAATTGACTAAGAACAAAGAGCTTCAGACTTAGGAATTTTTCTATCGCACACACTCGAACAACTGGAACGTTTTCCTTTTATACTCCTTTATGCCATCATATTCGTTGGCACTTACCAAAGGAATTCCTCCAATCTACCCATTGGACGAAATCAAGTAGGAAGATCATTCGAGCTATTAAAAGAACATGTCGATAGCTCATCAATCCTGCTCGCCCATACAATCAAGATCTCGGTTTCCATAAGTAGAACTTTCCAAGTATACTTCGCCAATCATCGGATCCTTAATCTCTGAATCAATCATGATCAAATAAAGAATTGTGTTATGACATATCTAGCCAAAAGATCTTCTCTGGTCGATAAGGTCAAATCCTTAATGAAACACCCAGTTCTAGATAACCCTTTTTCGATGGTCTAGAAACTGTCAATGAGAATAGATTTTGAGTCTTGAATCTGGCAGTCCGGAGGTCTTCAGACTTTGAATAGTAGAGTCTGCAAATCTTCAGATTAGACTGATGGAAACGTTTGTCAATTTCAAAATACTCCAAGAAGATTTCTCCAACAATTTTTATTAATTTTTAGTAAATTCAAAGGCTGTCTTTTATTTTGAGAATTTCGGAAATAAAATATATAAAATTAAAATTTGAAATTCTATTAAAAAAATTATTCCGAATTTTATTTGTGTTCTTTCAATATAACATTTGGAAAATTACTTATTTGGTTTTAACTTTTCCCGAAGGGTTGCAATTGTTCGTTTTCGATTTCTTCCAAAGAGTCGCATTTGTTTATCCGAACAATTTTCTAAAGATGTGTTTGTTCACAATTTTCACGAAGAGTTGTAAGACTGTTTCATATATATACTTGTCATTTTTCGGAAAGAAAAAGAGTGGTCATTTTCGAGTCTTCTTTCTGAAAAATAGCAGCCAATTTTTCGATTGTTTCTTAGAGAGACCCTGGAGAAATACTTGAATTGCTATCTAGTATTCTCATCCGAGACTTTGTTGTATCCTGGAGGGTTTTTGCCTGTGATCATTAGCAACGTTATGGGGCAAATAAAACCTTAAAGAAAGTGATATATCGCCTCAAAGTCCGAGTTATTTTACTTGATCCGATTTCATTGTTCTACCCAATTTCGAAGCCATATTTCCAACAGTATGTACGACTGAGTTTGAATTCTTCAAAATCCCAATTGATTCTAAAAGTCACCCCATAAAGTCGACACGGCAGGCTTAGTTTGTATTCAGCTCGCTCTCGTGTTTATCGAGTGATTTTCCCCAGTAAGGTTAGTACACATCCATAATCTTCTCATAGTGAATGTCACATGTACAAAATGAAAACAGTCACTCTCTTATTACACATACTTATAACAGCCACATAACATAAACTCAAATTACTTCAGCGGCAAATGCTCAAACTCTGCACATCAAAGATGCAGCAACAGAAGCAGACACGCTTCTAGGCAGGTTTCCAAGAAGAAAGGGGTGGAGTGTCGGAGTTTTTCCATGTAGATATGCTTCCATCGTACCTGCCACCCTTGACATTGTCCGCAGAAGCAATCAATTCAAGCTCGGCCATCTCTTCCTGTGTAAGCTTCACTGACAGAGCTCCAATGTTCTGGTTGAAATTATCGATCTTGGTTGTGCCGGGAATCGGGCAAATGTCGTCACCATGGTGGTGTACCCAGGCCAGGGCTAACTGAGATGGGGTGCATCCCTTTCTTTGCGCAATTTCATTCACTCGGTCAAATAACTTCGTGTTGTGAGCCAAGTTCTCTGGCTGGAACCTTGGAAAATACTGCATAACATAGAGCAATGTCTCAGCAGAAAGCATATGAGCAATTATCATTTTCCTTTTAAGGCTATATTCTACAGCAACAAGTGCAAAAGTGGTTGCATTGCATGCCATCGGATTGTCTTGTTACTTGACATAATAAGCATTTAGAAGTGCGCAATCGTTGTCTATCTGGATAAGCATGATCAGTTATAAATAATCTTGAAATGATTAAAATATCATGTCCCAAATCATAAGCATTAGAAACGTCAAGCGAAGTGATCTAGCAACTACCACACAAGGCTGATGGCTTGATGTAGGATGTGAAAACAGAAACAAACTCGACAATCTAAGTTTTGTACGTGTGATGATACCATTAGTCACACATAAAATAAAAAATTCAGAAATGTAGATGATGTGTAGAAGAATGTTATCAGACGCAGAGCTCTTTTAGCTAAAAAGAAAAATAGCTACTTCACTTGCCCAGCGCTATCGCTAGTCAAACGCTAATGGCGGGGAGTAATACACAATTGGCTTTATGTCAGATGGGAACTTGATCCAAAACTCTCATAAGAAGGGTGTCGGGAGTCCTCACTCAAGAAATTGCTGTGTCAAGATATAGTTTATCTTGTGAAGAAAGATGAGAATGAAAAAGGACGGAGGGCCAGAGCCCGATACTGGCGTCAGTTATTTCGAGGAAATATCGCTAATCTTGTGAAGAAAGATGAGAGAAAAAGGGTGGGTGGAAAGTGGGGAAAGGATAGTGATAAGCAAATGTTGGGAAGGCTGGGAAACAGAGCAACTTACATATAAACCAATATGTATTCATTCCCAAAAGCACGAGAATCCAGGAAACTGCCTCTTTCAGGCTCACTAAAGCCATTACTTGTGATTTTACATTTATCTAGAATCGAGAGAGGTGGGATGTCTGGCAAGTGCTGGATTAAAGACATATAAAAACACGAAGCATTCGTGTCACCAAGTTTTATTCATCCCATCCAGATACTTTTTCTTTATACCACAAGAACAGGTTTCCAGCACTTCAATAAGAATGACAGCCACTGTAAGCATCTAATTATGTTGACAAGCAGGAACAGACCTGTCTGACGTCATCCTTAGAGATATTCTCCACCAACTTGGAGCCAACAGAAAAGAATCCTCGTCCTAAAGGACTGTAGGCAACAATTCCAATGCCAAGCTCCCTAGTCAACATTTTAAAGGAAAAGCAGAGTCAGAAGGAAGCTGTTGTTGCTGCATAAACAATTAACAGAGTGATATCCTACCTGCACGTTGGAACGATGTCCGCCTCCACATCTCTTGACCAAAGCGACCACTCCAATTGCACTGCTGTGATGGGATGAACAGCATGTGCTCTTCTGATTGTTGATGCAGAGGCCTCCGATAAACCGATGTACTTTATCTTACCCTCTTCAACGAGCTTCTTTAGCTCTCCGATCTGTGCATATTCACATGACAGAACAACAACATCAAGATCTTACATGTTAAGATCCAGAAAATTATTTTTGTCATTAGCTTTTTATGTGTCTAGATCCCTCAATTATCATGCATCTCAATGCGACAAAAAACCCACAAGGTATTGAGTTAACGGAGGTAGATTTGTTGAATCTCTCACAGAAGAGAGCAAATAAAAGAAGTATTCCAAGTACTTGTCATATTTCACAATGTGTCAAGAATCAAATGTCTCCGTATAAAGTCCAGGAACAACTTTATATGTGATTCCCGTATATAAATTCAGGATGAACCCCTGAGCACTTTCATCTCAAAGGAAGATTTCGAATAATTTCCATGCTTGTTGACCCTTAACTTGTAAAAGATTCCCACAAAACGAAAACTCAAGCCACTAAACTACTAAATTCCACAACCCTTGAACAACACCGTGCCCCATCTTGAACTCTGCTATCAGCTGAACTTAAGTGTCATTTAACAAAATTCAACAAACTTGTAACAACATGACGATGCATCATATGGCTCAGAGAAAGTCTCAAGCGAGGTGAAAGTTTGATAAGGGATTCATACAGTGACTTCAATGGGGACGCGAGTGTCGATACGGTGCTGGTAGTAGAGGTCGATGCAATCGATGTCGAGCCGCTTCAAGCTGGCCTCGCAAGCAGCCCTCACGTACGCCGGATCGCCCTGGATCTCCCTCTTCCCGTCCGCGAGTCTGATTCCGAACTTGGTCGCCAATTCCACCTTCTTCCTCACCCCTCCCTTCAGTGCCTGCTCAAAATCAACCCCGAAATCAGAAAACCAAGGCGCAGGATCAGAGCATCCTGCTCGATGAAGCTAAGTTCCGTAAAACCATAAGCATATATAATTCATGCAGAGGCAAAAGAGAGACTGAGAGAACGACCTTTCCGAGGAGGATTTCGTTGGTGTGAGGACCGTAGACGTCGGAGGTGTCGAGGAAGGTGACGCCAGAGCCGACGGCGTGGTGGATGAGGGCGATCATGTCGGGCTCGGACTTGGGAGGGCCGTAGAAGGCGGACATGCTCATGCAGCCCAGCCCCTGCGCCGACACCTCCAGGCCCTGCGACCCCAGCTTGATCCTCCTCACCGTTGGCGTCGATGCTGCCATTGCCGTAGTCTAGCTCGAGCTCGATCGTTCCCTGCACTGCACCGAGACGATGGCGAAGGCGTCGGGCGAGCCGAGATTTATAGGAGGGGAGTGGCAGAAGCTACGAAGGTGGGAGGGGAGCGGTAGTGGCTGTGAAGACGCACGTGCTTACGTCAATTGCACGCCCATGACGACCCTTACCATGGAGGGAAGACGTACCTGCTCACGTCAATTGAACTATTGTGATGTCTTAGTGATTACTCTTTCCATAAGCGCGAGGTGGGGCCAATCTTCCCACATGAAAAGCGGGAGGTGAAGTTTTGAAATCCTACCTAGGGATAATTTAGTATCAAATGCGGTTTCAATTCTCACGCCTGACATTGTCCATATAAGCAATCAATTTGAGCTTGGCCATCTCTTCTGGCGAAAGCTTCACTGACAGAGCTCCAATGTTCTGGTTGAAATTCTCGATCTTGATCGTGCCGGGAATCGGGCAAACGTCATCACTCTAGTGGTGTACCCAGGCGAGGGCCAACTGCAATGGGGTGCATCCCTTTCTTTGTGCAATTTCATTCACTTGGTCGAATAACTCTGCGTTGTGAGCCAAGTTCTCTGGCCGCAACCTTGGTAGGTACTTCATAACATGAAGCAATGTCTAAGCAGAGAGCATACGAGCAACCATCATTTTCCTTTTAACGCCAAATTCTACATCAACGAGTGCAAAATTGGTTGCATTGCATGCCATCAGATTGTCCTGTTACTTGACATAATAAGCATTTGAAAGTGCGCAATCGCTGTGTATCTGGTAGAGCATGATCAGTTAAAGATTATCTTGAAATGATTAAAATATCTTGTCCCAAATCATAATCGAATCCGACGGCGATGGGGCTTGATTTTGAGGTGAGGTAGGTGTCTCCTCTATCATGGAGCTCTCAGTGTTCTTATTTTTTGCCTTGTCTCGGAAAAAAAAAAAAAAAAAAAAATTGAATTCCTAATCGATTTGCTAATTTGTATTGCAGGATGAGGACTTGCAATAACAACCAAAAAAAAAAAAAAAAAAAAAAAAAAAGGCAACTCAAAGATATGGGAAGCTAGGCCAGGAAGAATGACATTGATAACATGATATAAAATAAGAGGAAAATGAAGAAAATTCCGTTGTATATTGATTGATCTGTATATTAGTACATTGGTTTATTTATAGTGTAAGAATGAAAGAGAAAAAATGAAATAATATATAAAGAATTATAAATTTCATATTCACTAAACAATTACAAATTGACCAAATCAATTAGTCCGCAATTAGGATTGGCATCATGATCAAGATCTTCAATTATATCTACAAAATAAAATACCGACCTTTCCAAGGAGGACTTCGTTGGCGTTAAGGCCATAGATGTCGGAGGTGTCGAGGAAGGCAACGCCAGATTCAACGGCGTGGTGGACAAGCTCGATCGTGTCGGGGTTGGGCTTGGGAGGACCGGCGAAGTAGACATGCCCATGCAGCCCAGCCCCTGTGCCGAGACCTTGAGACCCTACGACCCCAACTTGATCCTCCTCACCGTCCGACGACGCCATTGCCACCATCGTCTAGCTCCAGGTCGATGCAAGAACAGAGAATGGAGAATGGACAGTTCGATAGCCACCGAGACGACAATGAAGCCGTTGGGTGAGCCGAGCTTTATAGGCGGGAATAGCAGGCGTTCGATTGGCACGTTTTGAAGTCGAAAGTATAGTTTTTTAAAAATTATTTTCTTTTTTTTTTTTTTAATCTCGTGAATGTTCTGCATCTGCCGCATGTCCATATGCTTTCCTGAGGAACAGTCCATGAATGTATGGTCTTGCGATGTGCAGCTAAGCAAATAATTCCATGCCGCCTTGTCTGAACGCAACGTTGCTAGTGCTCAGAAAATGACAATATCCTGTGCAATATCCGACAAGCGTAGCAAAACGAAATAATCTCTTCTCCGATGCAAACTTAATTGAAAACAACAATTAGAGCAATATTTTTGTTAAAAAGAAATGATTTGGTGATAATTTTTATTCTAAACTACAAAAAATCAAATAACAAATAATTGAAATTATTATGGGGTTCATTACTTTAACAATTTGTGACTTGCAAAAAATTGTTATTCTCATAATAATCCAAAGACTATTATGCTAATAAAATCCTTTACTAAAATACAAATTCAAAGCACAAGAGAATGTTACAATGAAAAACCTCCCATTGATATAGCCTCCCATTTATTTAGGCCAAATAAACCCTCTCATTAATTTCTCCATATGGATCAACGTCATCACCGAGAGAAAGCCCGTTTTTAAAGCTATCAATATATTGTATGATTATTTTAACATAACTCACCCATGCATCTTAACAATCAAAATGTGAAATTTCGTCCTTAAACTTTTAATAAATGTTTAATTTAGTTCATAGATTATATCATTGCATTTTATCTCATAAGACTGCATTTGAAGGGCCGGATAAAACTCTAATATGATAACTTTAATCCTATTTGGTGTCTAGAGTAATGTGAAATTCGGATATAGTCCGGATAAAAAATCACATCTAGAAATCACTCGGAGCAAGTAGTACCGATGATGCTACCACTCATAAACCGGATCCGCACGCTGTCTCGGGGGAAGCTGTTGAAGCGACTGAACAAGTCGGGGCACGGTAACAGGGAATCAACGCAGTATTCACACTCGTCGAAGGGGATGGATTCACTGCAGGAAAAAGGCGTCGAAAGTAAAGATGGCTAGACCAGCGGAGAACTCAAACCCTAGGGCCTTTCAATGTGGCGAAGTCAAAGGTAGAGCGAGCGTAATCCATCAAGTTGATCAAGGGCAGCGAAAGGGGTGTTGCAGAAGGAACGAGCGTCCTTGAAGTCACATGGAACGGCGGTGTTTGATATGGATGAAGATTGTGAAAGGATGAATAGTATTTACGACTTCCATCGTTTATTTTTAATTTTAATTATACAAATCAAGCACTCGTTTAAAAATTTTTTATTTGAATTATGTTATATCAAGATGTCAAGAAATATTATATTGGATTTTTATCCTATCATTATCCCATATAGCAAAGATCTTCGAACGACCAAACACTACATCATTGGATTTATCTAGCCTAGGATCTAAATTAAACATGTATAAAAAGTTCAACAACCATACTAAATAAATTAAAAATTCAGTAAGAACATAACACATTGGACCAAAGTTCAATGAGTATTTGCATTATTTTCCTAAACCAAAACAAAACAACATTGCTCCACTCTTAACTCTAAATAAAAAACAATAGAAGTGTCGTTTTTAATTTTAGGAAACTTGCGCAATATCTCCGACTGTTTTATAACAATGCAGAGGCATGAGCGAAGGTATCGAGCTACATAAAAGCTCATGAACCGTAGGTGGTGAAACTTGAACAAGAAACCTTCGATTTCCCCAACGCTCATATCAACCGCGCCAGCATTTTATCCCCAACTTCGTTTTAGCGAGAACATCAGGTAACATTTTACTGTTCCTTAACTTCGCTTTGTATCTATGTGTAGCATCCAGTCTTAAGAGTATGTTGCACACGGTGTTAGTATTGAACTCATGGTTGGAGGAGAATAAAGCGTCACTCTAGTATGTACGACTGAGTTTTTTTTTTTTTTTTTTTTACTGAGTTTGAATTCTTCAAAATCCCGATTTCTCAGACTCTAAAAGTCACCCCAATAAAGTCGCCACGGCGGGCTCAGTTCGTATTCAACTCGCTCTCGTGTTTATTGAGTGATCTTTCCCCAGTAAGGTTAGTACACATCCATAATCTTCTCATAGTGAATGTCACATGTACAAAATGAAAACAGTCACTCTCTTATTACACATACTTATAAGAGCCACACAACATAAACTCAAATTACTTCAGCGGCAAATGCTCAACCTCTGCACATCAAAGATGCAGCAACAGAAGCAGATACGCTTCTAGGCAGGTTTCCAAGAAGAAAGGGGTGGAGTGTCGGAGTTTTCCCATGTAGACATGCTTCCATCGTACCTGCCACCCTTGACCTTGTCTGCAGAAGCAATCGATTCAAGCTCGGCCATCTCTTCCGGTGTAAGCTTCACTGACAGAGCTCCAATGTTCTGGTTGAAATTCTCGATCTTGGTTGTGCCGGGAATCGGGCAAATGTCATCACCCTGGTGGTGTACCCAGGCAAGGGCTAACTGTGATGTGGTGCATCCCTTCCTTTGCGCAATTTCATTCACTCGGTCAAATAACTTTGTGTTGTGAGCCAAGTTCTCTGGCTGGAACCTTGGTAGGTTCTGCATAACATAGAGCAATGTCTCAGCACAAAGCATATGAGCAACTATCATTTTCCCTTTAAGGCCAAATTCTACAGCAACAAGGTGCAAGAGTGATTGCATTACATGCCAACAGATTGCCTTGTTACTTGACAAAATAAGCATTTAGAAGTGCACAATTGTTGTGTACCTGGAAAAGCATGATCAGTTATGATTATCTTGAAATGATTAAAATACCTAGCCCCAAATCATAAGAATTAGAAACGTCGAGCAAAGTGATCTAGCAACTACCACACAAGGCTGATGGGTTTGATGTAGGAAGTGAAAACAGAAACAAACTAGACAATCTAAGTTTTGTACGTGTGATGGTAGCATTAGTCACACATAAGAAAAAAAAAATCACAAAAGTTATATGACGTGTAGAAGAATGTTATCAGACGCAAAGCTCATTTAGCTACAAAGAAAAATAGCTACTTCACTTGCCCAGCACTATCGCTAGCCAAACACTAATGGCAGGGAGTAATACACAATTGGCTTTATGTCAGATGGGAACTTGATCCAAAACTCTCATAAGAAGGGTGTTAGGAGTTCTCGCTCAAGAAATGGTTGTGTCAAGATATAGTTTATCTTGTGAAGAAAGATGAGAATGAAAAAGGACGGAGGGCCGCCCGATACTGGCATCAGTTATTTTGAGGAAATATCGCTAATCTTGTGAAGAAAGATGAGAGAAAAAGGGTGGGTGGAAAGTGGGGAAAGGATAGTGATTAGCAAATGGTGGGAAGGCTGGGAAACAGAGCAACTTACAAATAAACCTATATGTATTCATTCCCAAAAGCACGAGAATCCGGGAAACTGCTCTTTCGGGCTCATTAAAGCCATTACCTGTGATTTTACATTTATCTAGAATCAAGAGAGGTGGGATGTCTGGCAAGTGCTGGATTAAAGACATATAAGAACATGAAGCATTCGTGTCACCAAGTTTTTATTCATCCCATCCAGATACTTTTTCTTTATACCGCAAGAACAGGTTTCCAGCACTTCAATAAGAATCACAGTCAATGTAAGCATCTAATTATGTTGACAAGCAGGAACAGACCTGTCTGAAGTCATCCTTAGAGATATTCTCCACCAACTTGGAGCCAACAGAAAAGAATCCTCGTCCTAAAGGACTGTAGGCAACAATTCCAATGCCAAGCTCCCTAGTCAACATTTTAAAGGAAAGCAGAGTCAGAAGGAAGCTGTTGAAGGAAGCTGTTGTTGCTGCATAAACAATTAACAGAGTGATATCCTACCTGCACGTTGGAACGATCTCTGCCTCCACATCTCTTGACCAAAGCGACCACTCCAATTGCACTGCAGTGATGGGATGAACAGCATGTGCTCTTCTGATTGTTGATGCAGAGGCCTCGGATAAACCAATGTACTTTATCTTACCCTCTTCAACGAGCTTCTTTAGCTCTCCAATCTGTGCATATTCACATGACAAAACAACAACATCAAGATCTTACATGTTAAGACCCAGAAAATTATGCATGTCATTAGCTTTTTATATGTCTAGATCCCTCAATTATCATGCATCTCAATGCGACAAAAAAGTCACAAGCTATTGAGTTAACGGAGGTAGATTTCTTGAATCTCTCACAGAAGAGAGCAAATAAAAGAAGTATTCCAAGTACTTGTCATATTTCACAATATGTCAAGAATCAAATGTCTCCACATAAAGTCCAGGAACAACTTTATATGTGATTCCCGTATATAAATTCAGGATGAACCCCGGAGCACTTTCATCTCAAAGGAAGATTTCGAATGATTTTCATCCTTGTTGACCCTTAACTTGTAAAAGATGCCCACAAAACGAAAACTCAAGCCACTGAACTACTAAATTCCACAACCCCTTGAACAACACCGTGCTGCCGCATCTTGAACTCTGCTATCAGCTGAACTCAAGTGTCATTTAACAAAATTCAACAAACTTGTAACAACATGACGATGCATCATCAACACCAATCTAATTTAGCAACTAATCATATGGCTCGGAGAAAGTCTCAAGAGAGGTGAAAGTTTGATAAGGGATCCATACAGTGACTTCGATGGGGACGCGAGTGTCGATACGGTGCTGATAGTAGAGGTCGATGCAATCGATGTCGAGCCGCTTCAAGCTGGCCTCGCAAGCAGCCCTCACGTACGCCGGATCGCCCCGGACCTCCCTCTTCCCGTCCGCGAAGCTGATTCCGAACTTGGTCGCCAATTCCACCTTCTGCCTCACCCCTCCCTTCAGTGCCTGCTCAAAATCAACCCCGAAATCAGAAAACCAAGGCGCGGGATCAGAGCACTCTGCTCGATGAAGCTAAATTCCGTAAAACCATAAGCATATATAATTCATGCGGAGGCAAAAGAGAGACTGAGAGAACCGACCTTTCCGAGGAGGATTTCGTTGGTGTGGGGGCCGTAGATGTCGGAGGTGTCGAGGAAGGTGACGCCGGAGCCGACGGCGTGGTGGATGAGGGCGATCATGTCGGTGTCTGACTTGGGAGGGCCGTAGAAGGCGGACATGCCCATGCAGCCCAGCCCCTGCGCCGACACCTCCAGGCCCTGCGACCCCAGCTTGATCCTCCTCACCGTCGTCGTCGACGCCGCCATTGCCGTCGTCTAGCTCGAGCTCGCTCGTTCCCCGCACTGCACCGAGACGATGGCGAAGGCGCCGGGCGAGCCGATATTTATAGGAGGGGAGTGGCGGTAGCTACGAAGTGTAGGAGGGGAGCGGTAATAGCTTTTAAGACGCACTTGCTTAGGCCAATTGAAACCCCCAGTGACGACCCTTGCCATTTAGGGAAGACGCACGGGCTCACGTCAATTGAACTACTAAGATACCTTAGGGTGTGTTCGTTTAAAATTTTTTATTTTTCCCCGAAATACAAATTTTTATTATTTTGTTTCAGAGAACCAAAAAAGAATATAAACTCGTTTGTTTATACTTTTGTTTTCAAAAACAAAAAATTTATCTTTTTATTTTTGGGAACAAATTTGTAACATAAATAAAAAGTTAAAAAAAATTTATTTCTTATTCTCGAGAACACTACTGAAAAACACTTTTTTTTTCTTCTTATTTTTCTTCTTCTATTTTCTCTTTCTTTTCTTCTTCTTCCTTTTGCCGGTCATCGGCCTTGGCCATGGCCGACACCGGCGACCGGCCAAACGAGGGCCGGCGACCTTGCCGGAGCTTCGCCGGCCCCCGGAGAGACCGAGCCTCGCCGTGGCCACACAAGGCTCAACCTCCCCGAGCCACCTCTAGGACGGCATTGCCTAGCGATGGCCCGGCCGAGACCGAGTCTCGCCGATGGTTGGGCAAGATCAACCTCGCTTAGCCCGGTAAAGCGAGAGGCCTCGGCCTCCCCAATCGACGCGAGGCCAACCTCGCGTTGCCTAGGCGAGGCTCACCAAACGTCGTCGTAGCCGGCAACCGGCCAAAGAGAAAAAGAAAAAAGCAAAACAGCAAAAATATAATAAAAATATTAAAAATTAAAAGAAATAAAAAAAATATACAAGTTTACCAAAAGCGTTTTTATTACTAGAGTATAAATTTTTTACAGTTACCAAACACATTTTTATACTCAGAAATTGTTCCCTATAAAATATATATATATATATATATATATATATATTTTTGTTCAAAAATTATTCTTCGAAACAGAAGCATTACCAAATGCGCCATTAGTAATCACTTTTTCTATACATGAAAAGCGAGAAGTGGGGCCACCCTTTCCATATGCCATATAGCATTGATACGAACATATTTCTAACTCTAACAAAAAAATTTTTTTTTTTTTTTTTCGGTACCCAGGGAACCTCTGTACGCCGCTTCGCGGCAGAGTAAAGCCTGGAGGAGCAAGAGAGTCACCACCACATTTTCTACCCCGGACAAGTTATTGGTTCATTTCCAACAAAATAGACGACATAGGGATTCGAACTCCAGATCTCTCCAAAAAAGAACTGAAACTCAACCACTACGCTGCCACCACGGATAGTCTAACAAAAATTATTGATAAAACTAATGATTAAGAAAAAATTAGAATTAACTTATTTAAATAAATCTATAATCTTTTACAATTATCAAAATTTATTATTATTCAACATTCAACACTTTCATTTTCCGAAATCACCTTATAGTTTTTCATATTTATTTTTCTGATAAGAAAAAGCCCTTGTGGTCCACCCCAACCCTCACCCCCACATTTACTTCACTCTCTTTCCATAGTTTCTTCTCCCACTTTCTAGCCATCCTTATTTATTTTTCTGATAAAAAAATAAAAGTTTTATCCATGGGTCCATGCCAACCCATACCCACCCCTCCTTTTATGCCCCTCAACAAACTTATTTCACTCATCTTTCCCTCATTTATCCCTCCCCCCCCCCCCCCCTCCCCTCTTTTCCCGACATGCTCCCCTCTCTCCATAAAGAAGAAATCATGTCCCATCAAAATCATATTTTTAATTTTTTGAGTTTGCCCCTTCAAAAACCCTAGCCCTAGCCTTCTCCTCCTCCTCGCACGACCCTCCTCCTCTCAATCTCTTCTCTCTCTTGATTACCTTGTCAGAATCACTTGCCGCCTCACCTCCAACCCTTCCTCCTACGTAGGTGCAACCTTGCTGCCGGCCCTCCATTGCAGTCGCGATCCTCTCTTTAGGTCACCTTGGTCTCTACTCTTCCTCTAGCCCTCTCTCACTGTCGCGGCCTTGTCGTTGCCTCCGCTCCCTTGCCATCGTTGTAACATCCCGGGTCTCCACTGTACACATATTGTCCACTTTGGACACTAAGTCCTCACGATTTTGTTCCTCTGGGGCAGCCCATACTATCCCAAGAAAAGGCGTATGTACAGTTAAAGGGACCCAAGCCTTATAAGCTAGTCTAGGACTCTCTCCCTAAGCGACGTGGGACAAGAGAGGGACTCCCTCTTTGTGCACGTCCGAGGACTGTTGCTCGGGCCATAACAATCGTTTTCTTCAACGATCCTTTCTCTCGGACATGTGTGTTGGAACATGTCGAGAAGAATTGTTCACGTGTCGGATTTCGGACACGTGTTGACCGCGTCTTCGAGCATGTCGAACATAACACGAAGGCTCCATTCATAGCCCACATGAGAAGCAGGAGGTGGGGTTTTGAATGCTTACCGAGGGACAATATAGTATCAAATGTGGTTTCAATTCTCACACTTGTAATGAGTAAAGGCAAAAGTTTGAGAATAGGAATAGAAAAGAACCAACCAAATGGCCATTTGAAAGAAAAACAAAAACAAAGATAATGTTTTTTTTTTTTTTTTGGTAACCCAGAGAACCTCCGGCGCTTCGCAGAGTAACCCAGGGAGACACGTGGGAACCACCACCCACGTGCCCCGGGTAAGTCACGGCTTGCACTTAAAGCTCGACGACGCCGGGAGTCGAACTCGGGTCCTTTGCGTTAGAGGTCCCTTGCTCAACCAACGACGCCACCACCGCGGGTGGTAAAAAGATAATGTTTTTTTTTTTTTTTTTTTTTTTTTGGTGAGACACGTGGGAACCACCACCCACGTGGGAACCACCACCCACGTGCCCCAGGTAAGTCACGGCTTGCACTTAAAGCTCGACGACGCCGGGAGTCGAACTCGGGTCCTTTGCGTTAGAGGTCCCTTGCTCAACCAACGACGCCACCACCGCGGGTGGTAACAAAGATAATGTTGACGTCTTATGATTGACAAAAATAAGTCTGATACCCTAAAAAAACCCTCCAACTTTAGCTTTTCTCCTAATTTTACCTTTTATCTCATAAAAAAATCGCTAATTTTATAGCCATTCACAATTCAATTTTAAATAATATACCAATGCTACCTTAAACCTTTTCTTGTCTTATGAAAAGCCTATCCACTCTCAATTTTACCGTAAAATTTTTATAGTCTGATGAAAAAACTATAAATTTTTACTTGAGTCACATATTTGCCACCATTAACCCTTTGTGCAAAATTTCCTGCTGACATCGAGAGATGGAAAACCCTCAAGCACAAGTTGTTCAAGAGAAATGGAATATTTCCAAGCACACGAGATCAAAAACCAAGCACAAAATCACTAAGGGCAATTTTGATGGAGGGTTAATGGAGAGTGGATTTGGGACTCAAGTAAAAGTTGGTAATCTTTTATGAGATTAAAAAAAAAATAGAGTGAAAATGAAATTGGACCTAAAGCTAGGATTCTTTTTATAAGACAAAATAATGTTTAGGTTGGAATTGGTACTGGACCTAAATTTGAGGGATTTTATGAGATAACAGATGTTTAGATAAGATTGGGACTATAACTAAAATATGGGGTTTTCTAAAATATGTATATTATGGTGGAATTGGGACATGATCTAAAGTTGGAGGTCTTATAACACAAAAGATAGAATTAGGATAAGAGCTGAAGTTGGAGGTTTTTTAAGGTATTGTGTCAACAAAAATAGTAGAAATTAGGACTTTTGATCATATGCAATAGAGTTTAATACCATGTAAAACTCCTATATTTGCTATCAAAAATCCCATATCGATACACCTATGACAAATTGACTCTCCGTTAATTTTCCTTAAATTTTACTATTAAATTACTGAGTTAAATGACATATGATAGTTAATGAGTGTACCAATTTAGGATTTTACTCTTCGTTTGTCATAGATATACCAATTTATATTAGTATAATTTAACACTAGTTAGTAAAGAGTAAATTTGCTACAAATATATTAGTTTGAGGTTTTTAACAGTAAAAAAAAATAGTTTTAGGTAAATTTATTACAATATACTAATTTACGGTTTTTGTGTCAAAAAATTAGTACGGGATAAGTTTGTTACAAATGTATCAATCTAAGATTTTTCATGATATCAACTATATTTAATAAAAGTACACCAGTTGTAAATTCTTCAAAATGCTGTCGTCAGCATGCAATATATACATTTACTAAGAGATGCTAATCGGGTAACATCGATACAGGTTAGAATTAAGTCACTATTGATCCTCTAATCACGCATGTTTTCTAAAAGTTATGCAAAGGGCAAGACCGAGGGAGGGGCGGAGGCTGCTATCTCGGTCACCGGCCGTCCAATCCGCGCCTTTATGAAGAGCGGTCCTTGAAGGTATTGTTGTATTTAATTAAGAGGTCAATAACATAAAGTGACAAACTCCTGGCGAGGAGACCTAACAAATATGGCACAAGTGGGAGGGTGACGAAAACAAAAAACAAAACAACACTTCACATATTACAAAAAATAAAAGGCGAAAACGGTGTCCCTCTCAATTGCCCACCACATCCAACTATTTTATTATAATCTACAAGCATGAATACAAATTTTTTTTTTTGATGACTTGTGAATCGCCGTACAACCAGCAGACGGTGACGTAAATTCGAGACGGCGCTGAACTTAAGTCGCGCAAATGCGATCGCGGTGACTTGAACCTCTCCCCAATCGAAAAAGGGGAAACACTCGAACCAACTTGGCCACAACGGAGTGGGTTGCATGAATAAAAAAGTTGGTTATTCAAAAACTCATAAATTAACGTGCAATCTCATAAATCAATTAAGTTTGCACTTCTAAAGCAATTTACAAGTAACTTGCAAGAACTACACAAGCTACCTCTGATTTCTTGATGCTCTAATTAACTACGTCGTACCTAGCAGGTTATTACAGGGCTGAACCGTTTTCCTTATCTCTCTTTTTTACAATTTTTTTTTATAATTTTTCTCTAGAGTACTTTGATATTTGACCAGACAAGGCTCAATTGGAATGCCGGACCTAGAACTAATGTTTGAAAGTTTGCGAGAAATGTGGGTGGAATTCCACAATGAGAGGCGGAATTTGTCCATTTTAAATTTTTAATATGGACAGATTATAGAAGGTCCCAAGTTCACCATATCAATTAGTATGTCAGAGGAACTCACGATAGCTAGACGGGTGTAAAAAAATTTATTGCAAAAGGACAGTGATAACAGTAGACAAGTCGAACCTGTGACTTTCTAGATCCAGACACGTGTCCTCGATTTTTTTTGTCGGGGAGTCCCATTGGTGGGGCCGGATGTGGAGGACATGGATGGAGAGATGTGGCACGATCTTGACTAGTTAACTATTTTCTCCTTGACAGAGACAAGTCATTTCAATTCATGAAAGTCAAGAGTTCCACGTCATGACAATTTCTAGGGGGACCAGTTGCCCATCATTATTGAAAGTGATTGTAACTCTACACGCCGAAAGTCGTGTTCCAGGAAAGTTTTGAGTGTTTTGAGTTAAAAAGAAAAGAAGAAAAGGAAGCACAAAAGTCAAGCCGCCTATTGAGTAGAGACTAGTCAAGCTTCATCTAGAGATTAGCATCAGTTCAGCAACGAAACAAAGAGTCAGACAATGTGTACCTAATTAACACGAACAATTATCAAATCTAAAGATTTATGTACAGTTTGTTTCGCAAAAAAATGACGTATTTGAATAATATTTTACAATAAGTCTTTTCCAATATTTGGTTAAGTCCTAAAAATAAACTAAAAAGTATTTTTTGTTATTTAATATGGAAAATCCGATTTGATTTTCCTATAGAAAATACCAAAATATTCATATTCTTAGTTATTTTCTCTTTTTTTTTCTTCTTCCTCAACTGATCGCTCACCATGGTGGTAGTTGGCGACTAGCCATGAGGCGAGACTCGAGCTTGCCCAACGCTAGGGAGCTTCAGCGTCACTTGATCAACCAACTTCAAGCTTGCCAAATTAGCAATCTCAAGTCTTCTTGGCCTTGGGCTAGCTCATGTGTTGCTTGTTCTCAGGCGTGATCGTCGTCATGGTTGGCAACTAGGCGAGAAGAAGGAAAAAGAAAAAGGAAAAAAACAAATAAATATAAAAAATTAAAAAGAATTATTTTTATAAGAAAAACATTTTATTAACTAATGAGCCGAGCCCAAGAATTGAGGACTGACGCACGATCTTGTTGGACCCGAGCCTAAGTGCTGCCAAATAGAGCTTGAGCATCATAGACTCAAGCACTGCCTTAATGGACCCTAATTCGAGTGTTGGGGATTATGTGACGCCTTGGAACATCACATGCAACACATGTCATTTCCATTTATACTCATAGTTATAATTACGCATGGAAAAAACAATAAAGTTTTCACAACATCCTTTACTAGAAAAATGCATGAGTTTATTAAAAAAAAAAATTGTCTTTGGCTTTATACAATATCGATAGTAATTATCACAAAAAAAATATATAGTCCTAGTAATGATCAGGGTCACCTAATACCATTACATCCATACTAACTAAACTACCATCCAACTCAAGGATTAATGGCTTCCGATATCAACTCGGCCCCTCCGTCACCATCTTTAGGGGAATCATCCTACAACATTGGAGAGTAAAAAAAGAAAAAAAAAAAAAAAAAAAGGAGTGAGGCGAAGCCTAATAAATGAAATATCTAAGTATAAGGTAGGAGATCATATTACCACTCAACCTAGTACCAACAACAACATGAGTTCAAAGGATACAAAATGATCATGTATGACAAGTGGAAAAGAAAATCCCCTATCTAGCCTATCATGATACGCTGATGAAAACCTCTAATATTTTATTATAATCCCGAAGCACAAATACAAAAGTTGGTTTATCTAGAGACTCATTTTGCAAGCTCATAAATTGATTGGATTTGCACTTCTAAAGTGATTTACAAATAAGTTGCGAGAACTAAACAAGTGACCTTTGATTTCTTGATGCTCAAATTAAGTGAGTCATGTTTACTAGGGTTATTATACAAAAAAATTACCAAAACAATCATAAACTTATTGCAATTTTTCTAATTCAATCTTAAATCTTTTTTTTTTCTAGCCAATTCAGTTCTAAATATTTTGCAATTATACTAATTCTATTCATCCGGCCAATTTTGGCTGACGAGCACCACTCATTCGGCTAATATTGATTTGAATAATCTTTTAATAATATTTTATTTTATTCAAGCCAGCGAGGTTAGCCTCGCCAACCAATGGCAAGGCTTACCCCCACACGCCACTGGCAAGGGCAAGCCTCACCCAACAATGGTGAGGCCACCCTTGCCATGGTTAGGCAAGGCCCCACCTATCTTTGGCCTAGGTGAGCCTTGCCAGCCATGGGCAAGTTGCGATCTCCCTCTTGGCCAACGAGGCTTGACCCTCGTCAGTCCAATGAGGGTAAGCCTTGCTCAACCTTTGGCAAGCCTCACCAAAGACCATGAGAGGTTGCGGCCTTTGACCTTGCCCATGGCCAATGAGACTCAACCCTCGCCAGATTCAATAAGGGCAAGCCTAGCAAGCCCAACTAGCGGCCTTTGTCATCACCTATGGCCAACGAGGGTCAACCCTCGCCAGCCCAATCGGCGGCCTCGACGAGGTCGCCTAGCCACGAGCAAGGTTGCCCAACCATGGCCAAGCTTCCTCGAGGCCAGTGAGGTCCCTCACCGACCTTGCCTCTTGCCGATCGCTAGCGATGACTAGCTGGAGGAAGGAGAAGGAAGTGAAGAAAAAAAGAAAGAGAAAATAAAAAGAAAAAATTAATAAAAAAATAAGAAAAATAAAATATTATTAAAAAAATTGTCCATGTTAACATTGGCTGATCAGCCAAAGTTCACATCAATGCCTATTGGCTAAAAATGGCCAAATAGACTGAATTGTCACAAATGCAAAATATTTAGGATTGAATTAGTTAGAAAAAAAAAGTTTAAAATTGAATTGAGGTTTACTATTTTAAAATTTTGTAACTCACAATAAATTGTTATTCTCACGATAACCCAAAGACTATTATGCTAGCAAAATCCTTTTACTAAAATACAAATACCAAGCACAAGGGAATGTTACAATGAAAAACCTCCCATTGATATAGCCTCCCATTTAGTTAGGCCAAATAAACCCTCACGTTAATTTCTCCATATGGATCTATGTCATCACCAAGAGAAAGCCTTATTACAAAGCTATCGATATATTGTGGGATTGTTTTAACATAACTCACTCATGCATCCTAACAATCAAAATGTGAAATATTATTCTTAAAATTTTAATAAATGTTTAATCTAATTCATAGATTATATCATTGCATACTATCTCATAAGTCTATCTTTGATGGGCCGAATAAAACTCTGATATGATAAGTTTGATCATATTCGGTGTTTAGAGTAACGTGAAATTCGGATATAGTCCGGATAAAAAATCTCATCTAGAAAGTGATATAGATCTAGATAGGATATGTGAAATTTGGAAAATTGAAAAAAATAAGGGATACAAGTTTTTCCCCCACTCCTGCGCTTGTTGATGGCTTATCCTCACTTTTGACCAGTGCCGCATCATCTCTCTTGTTCCAATTTCTCTCACTAAAATGACCACCACAAACTTAGTTAGAGCATGAGTATCGCGAAGATACCTGGAGAAGCCCTCGCCACAATGACCTGAGCAAACTCTAAGGGCCACCGTTCCTCCTACCAGTGACAAGCTGCTTACCACCTTTGGCTGCCTCGGAAAAGTGGCGTCGGAGCTCGTCAGCCCTGCCTCTTTCTTATGTCACTTAACTCCATTTTAGTAGAGAACTTTGTGATCCCGATCAAAGCTGGACATCTTCTCTGTGAAGAAGATGATCCGAAAGAGGCGGCAGCCAAGGTGATAGAGCTCCTCAACCACGTCACTCGGAGCAAGTAGTACCGATGATGCTACCACTCACAAACCGGATCCGCACGCTGTCTCGGGGGAAGCTGTTGAAGTGACTGAACAAGTCGGGGCACGGTAACAGGGAATCAACGCAGTATTCGCACTCGTCGAAGGGGATGGATCCATCGCAGGAAAAGGCATTCGAAGTAAAGATGGCTAGACCAGCGGAGAACTCAAACCCTAGGGCCTCTCAATGTGGCGAAGTCAAAGGTAGAGCGAGCGTAATCCGTCAAGTTGATCAAGGGCAGCGAAAGGGGCGTTGCAGAAGGAGAGCGTCCTTGAAGTCACATGGAACGGGGGTGTTTAACATCGATGAAGATTGTGAAAGGATGAATAGTATTCACGACTTCCATGGTTTATTTTTAATTTTAATTATACAAATCAAACACTCATTTTAAAAAAAAAAAAAGATCTATTTTGAATCATGCTATATCCAGACGTCAAGAAATATTAGATGGGATTTTTATCCATTCATTATCCCATACAGCAAAGATGTTCGAACGACCAAACACAGCATCGTTGGATTTATCTAGCCTAGGATCTAAATTAAACATGTATAAAAAGTTTGACAACCATACTAAATAAATTAAAAGTTCAGTAAGAACATAACACACTGGACCAAAGTTCAATGACTATTTGCGTTATTTTCCTAAACCAAAACAAAACAACATTGCTCCACTCTAACTCCAAATGAAAAACAATAGAAGTGCCGTTTTTAATTTTAGGAAACTTGCGCAATATCTCCGACTGTTTTTTAATAATGCCTGCGACTGTTTCATAATAATGCAGAGGCATGAGCGAAGGTATCAAGCTACATAAAAGCTCATGAACCGTAGGTGGTTAAACTTGAACAAGAAACCTTCGATTTCCCCGACACTCATATCAACCGCGCCAACATTTTATCCCAAACTTCATTTTCGCGAGAACATCCAGTAGCATTTTACTGTTCCTTTACTTCGCTACGAAACCAAACACAAAGCGAAGCATTGTATCTATGTGTAGTATCCAGTCTTAAGAGTATGTTGCACACTGTGTTAGTATTGAACTCATGGTTAGAGGTAGGAGTGAGTATGGTCCAGGTTGAGCCGGTTCACCTTTTAACCCTAGGACCAACTCATACAGTACTGGTCCTCAATTTTTGGGACCGAGAACCGACCCTATTGAGCTTAGGACCAAGAACCGAACTAACCCAATGGGTTTGGTCCAGTTCTAGGGTCAACCCTGGACTAATCAATAATTTTTTATTTCATTTTTTGTACACCTTAAAAAAGTGATTGAAGATCAGACGGATCCAATGGGTTCGGTCCAGTTTCAATGTCAACTTATGACTAATTAATAATTTTTTATTTCATTTTTTGTAATCCTTGAAAGAACAACTGAGGACCACACCGACCTAATAGGTTCGATGATGAGCAAGGTCAACTAAGAAAGGCAAGTAGTGAGAGTTAAGTGGGGCGAGCATCGAACAGAATGAATATCGAATGTCAAGTAGGGAGCAACAAGCCAAGCGAGCATTGAGCAGCGAGCGGCAGGAGTGACCCAAAGTGAGCGATTACTTCTTTCAATTTTGGCAAAATGATAATTAAGAGAACGAATAAAACAAAAGAGAACGAATAATAAAGGAGGATGCCATAAATAGTTGTTTATACCTTTTTAGATGCCATGAGGACTCCTTACAAAAACAATTTCCTCCTTCGTAAATTATGACTTTTAACATCGTAAAAGATATTAAAAATCTAAAATATTAAAGAACAATGTAAAATTACTTGAACTTCTCACTAAATAACTCTTTAATGTTGTTGACGCCGTTTATTTTAATATTTTCTCTATATAAAATAATTATAAATTGACCTAATCTCTCTGGGAACTGGACCAAGACTAGCTGGGTTGGGCCGGTGCAGGGTTAACCCTGGACCGATGCTCACCCCTAGTTGGAGGAGAATAAAGCGTCACTCTAGTATGTACGATGAAGTTTGAATTCTTCAAAATCCCAATTTCTCATATTCTAAAAGTCACCCTGATAAAGTCGGCACGGCAGGCTCGGTTTGTAAAAAAACTTGCTCTCGTGTTTATCGAGTGATCTTTCCCCAGTAAGCTTAGTACATATCCATAATCTTCTCATAGTGAATGTCACATGTACAAAACGAAAACAGTCACTCTCTTATTACACGTACTTATAACAGCCACACAACATAGCCTCAAATTACTTCAGCGGCAAATGAACAAACTCTGCATATTAAAGACGCAGCAACAGAAGTAGACATGTTTCTAGGCAGGTTTCCAAGAAGAAAGGGGTGGAGTGTCGGAGTTTTCCCATGGAGAGAGGTTTCCATTGTACCTGCCACCCTTGACATTTTCCGCAGAAGCAATTGATTCGAGCTCAGCCATCTCTTCCGGTGTAAGCTTCATTGACAGAGCTCCAATGTTCTGGTTGAAATTCTCGATCTTGGTCGTGCCGGGAATCGGGCAAACATCATCACCCTGGTGGTGTACCCAGGTGAGGGCTAACTGCGATGGGGTGCATCCCTTTCTTTGTGCAATTTCATTCACTCGGTCGAATAACTTCGTGTTGTGAGCCAAGTTCTCTGGCTGGAACCTTGGTAGGTTCTGCATAACATAGAGCAATGTCTCAGCAGAAAGCATATGAGCAACTATCATTTTCCTTTTAAGGCCAAATTCTACAGCAACAAGGTGCAAAAGTGATCGCATTACATGCCAACAGATTGCCTTGTTACTTGACATAATAAGCATTTAGAAGTGCACAATTGTTGTGTACCTGGAAAAGCATGATCAGTTATGATTATCTTGAAATGATTAAAATACCTAGCCCCAAATCATAAGAATTAGAAATGTCAAGCGAAGTGATCTAGCAACTACCACACAAGGCTGATGGGTTTGATGTAGGAAGTGAAAAGAAACAAACTAGACAATCTAAGTTTTGTACGTGTGATGGTAGCATTAGTCACACATAAGAAAAAAAAAATCACAAAAGGTAGATGACGTGTAGAAGAATGTTATCAGACGCAAAGCTCATTTAGCTACAAAGAAAAATAGCTACTTCACTTGCCCGGCACTATCGCTACTCAAACACTAATGGCCAGGAGTAATACACAATTGGCTTTATGTCAGATGGGAACTTGATCCCAACACTCTCATAAGAAGGGTGTTAGGGAGTCCTCGCTCAAGAAATGGTTGTGTCAAGATATAATTTATCTTGTGAAGAAAGATGAGAAACAAAAAGGACGGAGGCCAGGGCCCGATACTGGTCTCGGTTATTTTGAGCAAATATTGCTAATCTTGTGAAGAGATATGAGAGAAAAAGTCGGGTGGAAAGTGGGGAAAGGATAGTGATAAGCAAATGGTGGGAAAGCTGGGAAACGGAGCAACTTACAAATAAACCTATATTTATTCATTCCCAAAAGCACGAGAATCCAAAAAACTGCCCCTTTCAGGCTCATTAAAGCCATTACTTGTGATTTTTAAATTTATCTAGAATCACGAGAGGTGGGATGACTGGCAAGTGCTGGATAGAATAAGAATATGAAGCATTCGTGTCACAAACTTTTTCTTTATAGAATAAGAACAGGTTTCCAGCACTTCAATGGGAATGACAGTCACTGTGAGCATCTAATTATGTTAACCAGCAGAAACAGACCTGTCTTAAGTCATCCTTAGAGAGATTCTCCGCCAACTTGGAGCCAACAGAAAAGAATCCTCGTCCAAGAGGACTGTAGGCAACAATTCCAATGCCAAGCTCCCTAGTCAACATTTTAAGGAAGAGCAGAGTCAGAAGAAAGATGTTGTTACTGCATAAACAAATAAACAGTGATATCCTACCTGCACGTGGGAATGATCTCTGCCTCCACATCTCTTGACCACAGCGACCACTCCAATTGCACCGCTGTGATGGGATGAACAGCATGTGCTCTTCTGATTGTTGACGCAGAGGCCTCGGATAAACCGATGTACTTGATCTTACCCTCTTCAACGAGCTTCTTTAGCTCTCCAATCTGTGCATATTCACATGACAAAACAACAATCGTCAAAATCTTACGTGTTAAGATCCAGAAATTATTGAACATCATTAGTTTTTCTTGGGTCCTGATGCCTGAATAGTTTGTGTTCCCTGACTTCTCAAACATTACAATTTGATTAGGTAGCTCCCAGCAAAAAATAGTCAATCTTTATGCATCTCAATGCAACAAGAAAATGGCAAGGTATCGTTAACGGAAATGGATCTCTCTAATGTATCACAGAAGAAGGCAAATTAAAGAAGTATTCCAAGTACTTGTCATATTTCACAATGACATGTCAAGAACCAAATGTCTCCGCAGAAAGTCCAGGAACAACTTCAAATGTGATTCTCAGATATAAATCAGGGTGAACCCTGGATTTCGAATAATTTTCATGCTTGTTGACCCATAAAACAAAAACTCAAGCCATATAAACTACTAAATTCCGCAATCCCTTGAACAACACCGTGCCACATCTTGAACTCTGCTATCATCTGAACTCAAGTCACATTTAACGATATCTTGATGATGATGCATCATCAACACCAATCTAATTTAGCAACTGATCACTCGGAGAAAGTCCCGAGAGAGGTAAAGGTTTGATGAGGGATCCATACAGTGACTTCGATGGGGACGCGAGTGTCGATGCGATGTTGGTAGTAGAGGTCGATGCAATCGATGTCGAGCCGCCTCAAGCTGGCCTCGCAAGCAGCCCTCACGTACGCCGGATCGCCCCGGACCTCCCACTTCCCGTCCGCGAAGCTGACTCCGAACTTGGTCGCCAATTCCACCTTCTGCCTCACCCCTCCCTTCAGTGCCTGCTCAAAATCAACCCCGAAATCAGAAAACCAAGGCGCAGGATCGGAGCATCCTGCTCGATGAAGCTAAATTCCGTAAAACTATAAGCACGTATGATTCATGCGGAGGCAAAAGAAAGACTGAGAGAACCGACCTTTCCGAGGAGGATTTCGTTGGTGTGGGGGCCGTAGATGTCGGAGGTGTCGAGGAAGGTGACGCCGGAGCCGACGGCGTGGTGGATGAGGGCGATCATGTCGGGGTCGGGCTTGGGAGGGCCGTAGCCGATGGACATGCCCATGCAGCCCAGCCCCTGCGCCGACACCTCCATGCCCCGCGACCCCAGCTTGATCCTCCTCACCGTCGTCGTCGACGCTGCCATTGCCGTCGTCTAGCTCGAGCTCGCTCGTTCCCTGCACTGCACCGTGACGATGGCTAAGGCGTCGGGCGAGCCGAGATTTATAGGAGGGGAGCGGCAGTAGCTACGCAGAGTAGGCAGAAAGAGAGCGGCAGTAGCCACGAAGACGCACGTGCTTACGTCAATTCAACTTAGATCCATTAAATGAGTGCACCAAGTCGGATTTGGGTACGGTTGAAAACGGATCAATCCATATTTGACATATTTAACTTATTTTGATCCATATTTATATAGTATAAATTCAGTGACCAATATCCAATACAACCTATACCCGACACATACCTGACCCAACCCGTATTGCTAAAACCTCTTAATATTCTAGGAAAACCCACTTCTATTATATGCTAATTAGATTAAAACTTCAAATTAAATTAAAAATAGCAAATAAAATAAAATAAGAAAAGTTTAAAAAAAGCCTATAAATTTAAATATTTATAAAGAATTAAACTATGCACATACTTCTATTATTTGAAGTGAACATACATTTGAATAACTAAAAACTATAACATAAAAAAATTAATTAAACCTTAAAAGGCTCGTTTTTATGATTTTTTTATAAAAAAAAAGTATTGTTAAAACATTTTTATGCAATACAAATTTAATGAAAATTTTTATAATTCTTTTTAAAATATTTTTAAAAAAATCGAATTTTTAATTCTTTGTGCAAAATAGCTGAAACCCGCTCAGACCGCCCAGAACCGAACCAAAAACACCCAAAACCGGTGGTTCTTGAGGGAACCAGTCCGGTTCCTTATTCAAATTTATGGGAACCGGTGGGTACCAGTCTGGTTCTCGGTTTCATGAGCGGAACCGTCCACCCGTCCACCTGGACCGAACCAATTATATTAAAATAATATATTAATTTTTAATATTAAAAAAATGAAATTACTAATTAATAAATCCAAATCAAATAACTAAAAACATTAAGTCAAGATCGCTTCTTATCATCATTCCATAATGAAATGCCTGGAAAAATGCCAAAACAATTTGGCCTTAGTTAAACTAAAAAGACAATGAGGAAGAAATATCTCGTAATGTAGTTTCTGTAATATACCTTATACAGATTTGCCAAAACAAAGCAAAAAAGTTTGACTGAGAGATTTTGATGTAGGACAACGAGTCCACAACAAGGAATAAATCTTTAGGCTTCATCACAAGCAAAGGTTCCTAAGCATCACATAGAGGGTTTTTAAAGCATCACACCTAAGAGAAAAAAAATGCCTAGGACGCAGAATTTGCTTGCAAAATTTTATTCCGACCCATGATAGCCAAAATTGCTATCATTTCCTCATGCTTATCATAAGTGCCTACCATGATATCCTTCTACAACCTCTCTTGTTGTTGTTATGGAAATTACGTAATCGTTTTATGTTGAAAACTAAAATTGTTTAGCGTTAAGATTGATTCCATGGATCTACCTAGAAATTGGATCGGACCAGCGATCCGGATCTCGGATGGATCCATATAACTAACGGGTGGATCCCCGTTTCAATTTTTCGAAATCAGCTCTTAACAGGTAGTTCTAATTCTAAATTGGGAACCATCCCCCCAAACCAAACACACTTTTGATAGTGACAACAATAGACAAGTCAAACTTATGACTTTCTAGATCCGGCCACGTGTCCGTGATTCTTTTCGCCAGGGAGTCCGATTGGAGGGCCGGATGTGGCGGACACGTATGGGGAGATGTGGCGGACATGAATGGAGAGATGTGGCCTGATCTTGACTAGTTAACTCGTAACAAAAGTCACTTCAATTCATGTCAAGAGTTCCACGTCATGACAATTTCTAGGGGGACCAGTTGCCCTCATCTTTCTCGGATGGCCCACTATACAATTTTCAGATAAATTACTAAAGTGATTGTAACTCTGCATCTCGAAAGTCGTTTATCACGAAAGTTTTGAGTGTTTTGGGTTAAAAAAAAAAAAACGAAGCGCAAAAGTCAAGCCGCCTATTGAGACTAGTCAAGCTTCATCTAGAGATTAGCATCAATTCAGCAACGAAATAAAGAGACAGATAATGTGTACCAAATTAACATGGACAATTATCAAATCTAAAGATTTATGTACTGTTTGCTTCGCAAAAAATATGACATATCTGAATAATATTTTACAAGAAGTTATTTCCAATATTTGGTTAAGTCTTAAAAATAAACTAGAAAATATTTTTTATCGTTTAATATGAAAAATCTGATTTGATTTCCCTATAGAAGATTTCAAAATATTCAGATTTTTACTTATTTTCTTTTTTATTATTTTTTTTTCTTCTTCCTCAACTGAACGCTAGCCATGTTGGTAGTTGGCGACTAGGAAACTCGAGCTTGCACAACACTAGGGAGCTTCAGCATTACTTGATTGACCAGCTTCAAGCTTGCCAAATCAGCAATCTCAAGTCTTCTTGGCCAGGCTAGCACATCTATTGCTTGTTCTCAAGCGCAATCATCGCCATGGTCGGCAACTAGCCAAGAAGAAGGAAAAGAAAAAGAAAGAAAACAAATAATATAAAAAATAGATTTTTTAAAAAGAATTATTTTTATAAGAACAAACATTTTATTAACTAACAAGCCGACCTCAAGCATTGAGGATTGACACACGATCTTTGTGGACCCGAGCCTAAGTGCTATTGAATAGAGCTTGAGCATCATAGACTCAAGCACTACCTTGACAGACCCCAGTTCGAGTGTCGAGGATTGTGTGACGCCCTAGAACGTCACATGTTGTAGATGTCCTTTTTGTTTATACTCATAGTTATAATTACGCATGCAAAAGACAATAAAGTTTTCGCAACATCCCTTACTAGGAAAACACATAATTTTATTAAGAAAGGGGTGGGGTGTCGGAGTTTTCCCATGTAGACATGCTTCCGTCGTACCTGCCACCCTTGACATTGTCTGCAAAAGCAATCGATTCAAGCTCGGCCATCTCTTCTGGTGTAAGCTTCATTGACAGAGCTCCAGTGTTCTGGTTGAAATTCTCGATCTTGGTCGTGCCGGGAATCGGGCAAACATCATCACCCTGGTGGTGTACCCAGGCGAGGGCTAACTGCGATGTGGTGCATTCCTTTCTTTGCGCAATTTCATTCACTCGGTCAAATAACTTCGTGTTGTGAGCCAAGTTCTCTGGCCGAAACCTTGGTAGATACTGCATAACATAGAGCAATGTCTCAGCAGAGAGCATATGAGCAATTATCATTTTCCTTTTAAGGCTAAATTCTACAGCAACGAGTGCAAAGTGGTTGCATTGCATGCCATCGGATTGTCTTGTTACTTGACATAATAAGCATTAGAAGTGCGCAATCGTTGTGTATCTGGAAAAGCATGATCAGTTATAAATTATCTTGACATGATTAAAATATCTTGTCCCAAATCATAAGCATTAGAAACGTCAAGCAAAGTGATCTAGCAACTACTACACAAGGCTGATGGGTTTGATGTAGGATGTGAAAACAGAAACAAACTCGACAATCTAAGTTTTGTACGTGTGATGATACCATTAGTCACACATAAAATAAAAATCAGAAATGTAGATGATGTGTAGAAGAATGTTATCAGACGCAGAGCTCTTTTAGTTACAAAGAAAAATAGCTACTTCACTTGCCCAGCACTATCGCTAGTCAAACGCTAATGGTGGGGAGTAATACACAATTGGCTTTATGTCAGATGGGAACTTGATCCAAAACTCTCATAAGAAGGGTGCTAGAAGTAGGGGTGAGTAGCGGTCTAGGGTCGACCCTGAACCGACCCTGGACTGGCCCAACCTTGCTGGTCCTGGTCCGGTTCCCAAGGGGACCGAGTCGGTCCTTGGTCATGAAATTCCATGACCAATACTATGCGGGTTGGTCTTCGGTCCTAAGAGTTTTTGGTCGGTCCAACCCTGGACCAACCATGTATATTATATTATATTATTTATAATTCTTTTATATATTCAAACCTAAGTAAAATGTTTGTTATATTATATTATATTGACATGTTCTATCAATAACACTAATAGTAATTTCAATTTAAAACTTTTGTTGAGTATTAATTATGTGTCGTTTGTTTTGTTTTCAGGTGTTTAGAAGTTCAAGTGAATTAACAAGATGTGAAGTTATATATTCATAGTTTATATTAAGTATTTTGAACTTTTATGGTATAATTTTATTTTACTAATGAATTTCACCTACACTTTACTTTTCAATTTGTGTCAAATGGTAGAAGTTTTTGAAGAGTAGAGTAGTACTACAGTTGCTACGGTGATTTGCTAGTCAAATAGTGTGAAGCTAATTTTTTGGTTGAGTGGACTCTACATGATCAAATGCAGGAAAACACTTTTGCATATGGTGTTATGAATATTAAAGATAGATGATTACAAGAACTTTCCATCTTGTCTCATATCTCAATGAGCGGTTAGCAGATATGAAATTTCTATTATTGTGTCATCTTAAATTTGCTAAATATGTATTGATATTCATAGTTTAGTTGCATAATGCCACATTGTCGATGGATGTGTAATTTGAATTTGTGGGTTTGTTTTTTAGGGAGTATAAAAATTAAGATAAAAAAATTATCGATCGGTCCCGGGTTGACCTTGGAACCGGACTGAACCCATTGGGTCGGCTCGGTCCTTGGTCCCAAGCTCAATAGGGTCGGTCCTCGGTCCTAAAAATTAAGGACCGACACTATACGGGTTAGTCCTAGGGTTAGGGGGTGACCTGGACCAACCCGGACCATGCTCACCCCTAGCTAGGAGTCCTTACTCAAGAAATGGTTGTGTCAAGATATAGTTTATCTTGTGAAGAAAGATGAGAATGAAAAAGGACGGAGGGCCAAAGCCCGATACTAGCATCTAAGCAGGAACAGACTTGTCTGAAGTCATCCTTAGAGATATTTGTAAGAGTTTTCCTAATGTTGACTAAATTAATTGATATTGTAATTTACTGTTTTTACGGTTACCGTAAAACAGAGTTAGTCTAAGGTGAGATAGAATGTTTCTTAATTAGTCTAATATGGGCTGCCTAGTGTGGGCCGAGTTAAGCCTGGCCCGTAATGAGGGGCACTGGCTGGAAACTCTATAAATAGTGCTCAAGTCTATCCTCTAACCCTAATTCTCACATGTATCATCACCTAAGGGACGTTTACCTAACGCTAAACATGAGGAGGGCCGCCTCATTTAGCCAGTGATACGGAGGGCAATAGAGGAGAAGGACTTGATGCGTGGATCCCCTTGATATATGTGGGTAATCCTTTTTTTGCTTCCGCTTTATGTTCAATGGATCCCAAAACAAGTGCGTTAATCTTTCTACTTAATTATACATGTTCTTGTTATGCTTATGGAGATCTTGGGATTATGCAATTTGCGTCTAACATGTGGTATCATAGCTGACTCCCGCAGCATGTGGGGCCACAGCGAGGGCGCTGTGCCTTAAGGGGGGAGAATATAATGACCCAGACCCGGGGCAGTACGGAGGGACGGACTAAGATTGCCTCGGCAGTATGCGGGTGAGGCTAAAGGCATTTCTCTTGTCCCACATTGCTTAGGGGGGAGTCCTGGGAGTCGGCTTGGGTCCCTTAATATGCGTGACGCGTTTTAAAACTGTGAGGGAAAAGACCGTGACTGGGATGGCGGTTCGTCCGCACCAGGGCAGGTGACCCAAAGCGAACAATATCACACGGTGGGACCCAGGTCCTTACAATATTCTCCACCAACTTGGAGCCAACAGAAAAGAATCCTCGTCCTAAAGGACTGTAGGCAACAATTCCAATGCCAAGCTCCCTAGTCAACATTTTAAAGGAAAAGCGAGTCGAAGGAAGCCGTTGTTGCTGCATAAACAATTAACAGAGTGATATCCTACCTGCACGTTGGAACGATGTCCGCCTCCACATCTCTTGACCAAAGCGACCACTCCAATTGCACTGCTGTGATGGGATGAACAGCATGTGCTCTTCTGATTGTTGATGCAGAGGCCTCGGATAAACCGATGTACTTTATCTTACCCTCTTCCACGAGCTTCTTTAGCTCTCCGATCTATGCATATTCACATGACAAAACAACAAAATCAAGATCTTACATGTTAAGATCCATAAAATTATGCATGGCATTAGCTTTTTATGTGTCTAGATCCCTCAATTATCATGCATCACAATGCAACAAAAAAGCCACAACATATTGAGTTAACGGAGGTAGATTTCTTGAATCTCTCACAGAAGAGAGCAAATAAAATAAGTATTCCAAGTACTTGTCATATTTCACAATATGTCAAGAATCAAATGTCTCCGCATAAAGTCCAGGAACAACTTTATTTGTGATTCCTGTATATAAATTCAGGATGAACCCCTTGGAGCCCTCTGTCACATTATATGGAAGAACAGGAATGATATTTTGTTTAGAGAGCTAACTCCTACGATCCTAGCCTTGAAGAACCAACTCCTTAAGGTTTTCCGGATAAGGCCCTAACTTTCAGGAATGTTGACAGTACCGTGAGGAACAGGATACTCCAGCATGCCTGGGGCATTAATCCGATTGTTTTCTCTTCAGGTGATTCTTGACCGAATCTACGAAGCTGATTTCCATGTAGCTACTATTTCAGCAACAAGTTCGATCCTTGAGAATGGTTGTTCCATCATCTGTCTCCTTCAAACTGGATACCCTTCTAGGGTGGACATTCTTGTGCTAAGCTACCACCAAGGTCCTAGGGGTTGGCTATTTCACCGAAGATTCCTCCTCCCCTGGTTCGTGTCGGTTGCGACTTCTCTCAAGTGGGACAATTGAACTGTGCCTTTCCCTTTTTGGTTTGGTGCTTGGGGTGATCTGACTGCGTCCATTTGATCCCTCAGTTGCCTTTTGCTTTTTGCTTTGGTTGCTAGTGGTGGCCGTTGTTTGGCTCTTCTTTGCTGTGTGGCGGCTGTTACCGTTTGTCGTGATCAAATTTTCAGGTGTGAAACATCTAGAGTTTGGCTAATTGATTGTTAAGCCTAAACCTAACTCGAGCTCTCCCAAGCCATATCAATTCGCGACTTGGGTTTAAGTTCTTAACATGCAAACGATATTTCAATTAGGAGTCATCACCAATCTATTTTTGGTAGGTCAATTAGAAACCCAAGTAAAGTAATTGGAGATTTACTTTACTCCTATGAACCAGAGATTTATGAATTCGAAGACTTAGTTATGCTAGATTTCTTTAATGCCCTTTCGATACCACTTCTTTTTATTTTCAAAAATATTTTTACATGCAGTTTGGATTAATTTTAAATCTATTTCCTAACATGTGATGTGATCATACAAATGCGCAAACTGCCAATTTAACACCCAGATAAATAATGAATAAATTACAGTACTTACTTCATAGCAACGAAAGCATCTGCAATATTAGATTAGAATTTACATCGACAGTCTTAGATATGATTTCTAATCAACACGCAATTTCTTTATTTTCATTTATTTAATGAAAATCATGCAATATGCAATGCGATATAACTAAATGACCTAATTCTAATGACATGCAATTTCTAATTAAATGGACTAGCAACAATCACTAAATGGTATGCATCTCATGAATCTAATCTTATATGGCATGCACATGATATTTTTTTTCTTTTTTCCTTAAAGAGAATGCAATTTATCCTAGAGAATAAAACCAATTTATTCTAAGACTTTTTTTTTTATATTTTTCATGAAATTCGAAATTAGATTAAATGTGAAAATTATCTAACTAGATTAAGATTCTATTCAATTTGTATTAAGAATTAGGTTAAGCCAAATCCTAATTTAAACTAGAATATTATCATAACCCAAGTAATCCTAAAATGCAATCTATCTAAGAAAATACCTAAACTTATAATAAATTAAGAAAAATATTAGCAATTTTACCCTAATATGCAATGACGTACAAAAGATGCCCTAATTCTATATGACATATGCATGATGATTTTTTGTTGCGTTTTTGTTTTATTAATTTCGAAATTAATAATTGTCAAACAATTAAACATGCAATCCAAGTTAAAAAAAAAAAAAAACTAGCAACCTAAATTAATTGATTCAATTTTTGATTTTTGATTTTTTTTAATTTTTATTTTTTAAAATTCGAAATAAAATTCCTATTCTAAATATGTAAACCCTAAAATAGGGAATAAACCTAATACTAACCTACATTTTTTGATTTTTTTTTATGAAAGCAAATTTAATTAAACGACACAATAGCAAATCAGAGCAAGATGATATCTAAATTGATTAACCATATCTCACGCATGAGATCAAGTTAGCCAATTTTACATAAATTACAAATCGAATCTCGGAAGGGAAATCGATTAGTGATTTTTTTAAAGTGATTGCAAGTCGGATTTTAGGCGTGAAAATCGGACTGACAATCATAAATTTCACAGGCTATTTTATGTCGAACATCTCATCTTTACACTAAGGAATAATTATACTGAAAAAGAACAAATAAAGTAAAATAACAAAATAATAAAATAAGATAAATAAATAAAAGGAAAAATTACCTAAATTGATTTCTTTTTTTGTTTTTTTTTTCTTTTTCTTTTTTTTTCAAGCGAAGCAGCAACGTGGTGGGTTGCTCCGGTGAGGGAAGTCGCGGGAGTCACTCAGAGAGGGAGCTGCAGGGCGTCGGACCTGGGCGTCCGGTCTTGGGTCGCGGGCAGAGGAGCGGCGTCGGGCTGTGGCTGCAGCAGGCGCCGGATCTAAGGAGTTGCTGCTGGCGTCGGGTCGGATGCAAGAGCGACGGCGGAGGTTGCAGCGACTGGTGCTGCAGCAGGAGGTTGCAGCGACTGGTGCTGCAGCAGGAGCGGGTGAAGGAGTGACTGAGCGCAGGCGGCGTCGAGTCGTCGCGCCTACAGCCAGGGCGACGAACGGTGGTGCTGGTGGGGTGACCTGCGCAGGTACAGCAGCAGCAGCAGCGGAGCGTCGGGTCGTCGCGGATCAGCACAGCGGGGCGGCGGTGCGAGCTCGCGAGCGAGAGGAACCCTGGTGGTGGCACGGCACGAGCAGCAGAGGAGGCGCGGACCGGTGCGGGAACTCGCGCGGCGGTGGAGTGGCGAGCAGCTCAGATCTGCCGGCGTAGGGACGCTCGAGCGGGCAGATCGGGACAGCGGTAGTGCGAGCAGCGAGCGGTGGTGGTCGGCGGCTCGGCTGAGGCGGCGAGCGGAGCGCGGCGGCTGCAGGTCGCGGGCCGGTGCGGGCGAAAGGGACTTTTCCGGCGACAGAGGCTGAGGCGCTTGCGAGGATGATGAACAGTCTTCCCTGTTTTTACTTTTTTTTACTAACTCCCACGTCTCGCTCTCACATCACTCTTCCCTGTCCCGTCTCTGACTCTTCCTTTTTTTCGGCACACTTTTGCTGCCCTTTTTCACAAACAAACGAATTCTTTATTTTTTTTTTCTTGAATTCTCAACTCCAATCAACCGTAGGAAAAAGCCCCCTCACGTTTGCTCTCCAAATTTATTCGAATTTCGCCCTCTACTAGCCATGTATCCTCCCCAAAAATACTACATGAGTAATAGGCCAAAAATTAGGGTTTTAATTTTCTTTTCAAATCAACATTTGCGAAAATTTCTTTTCCACACTAAATATCACTTTTTATTTTTCACACCTCTTTTTGATTTCCTTTACAAAAATGGATATTTCTCTATTGATTTTTCAAAAATTGCAATAGGGTTTTTTCAAATACGGGTTTGCGCTAATTTGCTCTCTTCGTGGGCTTAATCCGATTTGTCAATTTAAAGTTCAGAATCATTAATTTGAATCCATTCACCACTAATCCAATAAAATGCAAAAATGTAAATTAAAAATAAATGCACTTAAATCTATATGCAATTAATATTTTTTCAGGGATAAAATTGACCCCAAATTTTCTACGCAATAAATAAATGATCGGATTGCTAAAATTTAGATGTCAACACCGTTTGTTGCTTGCTGTTTTTCATCTCTACACCTTTCCACTTGCCTTGACGTCATGTCATTCTGAGTGCAAGTTTTGGTGCCAAGATTTCATCTTGTATAGTTGGCAAAGCTCAATACAATTACTTACTTTCACCACCAAAAAAAAAAAAAAATCAGGATGAACCCAGGAGAACTTTCATCTCAAAGGAAGATTTCGAATGATTTTCATGCTTATTGACCCTTAACTTGTAAAAGATGCCCACAAAAAGAAAACTCAAGCCACTAAACTACTAAATTCCATAACCCCTTGAACAACACCGTGCCGCATCTTGAACTCTGCTATCAGCTAAACTTAAGTGTCATTTAACAAAATTCAACAAACTTGTAACAACATGACAATGCAGCATCAACATCAGTCTAATTTAGCAACTAATCATATGGCTTGGAGAAAGTCTCAAGCAAGGTGAAAGTTTGATAAGGGATCCATACAATGACTTCAATGGGGACGTGAGTGTCAATATGGTGCTGGTAGTAGAGGTCGATGCAATCAATGTCGAGCCACTTCAAGCTGGCCTCACAAGCTGCCCTCACGTAAGCCAGATCGCCTTGGACCTCCCTCTTCTCGTTAGCGAAGCTGATTCCAAACTTGGTCGCCAATTCCACCTTCCGCCTCACCCCTCCCGTTAGTGCCTGCTCAAAATCAACCCCGAAATCAAAAAATGAAAGCGCAGGATCAAAGCACTCTACTCGATGAAGCTACATTCCGTAACACTATAAGCACATATAGTTCATGCGGAGGCAAAACAGAGACTGAGAGAACCGACGTTTCCAAGGAGGATTTCATTGGTGTGGGGGCCGTAGCTGTCGAAGGTGTCGAGGAAGGTGACGCCGGAGCCACACGGCATGGTGGATGAGTGCGATCATGTCGGGCTCCGACTTGGGTGGCCCGTAGAAGGCAGACATGCCCATGCAACCCAGCCCCTGCACCGACACCTCTAGGCCCTGCAACCCCAGATTGATCCTCCTCACCATCGTCATCGATGCCGCCATTGCCACCGTCTAGCTCGAGCTCGCTTGTTCCCTGCACTACACCGACACGATGGCGTATGCGTCGGGTGAGCCGAGATTTATAGGAGGGGAGTAGCAGAAGCTACGAAGAGTAGGAGGGGAGCAGTAGTGGCTGTGAAGACACACTTGCTTACATCAATTGAAGCCTAGTCATGATCCTTCCCATGTAGGGAGGACGTACCAAAACAATCATAAACTTATTGTAATTTTTCTAATTCAGACTTAAACCTTTTTTTTACCCAATTCAGCCCTAAACATTTTGCAATTATATAATTCAATTCATCCGGCAATTTTGGCTGACCAGCACCGCTCGTTCAGCTAATATTGATGTGGATAATCTTTTAATAATATTTTATTTTACTCAAGCCAGCAAAGTTAGCCTCGCCAACCAATGGCAAGGCTTACCCCCACATGCCACTAGCAAGGGCGAGCCTCACCCAACGATGGTTAGGCAAGGCCCCGCTTGCCTTTGGCCTAGGCTCGCCTCACCGGCCATGGGCAAGTTACAATCTCATCCATGGCCAATGAGGCTCTACCCTCATCAGTCCAACAATGGTGAGCCTTGCCCAACCTTTAGCAAGCCTCACCAAAGACCTCGTGAGGTCGCGGCCTTTGACCTTGCCCATGGCCAATGAGACTCAACTCTCGCCAAATTCAATAAGGGCAAGCCTCGCAAGCCCAACTAGCGGCCTTTGTCCTCACCCATGGCCGTCGAGGGTCGACCCTTACTAGCCCAGTTGGCAGCCTAGGCAAGGTCGCCTAGCCACAAGCAAGGTTGCCCAACCATGGTCAAGCTTCCTCGAGTCCAGCAAGGTCCCTCACCAACCTTGCCTCTTGCCGATAACTAGTGATGACTGGCTAGAGGAACGAGAAGGAAGTGAAGAAAAAATGAAAGAGAAAATTTTGTAACTCGTAATAAGTTGTTATTCTCAATAACTCAGAAACTATTATGCTAACAAAATCCTTTACTAAGCACAAGGTTACAATGAAAAACCTCCCACTAATATAGCCTCCCATTTAGTTAGGCCAAAAGATCATTTCAAATGCTAAAAGTTGGCATATCCCACAATAGGCAAATCTCTTCCATTCAAGCCCTTCAGAGACAGCCTTTTAACAGAAAACCACTATTCCCTTTAATTCAAAGCCTAGAAACACCAAAATGGTAACATTTCTAACTATTCGAGCTGCATTTCTCAGAGAATCCTTCTAGGCTGGAGAAGAAGAGAAGTTTAGAAAGCCACGGAGAGTTTTACACAAAATACTCACTTTACTTCAAGGGACTCTGCCCAATACATTACATCATTCTTGTCTTTTATAGGCAATAAGATGTCACACACAAACAAGGACCATACTCACAAGTCTTGAAACAAACAGAGGCGTAGGAAATTATTCGCACAATATGAACAGTGATAATGAACAGTGATTTCCCTAGCCTATTGCTATAGTGAAAATGAACAGTGACTTGTACGGTCAGTAGTCTCGTCCATCGCGAGCATTATAGTCATAGTCTGAGTCGTCCGAACTATGCATTGCCACAAGCTATTCTTCATATTTTTTTCTCAAGCCCTACAAGTGAATATGTGAGAGGATTTGGTTTAACGAGGATGCTTTCGCTTGATTCTCGGCAAAAATGCTTGGCTGAGACCAATTGGATGACTGAGTATAGTAGGATGTGTCAACGCTTTCAGATAATGACAAAGTTTCTTGGTCATAGGGGACTTGGGAAAGAGAACCTCCCCATTTGACATAGAGGTCTTGAGAGGATTGTGCGATGTCATCTGTGTCTGCCATTTCATGCTCCTATGATGATATAACTTGTCTAAATTTTTCGAGTGTTTCCTTGACTTCTAGTGTGAGACTATAATAATCCCATACAGTGATCATCTGTGTTTGCCATTTATTTAGGAATGGTTTTATTTTCCTAGTACAAAATCCTTTGGAGTTTTTGATACTAGTGCTCGCAGCAACCAACGGGTCCTAGATAAGATTTGTGAATCCAAGCTTCTACACTGTGTGGTTGAGGTTTATAGGATGTGGTACCTATAATTTGGGAGGCATACCTACAGCTACCATTATTTGTGACAAAAGCCCACAATCGTCGAAAAAACAAAATAGCATGAACCTCAGAGTTTAGTTGTGTGGTTCTCAGCTCTTTCTACAAGAAGTATTTCTAGTGAGTAGAAGGATAAAACCAATTAAGGAAATCTATGAGATTTCTGTCACTCTCTTTTTTAATGTTTCATCTGCCGAGTCCAAATATCCTAGTGAGGTTGATAATGAATATTCTGGTTGGAATTTCGATAACTATTCAGTACTTATTGGTTAGTACCATAATAACCATCGAAGTTGGTCAGGGAAATTATCTTCCTTCCAGATTAAAGAATGTATGAACATATAGTCTGAATTTAATTCAAAAGGATAAAGAATCACCTCCATTAAATCTGAACAGATCTGTGTGAAATTGTCACATGGGATTATCCAGATTTTCAATAAGGTAGTCATTCTGGATTTGTTCCACAATCTCTTAGTAATATTGCTAGTTTGGCTAGTCTTGTATTCTTTCGATCTTATACTTCTCATTGTTATGAAGAGTATGAAAAGCATGCCTCATGATGTACATGTTGATTTTCTCTATTGCCTTTGGTCTTGACAAGAAGTCAGCAAGCACATTCTTCTTTCCGACAATATGTTTGTTTCAAAAGAGTATTTTGAAAATCATTCAGTCCATTAAAGTAGTTGAGAATTCAGAACCTGTTTCTGTTTAAACTTGGTCATCTGAGGTTATCCAATTTTACCAGAAAGTGATGGCCAATGAGATGGAATTCGAACTTTTTTATTCCATTTTTCATCACCAAGATTTCTTTCAAAGTGGAATGATAATACATTTCAGCTTGGGAAAATTTTCCACTTTTGTAGGCACACAGATGTCTCTTACCATCAATTTCTTCAAACAGGATGGCTGCCTGGTATTCATCACTGGCATCTGTCTAGAGAATTCTCTTCCTTGTTGATGGGATTTGTAACAGAGGAAGAGTCTGCATAATCTTCTTAAGTTCAGCGAGTGCTTTAGTCTGAGATTTTCTCCAAGGTGGGGGATTCTTTTTCAGCATCGATTTCAATAGAATTAGCAATTCTGCAATGTTTGGAATGAAGTCTCTGAGATAATTAATTATTCCAAGAAATTGCTAAGCTTATTTTGTTATGAAATTCTCCTTAGAAAATTTCAACAATTCATGAGCAATATGTGGCCCTGGATAATACGTACCTTTGTTAAAGTGCATACCAAGAAATTCAATTTCTGTCTGAACATTGTTCATCTTTATTTGAGAAAGCATGATCCCATGCTTTTTCACAATTTCTACAAACTATTTAAGAAGTTGGCAGTGTGACTGCTCATTAAGACTGTAAAGCGGGATATTGTTAATGTATACTACTGCACTTGACAGAATTGGTTGGAAAATTTGACACATGATCTTTTGGAATAGAAATAGTGCCACATTTAGACCAAAAGGAAGAACTTTCCGTTGGAAATATTGGTTCATGATACAGAACCCTATCTTGGGTCTGTCTTCAGGATGGATGCCCAATTGCCAAAATCCAGCTTTCAGATCGAATTTATAGTAAATGTGGGTTTTGGATAATCAAGTAAAGAGGGAATTTCTTGAGGATAAATGGAATTTATCATCTTGGAAAAAAAAGGTTAAAAGGCTGATAGTTAATTATCAGTCTCATATTTCCTCTATTTTGTTTGGCACGTTTGTTGACATAAAAAGCTTCACAAGCCCATTGAGAATTGGAGATTTCAATAAGGCATTATTGCAATAGTTCCGAATATTCCCTTTGAGCTAAAACCAGGTGTTCCGACTTCATTCCCATGTGACTCGCCTTGGTTGGATTGATATCCTCATTTTTTTTTCAAAGGAAGGCAAACAAAGAACTCTGGATTTTCCCATAAAGGGTGAGAACATTTTTGAGTAAATTCAGAATGAGATTTCGAACATGATTCTAACAACTTTTGCATGATGGGGTCTAGCAGGCTCATTTGGATGGAAAAATGTCTTTGGATATTGATGAATTCAGAGAATTAGTCCTTATACTTAAGACCTTTTTTAGGAATGATACGAAGTTGAGAAATTTGAGTCATGATATCCCAGCCAATGATCAAATCCTTGTTGGGAAGATTGGAATCAAAGATTTTTATGGTTATGGAACACTGTGGAAAAAATTGGATGGTTACTAAGGTAGTTCTTACGTTCGTAAAAAAAAAAGTATCTCCTGAGATAGAATTGAAATATCAAACACAGGAAGTCCAATATTCTTCAAAAATAACTTTGGTGTCCAAGATTGAAGAACTTGCTTCAGTATCTATGAGAGCAATGACAGTGATAGGCTTGACAAATTTTGAAGTGAAGAAATGGGGACAATGAATTTAGCTTGAAAATATATTAGTGCTTTATTCTAAAGAAGTAAGAGATATGTGAAAAATATTTTCAGGATTTGAATCCGAATCAATTTCACTAGAAGTTTCGTAACAAGGGATGACACAAAGAGTTTGTTTAGATGGTTCTTCATTCTCAAAGAATAAAGATTCGATATTATCATTTTCAAGAGAAATATCTATTTCATTCTTTATATGATGTATCATATGATTTTGACATTTTCTCGATTGGGGACAATTTTTGGCAAAATGTCTTTTCTAATTGCAGATGAAGCATTGATTTGACTTCTTATGGCCTGAGCGATCTTTCCTTTTGCGTAAGTATTGCCATTTCTTCTTTCTTCGGAAGTGCTTAAAGTCATGCCTAGATTTCTTTATCCTGAGCTTTTTGAAGTGCTTCTTTTTTCTGGAAAATTTTTCGCAAGAACCATCACAATCTCGCTTGAAACATTTGATCTTTAGCTTCTGGCGAGAACATGTTATATCAAGTTCTCTATTATCGTCAACATAAGTCTGGATCATTTGGCATTTGATACACAATTCTTCAAGGCACAAATGGATTTCTTGTTAGATTTCTCCAAACGGAATATCTCGAATCCTTCGTTTGAAAAAATATCTTCTTTGGGGATGGAATCCTTCTTTAAGTTTGATAATATTTATCAAGATATTTTTTCTGAAAAACATCTTCTTTCACTCTTGGAGGTTGAGGCAATTTTCCCACAAAGAAATGATATAGATAGATAATGGCATGACCAAAATCAAGTGAGAGTAAAAATTAAAGCTGGTCTTGTTCTAACATAGATTGCCACCAATGTTTGAGGTTACCTGTAAACCTTGTGACAAAATCAAAAAGGACATCACACTTATCCTAGTTGGTAAGGGCTTTGGCATGCACCAAATATGAAATTCTTCAAGTCTTTCTAGCCATTTGTGATAAGGAATGTCATCAACGATGATAAAAAAAAAAAAAAACTATTTTGATGCAGAATACATGTGCTAGGAGGGATTGTTTGACTGAACAACCTTTGGTTTAGAATGGTTTGATTCCATATCTTGGTCTAGAGGATCGGTCACGAATATTGATGAAATTACTAGTACAATAGGGAAAGAATCAATGGTAGGGATTGAGAAAGATGAGGAGGAGTTAAGATAAAAGATGTTTGGAAAAGCTAGTTCTATCGTTTGACATCAAGTTTGAGTAACAAGATCAGGCTATTGAGTAACAAGATCAGACTATGGTTCCTGATTACCTAAATCTCTTCGGAAAGATTCTAATGGATTCGACAGCATCAATTGATCGCTTTTCCTTATGACAAGCGAGGATTCTTTAGGCATCTTCTCTTTTCCCTTTTCTTTTCTTATTCAGTCCAATTCTTTGAGAAGATTTCGCATCTTATCTTGCGATAAAGAACATATTTATCAAGATATTTTTTCTGTAGTAGAAAATGGATTGAATCTTCCTTCTTCAAGGAGCTGGATTTGCCTTTTGAGCTTCTCTATTTCCAACTTAGGACTTTCAAGGTCAATGTTGTCCAAATTCCAAGGCATGAAAAATTCTTCTTGGTGGTTTCATTTTAAGCTTTACTCTTGGATTGCTTTGAACGCATTATTATATGTTAAAAGAGTTTTTGATTGCCAATTTAGGACAGCTTCAACAACGAGAGTCCTTTTCTATCTTCCATGTTCTTACATATCGATTTTCCCATCGGTGAATTCAAAGAAATGATATAGATAGTCTCATAATGGAAGAACTTGGTGGTGTTTCTGACCTCAAATGGATAGGAATGTTTCTTTGCCCACTTTAAGATTGGCTTATAAAATGGGGAAAGAGCTGGTTTTTTTTTTTTTGGAGGAGATGGAGGAGGTGATGGTGATGGACTTGGTGATATTGGAGTAATGAACTCTGGTGATGGAGTTGGTGTATAGGAATCCATAAACTAGAATTTATCACACTCACCAATAGTATCAATGGAGGGATCTTCATTCAAGTACCTTTGGTACATAGGATCTTTTGGCTTTTTATGCTTCCGTCGAGGTCTTGCAAATGGGTCTACCTCGTCGAGAGAGTTTGTGCAATAAAAATATTGACAAAAAGGATCCTAGAAACAGTGACCATACCGGTCTGTGTAGTAATGGACATGATGTCAATCACTTTTGAAGTATTAAACAAGCTTTTTTGGATCTGGTTCGAAAATTGACTTAGGAACACATGGTTTAATCATAAAGAGGATTCGGAAGATAGAAAGACTTTCTTTATTTTCCTTGCCAAATTTGATGAAAACGGTTCCATCTTTCTTTCTGACAAATTCAGAGCCTGAAGACTAGAAAGGCTTGTTATTCTGATGTAACTTTTCATAGTTAGTGATCCAAGTCTCTAAAATAAGCTTGGCCAACTTTTCCTTTGGGATATGTCTGATCATGAAGATGAATAAAGAATAAAGCATCTTCATTTTCATTGTGGAAATTCAAGTCAAGAGCATGGTTCTGTACTTGATAAACCATCTGGTAGTGTAGTGTTGCAATAACAGAATCAGCTGTCTAAGGTGCTCTAGTGAGCTGAACTTAGACTTTCAAAAAGGAAAGTAACTATGGATCTGAAAGAGCAATATTGAAATTTGGATACAAAATCACAAAGACCATTCCAGCATTCAAAGTGGTTTGGACAGTACCGATACAAGTATGCTAGTACTCTAGAAATCTAGTATCCAGTAACGCTATTCTTGCCACAACTGGCAAACCCTTCGACCATGAAAAGTAAGAGCAAGATGAACAACTCTATAATGAACATGAGACTATCAGTTTTGAATCTATTGCCTAGGAAACTCTGGAGGAATCTAGAGAGTAACAAAGTACTCATTTTCAATGGCAAGAATGAGATACTGGTCGAACTTGGAGGACTGAACGTACTTCTTTACTTCCTTTGGAGTTTGGTGAATAAGTTGGCGAATTGAGTAGATGGGAGAAAATGATGAGGTGGGTTTAGTGAAAGCAGAATATGAGTTCATCAGGGAAAGTTAAGTTTCAAAGATTCTGGTTTCATCGCTAAGAGAGATTTCATAGAGATAGTATATCTCAGAAGCATTTAAAACACGAAAATCTGAAGGGGTTGAAAAAGATGGAGATGCAGCAAGAGAAACGGGTGCTTTTAGTATTTCTGGATCTGTCGTGATGTGAAGAGACCTTCTCAACACTGAATTCACCTATTAAGCACATGGAACGGATATTATTACAAACGAAACCATGGCTCTGACATACGCAATTTCTGGCAAAGTAAGTGCAAAACGGCGTCATTTTGCACGCTGATGTAACTAGACAATGCACAAATGACGTTGTTTTGGTGCTAATATGGTAAAAAAAATAATATAAATTAAATTAAATTAAATGTGAAACTAAATTTATTTAAAAATTTTAAAAATACAAATACAAATATTAAAAAAATTATAAAAATTTAGAGAGAGAGAGAGAGAGAGAGAGAGAGAGAGAGAGAGAGAGAGGGAGGCAATTGAGGATTGAGCCCTCGCTGCCGTCGCCGGGAAGGGTCGATGAGGGAAGGGGGAGGGTTGGCCAAGGTCGCCGAGTCCTAGCCGGGGTCGGCAACCTCGGGCGACCGGTGGCGAGGGCTCACAAGCCCTCGCCCGGATCTAGTAAGGGTTGCGGTCCTCACCCGATCCGACGAGGGTCAACGGTCCTTGGCTTGACTAGGGGAGGGCCGCAAACCTTGCTCCAAAACAAGGCAAGGGCTCTTGGGCCCTCACCGCTGATTGGCCGGGGTTGTCGGTTGGCCAGGGTTGCCGGCCCCTGGCCTAGGGCCCGACAACCCCGGCTAACCCTCCCCCCTCCATCGCCGACCCTTCCCGGCGGCAAGTGCTCAACCCTCAACCGCCTCTCCCCTTTTTTAAAATTTTTGTATTTTTATTTTTAAATGTTTTAATTAAATTTAGTTTTAAATTTCATTTAATTAATTTTTGTATTAATTTTTTCCATGTATGCACCAAAATGACACCGTTTTGCACTTGCTTTGCTGGAAAATCGCCATGTTAACATTCTGGCCGGATTGACACTTAAGTGATCCATTTTGTTCTAATTTTAACACTTAAGTGTCACTTTCGTAACTTTTGACACTTAAATGTCTTTTTGTGCAAACTTTTGGCACTCTAGAGGTTCCGATGTTAGTGAAATTCAAATATAGTCTAGATAAAAAAAAATTTCCATCTAGAAAGTGATATAGATCCAGTTAGGATATGTGAAATTTGGAAAATTGAAAAAATAAGGGATACAAGTTTTTCCCCCACTCCTACGCTTGTTGATGACTTATCCTCATTTTTGACCAGTGCCACCATCATCTCTCTCTTGTTCCAATTTTTCTCGCTAAAATGACCACCACAAGCTTAGAGCATGAGTATCACGAAGATACCTAGAGAAGCCCTCGCCACAACGACCTGAGCAAACTCTTGGGCTCGGAAAAGCGGCGTCGGAGCTCGTCAGCCCTGCCTCTTTCTTATGTCACTTAACTCCATTTTAGTAGGGAACTTTGTGATCCCGATCAAAGCTGGACATCTTCTCTGTGAAGAAGATGATCCGAAAGAGGCGGCAGCCAAGGTGATAGAGCTCCTCAACCACGTCACTCGGAGCAAGTAGTACCGATGATGCTACCACTCATAAACCGGATCCGCACGCTGTCTCGGGGGAAGCTGTTAAAGTGACTGAACAAGTCGGGGCACGGTAACAGGGAATCAATGCAGTATTCGCACTCGTTGAAGGGGGTGGATTCATCGCAAGAAAAGGCATTCAAAGTAAAGATGGCTAGACCAGCGGAGAACTCAAACCCTAGGGCCTCTCAATGTGGCGAAGTCAAAGGTAGAGCGAGCGTAATCCATCAAGTTGATCAAGGGCAGCGAAAGGGGCGTTGCAGAAGGATAGCGTCCTTGAAGTCACATGGAACGGGGGTGTTTAATATCGATGAAGATTGTGAAAGGATGAATAGTATTCACGACTTCCATGGTTTATTTTTAATTTTAATTATACAAATCAAACACTCATTTAAAAAAACAATGACTATTTGCGTTATTTTCCTAAACCAAAACAAAACAACATTGCTCCACTCTAACTCCAAATAAAAAACAATAGAAGTGTCGTTTTTAATTTTAGGAAACTTGCGCAATATCTCCGACTGTTTTTTAATAATGCCTCCGACTGTTTTACAATAATGCAGAGGCATGAGCGAAGGTATCAAGCTACATAAAAGCTCATGAACCGTAGGTGGTTAAACTTGAACAAGAAACCTTCAATTTCCCCGACACTCATATCAACCGCGCCAGCATTTTATCCCAAACTTCGTTTTCGCGAGAACATCCAGTAACATTTTACTGTTCCTTTACTTCGCTACCAAACCAAACACAAAGCGAAGCATTGTATCTATGTGTAGCATCCAGTCTTAAGAATATGTTGCACACGGTGTTAGTATTGAACTCATGGTTGGAGGAGAATAAAGCGTCCCTTAGTATGTACGACTGAGTTTGAATTCTTCAAAATCCCGATTTCTCAGATTCCAAAAGTCACCCCGATAAAGTCGGCACGGCAGGCTCAGTTCGTATTCAACTTGCTCTTGTGTTTATCGAGTGATCTTTCCCCAATAAGCTTAGTACATATCCATAATCTTCTCATAGTGAATGTCACATGTTGTCCAAAACGAAAACAGTCACTCTTATTACACATACTTATAACAGCCACACAACATAGCCTCAAATTACTTAAGCGGCAAATGCACAAACTCTGCATATCAAAGACTCAGCAACAGAAGTAGACATGTTTCTAGGCAGGTTTCCAAGAAGAAAGGGGTGGAGTGTCGGAGTTTTCCCATGTAGAGAGGTTTCCATCGTACCTGCCACCCTTGACATTGTCCACAGAAGCAATCGATTCGAGCTCCGCCATCTCTTCCGGTGTAAGCTTCACTGACAGAGCTCCAATGTTCTGGTTGAAATTCTCAATCTTGGTCGTGCCGGGAATTGGGCAAACATCATCACCCTGGTGGTGTACCCAGGCGAGGGCTAACTGCGATGGGGTGCATCCCTTTCTTTGTGCAATTTCATTCACTCGGTCGAATAACTTCGTGTTGTGAGCCAAGTTCTCTGGCTGGAACCTTGGTAGGTACTGCATAACATAGAGCAATGTCTCAGCAGAAAGCATATGAGCAACTATCATTTTCCTTTTAAGGCCAAATTCTACAGCAACAGGTGCAAAAGTGATCGCATTGCATGCCAACAGATTGCCTTGTTACTTGACATAATAAGCATTTAGAAGTGCACAATTGTTGTGTACCTGGAAAAGCATGATCAGTTATAGATTATCTTGAAATGATTTAAAAATCTAGCCCTGCATTAGAAACGTCAAGCGAAGTGATCTAGCAACTACCCCACAAGGCTGATGGGTTTGATGTAGGATGTGAAAACAGAAACAAACTCGACCATCTAAGTTTTGTACGTGTGATGGTAACATTAGTCACACATAAGAAAAAAAAATCACAAAAGGTAGATGACGTGTAGAAGAATGTTATCAGACGCAAAGCTCTTTTAGCTATAAAGAAAAATAGCTACTTCACTTGCCCAGCACTATCGCTAGTCAAACACTAATGGCCGGGAGTAATACACAATTGGCTTTATGTCAGATGGGAACTTGATCCCAAAACTACCGGGTGTTAGGGAGTCCTCACTCAAGAAATGGTTGTGTCAAGATATAATTTATCTTGTGAAGAAAAATGAGAAAAAAAAAAGGATGGAGGCCAAGGCCCGATATTGGTGTCGGTTATTTTGAGCAAATATCGATAATCTTGGAAAGAATTGAGAGAAAAAGGGTGGGTGGAAAGCCGGGAAAGGATAGTGATTAGCAAATGGTGGGAAAGCTGGGAATCGGAGCAACTTACAAATAAACCTATATTTATTCATTCCCAAAAGCACAAGAACTGGGAAACTGCCCCTTTCAGGCTCATTAAAGCCATTACTTGTGATTTTTAAATTTATCTACAATCACGAGAGGTGGGATGACTGGCGAGTGCTGGATCGAATAAGAATATGAAGCATTTGTGTCATAAAGTTTTTATTCATAACATCCAGATACTTTTTCTTTATAGCATAAGAACAGGTTTCCAGCACTTCAATGGGAATGACAGTCACTGTGAGCATCTAATTATGTTGACCAGCAGAAACAGACCTGTCTGAAGTCATCCTTGGAGAGATTCTCCACCAACTTGGATCCAACAGAAAAGAATCCTCGTCCAAGAGGACTGTAGGCAACAATTCCAATGCCAAGCTCCCTAGTCAACATTTTAAAGGAAGAGCAGAGTCAGAAGAAAGATGTTGTTACTGCATAAACAAATAAACAGTGATATCCTACCTGCACGTGGGAATGATCTCTGCCTCCACATCTCTTGACCACAGCGACCACTCCAATTGCACCTGTGATGGGATGAACAGCATGTGCTCTTCTGATTGTTGACGCAGAGGCCTCGGATAAACCGATGTACTTGATCTTACCCTCTTCAACGAGCTTCTTTAGCTCTCCAATCTGTGCATATTCACATGACAAAACAACAATCGTCAAGATCTTACATGTTAAGTCCAGAAATTATTGAACATCATTAGTTTTTCTTGTGTCCTGATGCCTGAATAGTTTGTGTTCCCTGACTTCTCAAACATTACAATTTGACTAGGTAGCTCCCAGCAAAAGATAGTCATTCTTTATGCATCTCAATGCAACAAGAAAGTTGCAAGGTATTGCGTTAACGGAGGTGGATCTCTCTAATCTATTACAGAAGAAGGCAAATTAAAGAAGTATTCCTAGTACTTGTCATATTTCACAATGACATGTCAAGAACCAAATGTCTCCGCAGAAAGTCCAGGAACAACTTCAAATGTGATTCTCAGATATAAATCAGGATGAACCCTGGATTTCGAATAATTTTCATGCTTGTTGACCCATAAAACAAAAACTCAAGCCATATAAACTACTAAATTCCACAATCCCTTGAACAACACCGTGCCGCATCTTGAAATCTGCTATCGTCTGAACTCAAGTCCCATTTAACGATATCTTGATGATGATGCACCATCAACACCGATCTAATTTAGCAACTGATCACTCGGAGAAAGTCTCAAGAGAGGTAAAGGTTTGATGAGGGATCCATACAGTGACTTCGATGGGGACACGAGTGTCGATGCGGTGTTGGTAGTAGAGGTCGATGCAATCGATGTCGAGCCGCTTCAAGCTGGCCTCGCAAGCAGCCCTCACGTACGCCGGATCGCCCCGGATCTCCCTCTTCCCGTCCGCGAAGTTCATTCCGAACTTGGTCGCCAATTCCACCTTCTGCCTCACCCCTCCCTTCAGTGCCTGCTCAAAATCAACCCCGAAATCAGAAAACCAAGGCGCAGGATCGGAGCACACTGCTCGATGAAGCTAAATTCCGTATATAACTCATGCGGAAGCAACAGAGAGACTGAGAGAGAACCGACCTTTCCGAGGAGGATTTCGTTGGTGTGGGGGCCGTAGACATCGGAGGTGTCGAGGAAGGCGATGCCGGAGCCGACGGCGTGGTGGATGAGGGCGATCATGTCGGTGTCGGACTTGGGAGGGCCGTAGAAGGCGGACATACCCATGCAGCCCAGCCCCTGCGCCGTCACCTCGAGGCCCTGCGACCCCAGCTTGATCCTCCTCACCGTCGCCATTGCCGTCGTCTAGCTCGAGCTCGCTCGTTCCTGCAATGCACCGAGACGATGGCGAAAGCGTCGGGCGAGCCGAGATTTATAGGAGGGGAGCGGCAGTAGCTACGGAGGGTTAGGAGGGGAGCGGCAGTAGCTGCGAAGACGCACGTGCTCACGTCAATTCAACCGCCAGTGACGACCCTTCCCATATGGGGAGGACGCACGTGCTTACGTCAATTGAACTAATGAGATGTATCACTGATCACTCTTTCCATTCATGTAAAGCGAGAAAGCCACTCTTCCCACATGAGAACAAGAGGTGCGGTTTCGAATCTCTACCTAGGACAATTTAGTATCAAATGTGATTTTAATTCTCACGCCTGAAATGAGTTAAGACAAAAATTCGAAAGTAAAAATTAGAATCAAAATAGAATAGAACCAATCAAACAGTCAATTGAAAAAAAACTAAAAAAAAAAGAAAGAAAAGATAATGTTGATGTCATATGATTAACAAAAATAGGTCTGATACCCTAAAAAAAAACCCTCAAACTTTAGCTTTTTCCCTAATTTTATCTTTTATCTCATAAAAAAATCGCTAATTTTATAGGCATTCACAATTCAATCATTAATTTTTTTATTTTTTTTTATCTTGGAACCATTGTACAGCCAGCAGCCGGCAGCATAAACCAGAGAGAGCACTAGCGCAGGGGCCTACCTCCCACGGCACTCTACTTTAGTCGCGCAATGGGGGCGCGGTGTTTCGAACCTCTCCCCTCCTGGATGAGGGGACAAGGCACAAACCAGCACATCTATTGCGGGGTGGGTATCATTAACTTTTTGAGAAAATGTCACAAATAGTCCCTATACTTTTGCTCAATGTGCAATTTCGTCCTTAAACTTTCGATCGGCTCAATTTGGTCCCTGAACTATTGATAAATGTCTAATTTAATCCCCGAACTTTTGATGGGCTCAATTTGGTCCTTGAATTATTCATAAATGTCCGATTTAGTCCTTTGTTACTGTTTTTCATTTTTTAAAAATTTTTTTAAATTTTTTAAAAAATTTTTTGATTTTTTTGCTTTTTCTCCCTTCCCTCCGCCGGCTCCGGCGGAGGGAAGCCGGCGTCCGACGAGGGTCGCCCGCGCCGCGTCGGCGAGGGCCGTCCTCGCCGGACGCAAGCGAGGGCGACCCTCGCCGGTGTTGGGCGAGGGCTCCCTCGCAGATCCGCAAGGAGCCCCTCGCCCGACGCCGGGTGCTCCCTCGCCCGACGCCGGCTAGGGGCTCCCTCGCAGATCCGGCGAGGGAGCTTCCCTCGCGGCGTCGGCGAGGGCGGCCCTCGCGATCCGGCGAGGTGCTCCCTCGCCCGACGCCGACAAGGGGAGCCCCTTGCCGGATCTGCGAGGGCTCCTCGCCCAGATCTGCGAGGAGCCCTCGCCCGACGCCGGCGAGGAGCCCTCGCTCGCCGGCGTCGAGCGAGCCGGCGGCGGCGAGGGGCTCCCTCGCCGACAGCGGCGAGGGCCGCCCTCGCTGCGTCCGGCGAGGACGGCCCTCGCCCGAGACCTCGCCGGATCGGCGAGGTGCTCCGCCGCGCGGCGAGGGAGCCCTCGCCGGCGCCGGCGAGGTGCCCCTCGCCCGACGCCGGCGAGGAGCCCCTCGCTCGACGCGGCGAGGGAGCGAGAGGTGCTCCCTCGCCGACGCCGGCGAGGGAGCCCCTCGCCGACGCCGGCGAGGAGCGAGCCCTCGCCCGACGGCGGCGGGGCCACCCTCGCTGCGTCCGGCGAGGACGGCCCTTGCCGACGCGGCGAGGGCGACCCTCGCCGGACGCCGACTTCCCTCCGCCGGCTCCGGCGGAGGGAAGGGAGAAAAAGCAAAAAAAAATTAAAAAAAAATTAAAAAAAATTAAAAAATTTAAAAAATTAAAAAAATTTAAAAAATTAAAAAAAAAAAAAAAAAAAAACAAAAAGAATGAAGGACTAAATCGGACATTTATGAATAGTTCAAGGATCAAATTGAGCCGATCAAAAGTTCAGGGACTAAATTGGATATTTATCAATAGTTCAGGGACCAAATTGAGCCGATCGAAAGTTCAGGGACAAAATTGCACATTGGGCAAAAGTATAGGGACCATTTGTGACATTTTCCCTAACTTTTTTTATCCCATAAAAAATCTTCAATTTTAAGTGATATACCAATTCTACCTTAAACATTTTCTTGTCTTATGAAAAACCTATCCACTCTCAATTTTATCGTAAAATTCTTATAGTCTCATGAAAAATTATAAATTTTTACTTGAATCACATATCTACCACCATTAACCCTTTGTGTAAAATTTCCTGCTAACATCGAGAGATGGAAAACTCCCAAGCACAAGTTGTTCAAGAGAGATGGAATATTTCCAAGCACAAGAGATCAAAAACCGAGCACAATATCACTAAGGGCGATTTTGATGGAGGGTTAATAGAGAGCGGATTTGAGACTCAAGTAAAAGTTGGTAATCTTTTATGAGATTAAAAAAAAATAGAGTGAAAATGAAATTGGACCTAAAGCTAGGATTCTTTTTATAAGACAAAACAACGTTTATGGTGGAATTGGTACTAGACCTAAATTTAAGGGATTTTATGAGACAACAAATGTTTAGATAAGATTGGGACTAGAACTAAAATATGGGGTTTTCTATAAAAAGAATAATTAGGGTGGAATTGGGACTGGATTTAAAGTTAGAGGTCTTATAAGACAAAAGATAGAATTAGGATAAGAGCTGAAGTCAAAGGTTTCTTAAGGTATTAGGCCGACAAAAATAGTAGAAATTAGGACTTTTGATCATATGCAATAGAGTGTAATACCATGAAAATCTCATACATTTGTTACCAAAAATCCCATACTGATACATCTATGACAAATTAACCATCCGTTAATTTCCGTTAAATTTTACCGTTAAATTACTAATTGAATGACATATGATAGTTGACAAGTGTACTAATTTATAATTTTATCTTTCATTTGCCATAGATGTACTAGTTTGCGATTTTTCATAATATTAATATAATTTAACACTAGTTAGTAGAGAGTAAATTTGCTAAAAATATACCGGTTTGAGATTTTTAACAGTAAAAAGATTAATTTGAGGTAGAGTTATTACAAATGTGCTAGTTTACAGTTTTTGTGGTCAAAAAATTAGTTTGAGATAAGTTTGTCGCAAATTTACCAATCTAAAATTTTTCGTGATATTAACCATATTATATAAAAGTACATCAATTGTAAATTCTTCAAAATGTTGTCGTTGGCGTACAATATTTACATTTACTAAGAGATGCTAATCGGGTAACATTGATACGGGTTAGAATTAAGTCACTATTGATTGTCTAATCACGCATGTTTCTAAAAGTCATGCAAAGGGCAAGACAGAGGGAGGGGCGGAGGCTGCTATCTCGGCCGTCCAATCCGCGCCTTTATGAAGAGTGGTCCATGAAGGTATTGTTGTATTTAATTAAGAGGTCAAGAACATAAAGTGACGAACTCTTGGCGAGGAGACCTAACAAATATGGCACATGTGGGAGGGTGACGAAAACAAAAACAGAACAACACTTCACATATTAAAAAAAAAAAAAAAGGCGAAAACGGTGTTACTCTCAATTGCTCACGACATCCGATTATTTTATTATAATCTACAAGCATGAATACAAAAGTTGGTAATTCAGAAGCTCATAAAATATTGTGCAAGCTCATAAATCAATTAAGTTTGCACTTTTAAAGCGATTTACAAGTAAGTTGCAAGAACTAAGCAAGCGACCTATGATTTCTTGATGCTCTAATTAACTATGCCGTTCCTATCAGGGTTATTATAGGGCTGAATCATTTTCTTTATTTCTTTTTTTTACAATTTTTTTTTAAAATTTTTCTCTAGAGTACTTTGATATTTGATAAGACAAGGCTCAATTGGAATGTAGGACCTAGAACTAATGTTTGAAAGTTTGCAAGAAATGTGGGTGGAGTTCCACAATGAGAGGCGGCATTTGCCCTTTTTAAATTTTTTATATGGACAGATTATAAAAGTCCCAAGTTCACCATATCCACACAATTAGGATGTTAGAGGAACTCACGATAGCTAGATGGGTGTAAAAAAAAATTATTGCAAAAGGATAGTGATAACAATAGACAAGTCAGACAATAGATAGTGCCGTGGGAGATGGACCCTGTGCTTGTACTTTCTCTAGCTTACGCCATCAGCTGTCAGTTATACGATGGTTCCAAGTTTAAAAAAAAAAAAAAACAATACACTAGTCAAACTTGTGACTTTCTAGATCCAGCCACGTGTCCTCGATTCTTTTTGTAGGGGAGTCCGATTGGAGGGGCCGGATGTGCCGGACATGGATGGAGAGATGTGGCACGATATGGACTAGTTAACTCTCAACAAAAGTCATTTCAATTCATGTCGAGAGTTCTACGTCATGACAATTTCTAGGGGGACCAGTTGCCCTGATCTTTCTCGGATGGCCCACTATACAATTTTCAGATAAATTATTGAAAGTGATTGTAACTCTGCATGTCGAAAGTCGTGTATCACGAAAGTTTTGAGTGTTTTGGGTTAAAAAAAAGGAAGCGCAAAAATCAAGCCGCCTATTGATACTAGTCAAGCTTCATCTAGAGATTAGCATCAGTTCAGCAACGAAACAAAGAGTAGATAATGTGTACCTAATTAACATGGACAATTATCAAATCTAAAGATTTATGTACCGTTTGTTGCGCAAAAAATATGACTTATCTGAATAATATTTTACAAGAAGTCTTTTCCAATATTTGGTTAAGTCCTAAAAATAAACTAGAAAATATTTTTTATCGTTTAATATGGAAAATCCGATTTGATTTCCCTATAGAAAATACCAAAATATTCAGATTCTTATTTATTTTCTCTTTTTTTTTTCTTCTTCCTCAACTGATCGATGGCCACGGTGGTAGTTGGCGACTAGCCATGAGGCGAAACTCAAGCTTGCCCAACGCTAGGGAGCTTTAGCGTCACTTGATCAACCAACTTCAAGCTTGCCAAATCAGCAATCTCAAGTCTTCTTGGCCTTGGGCTACCTCATCCGTTGCTTGTTCTCAGGCACGATCGTCATCATGGTCAGCAACCAGCCGAGAAGAAGGAAAAAGAAAAAGAAAGAAAACAAATAAATATAAAAAATAGATTTTTTTAAAAAGAATTATTTTTATAAGAACAAATGTTTTATTAACTAACGAGCTAAGCCCGAGCATTGAGGACTGACACACGATCTTTGAGGACCCGAGCCTAAGTGCCGTCAAATAGAGCTTGAGCATCATAGACTCAAGTACTGCCTTAATGGACCCTAATTCGAGTGTTGGGGATTATGTGACACCTTGGAACATCACATGTGGCACATGTCATTTCCGTTTATACTCATAGTTATAATTACGCATGGAAAAGACAATAAAGTTTTCACAACATCCTTTACTAGAAAAATGCATGAGTTTATTAAAATAAAATAAAAAGTGTCTTCGGCTTTATACAATATTGATAGTAATTATCACAAAAAAAAATATATAGTCCTAGGAAAGATCAGGGTCACCCAATACCATTACATCCATACTAACTAAACTACCATCCAACTCAAGGATTAATGGCTTCCGATATCAACTTGGCCCCTCCATCACCATGTCTAGGGGAATCATCCTACAAATTTGGAGAGAAAAAAAAAAGGAGTGAGCCGAAGCCTAATAATTGAAATATCTAAGTATAAGGTAGAAGATCATATTACCACTCGACCTAGTACCAACAAACAACATGAGTTCAAAGGCTACAAAATGATCATGTATGACAAGTGCAGAAGAAAATGCCCTATCTAGCCTATTATGATATGCTGATGAAAACCTCTAATGAAAACCTTTAACAACATTACAAGTTCATTTACTCAAAAGCAAGCATACATTATATTATTTCATGATGCACTAGTATCACCTAATGGCTCATCATTATACACAAGTTTATACTTGTCACAAAGCTTACAAATGCACACAAGTGATTCCATACTTGTCACTGGTTAAGACCCTCTCAACTCATAAGGCGTCTCGACTAACGAGACATTATCATCACCAACTCATGGGGACAGAATCATACATATATTTTACCACGCCTCAACCTATTCATCACGAGTGTCCTTTACATTAGCGATGATAAGTACATCGTTGTACATCTATATGATGATGGTCATTTCTTACCATCATACAAAGATTACACAAGTCATGTCATCCCGCGATTATAAAATTCATGTCATCTTAAGATTTCTTGTAATCTCAACCTTGTAGAGAACTATTGTGTATGGTAGAACATTTGACTAACTCTAAAGGCTCATCCATATACTCATACAAGGGAATTCGCCTGATGGTGAATAGGTCCTACCAAAGATCTTAATCAAAGGGCATCAAAGATATGCCCAATTACCATATGCATTACAGTGATTTGTCCTTTCTCATGCAACAAATAACTACGTGCCCACATGTACCCTCATTCTATTTCTATGTTAAGCCATCATCATTAATTGACAGCTATAAGTAGGAAATCAATAACTTAAGACCCATACTTATAAATCAACAATGTGAACATCAACAACGCAAATAATTGACAACATGAACATCAACTTCTCGGATAATCAATAATGTGAACATCGACAATTCAAAGAATAGTCTACGTCAACATTGTCAACTTAAAGAATTGACTACATGAATATTGACAACTCAAAGAATTGACCACGCAATTTGTACTTTTCTATTTTTTAATTACAATTTACCAAACACAATTTGCATTTTGAAAAACACCTTTAACTTAAAGGCCTTTGCATTTTCCCAAAGATTTTCCCCCAAAAGCCTTCCCAAACGCATCCAATGTGTATCTAATTAACATGGACAATTATCAAATCAAAAGATTATGTATAGTTTGTTTCGCAAAAAATATGACGTGTCTTAATAATATTTTACGAGAAGTCATTTCCAATATTTGGTTAAGTCCTAAAAATAAAATAGAAAACATTTTTTGTCATTTAATATGGAAAATCCGATTTGATTTCCCTATATAAAATACCAAAATATTCAGATTTTTAGTTATTTTCTCTTTTTCTTTTTCTTTTTCTACTTCCTCAACCGATCGTTGGCCACGGTGGTAGTTGGTGACTAGCCATGGGGCGAAACTCAAGCTTGCCCAATGCTAGGGAGCTTCAGCTTCACTTGATCAATTAGCTTCAAGCTTGCCAAACCATCAATCTCAAGTCTTCTTGGCCTTGGGCTAGCTCATCCGTTGCTTGTTCTTAGGTGCGATCATCATCATGGTCAGCAACTAGTTGAGAAGAAGGAAAAAAAACAAATAAATATAAAAAAAATAGATTTTTTAAAATAATTATTTTTATAAGAACAAATGTTTTATTAACTAACGAGCTAAGCCCGAGCATTGAGGACTGACGCATGATCTTTGTAGACCCGAGCCTAAGTGTGTTGAATAGAGCTTGAGCATCATAGACTCAAGCAATGCCTTGATGGACCCTAATTTGAGTGTGGGGATTATGTGACGCCTTGGAACATCACATGCGGCACATGTCATTTCTGTTTATACTCATAGTTATAATTACGCATGGAAAAGACAATAAAGTTTTCACAACATCCTTTACTAGAAAAACGCATGAGTTTATTAAAAAAAGTGCCTTTGGCTTTATACAATATCGATAGTAATTATCACAAAAATATATATAGTCCTAGGAAAGATCGGGGTCACCTAATACCATTACATCCATACTAACTAAACTATCATCCAACTCAAGGATTAATGGCTTCCAATATCAACTTGGCCCCTCCATCACCATGTCTAGGGGAATCATCCTACGAATTTGGAGAGAAAAAGAAAAAAGGAGTGAATCAAAGCCTAATAAATGAAATATCTAAGTATAAGGTAGGAGATCATATTACCACTCGACCTAGTACCAACAAACAACAAGCAGAAGAAAATGCCCTATCTAGCCTATCATGATACGCTGATGAGAACCTCTAATGAAACCTTTAACAACATTACAAGTTCATTTACTCAAAAGCAAGCATACATTACATTATTTCATGATGCACTAGTATCACCTAGTGGCTCATCATTAGACACAAGAATATATATAGACAAGTTCATACTTGTCACAAAGCTTACAAACGCACACAAGTGATTCCATACTTGTCACTAGACATCTCGACTAACAAGGCATCATCATCACCAACTCATGGGGACAGAATCATACATATATTTTGCCATGCCTCAACCTATTCATCACAAGTGTCCTTCACATTAGCGGGGATAAGTACATCGTTGTACATCTATATGATGATGGTCATTTCTTAACATCATACAAAGATTACACAAGTCATGTCATCCCATGATTATAAAATTCATGTCATCTTAAGATTTCTTGTAATCTCAACCTTGTAGAGAACTATTATGTATGGTAGAACATCTAACTAACTCTAGAGGCTCATCCATATACTCATACAAGGGAATTTGCTTGATGGCGAATAGGTCGTAACAGAGATCTTAATCAAGTGGCATCAAAGATATGCACAATTACCATATGCATTACAATGATTTGTCCTTTCTCATGCAACAAATAACTACATGCACACATGTACCTTCCTTGTATTTCCATGTAGGGGTGTCAGTTCCCGAACCGAAAACCGAACCGAACCGAACCGAAAAATTCGGTTTTTTCGGTTCGGTTTTCATTCGGTTCGGTTTTCATTAAAAACCGAAAATTTTCGGTTCGGTTTGGTTCGGTTCAGTTTTTATCGGTTAACCGAATTGAACCGAACCAACAAATAAAAATGGAGAAATCTAAGTTTAACAAAAAAAAAAAACAAAAAAAAACCGAAAACCAAAGGCTAAAAACCGAAAACCGAAAAACCGAAAAACCGAACCCGAACAAACCAACCGAAACCGAAATTTCGGTTTCGGTTCGTTCGGTTCGTTCGGTTCGAAGATTTTTCTAACGGTTCGGTTCGGTTCGGTTTTTCAAAAAAAACGAACCCGAACCAAACCGTTTACACCCCTATTTCCATGTTAAGCCATCATCATTAATTGGAAGCCATAAATAGGAAATCAATAACTTAAGACCCATATTTATAAATCAACAATGTTAACATAAACAACCCCAATAATTGACAACATGAACATGAACTTCTCAAATAATCAATAACGTGAACATCGACACTTCAAAGAATAGTCTACGTGAACATTGTCAACTTAAAGAATTGACTGCATGAATATTGACAACTCAAATAATTTACCACACAATTCATTGACAACGCTTAGTTAGTATGTTTGTGACATGACAGAATCTTCAATTTCTGAAATCGGACTTGAATTGGCAGTTAATTTTCATTCGACGCGTTTTTAGCGTGACCTAGACTACCTGGTAGTTTTCAGAACTTTTTAAGGCAAATAACCCGTACTCGATTTTCTTCGAACCACTATGAACCCACTCGACTTAAAGGTGACTCTCGATTGTCGTGAAAATCTCGAATATTCAATTACGGATATAGGGTACCAAAACGATAGTAAAATCATATCAGTATCGATCAACAAGAATTTTCCAATTTAGTGAAGTCACCCACGATCGGTCACACATTTCAGTCGAACAGACCTATCTCTGATCTCAAATAGATTTTTAACTGTGCCGTAATGGCCTCTAAAGATAATCACGGTCGAGAAGCCAATTCCTGGTCAAATGTTCAAGTCTATTTGCTTTAAAGTCTTTAATAGCTTCTCCAGCTAACCTAATTATCTCAAGAGTGATCGGCTTTGAGAATAGCCCTACAGACGGGTCAATGAAATACCCGATTTACTCAGTAGAAGATAGGGTTGAAAATCTAGGATGTCAGAATGTCAATAGCTTAGTCAAGTCCCAAATATCTCACTTTCAGGTTTAGTTTCACTTGCCATCAAATTCAAACTTAAATGACAAGCATTAATCAACCAAGTCTAGAGTACTAAATAGATCAAGCCAACTTAGCCCACAAAGTTTTCACTAACCTCAAGTGGAAGGCCTGAGCAAAATCAAGAACGAAGGTTAATCACCTTCAAAACAATATAATCAAGAACGAAGGTTAACATCTCTTAACCTTTTTGTCAAAACTAGTTCAATAAAATAGAATGAGCCACAAGTTCACCTTCAAGCTCTTGAAAAATGGAATTTTGAAATATTGATAACACAAGAATAAAACATTTTCTTTCACACAAAAGATCAGAATGTGAAAATAAAAGAGAAATATCTCGTTTTCTTTCTTTGCAAGAGCAAGTTGGATTTCTTTTTGAAATTTAAAGACATATTGGGACCTATTTATAGGCCAAAAGAGGTAAAAACAAGTAACTCAAGTTAAGAGATGTTGACACCTAAATTTCGCCATTTTATTTAAGAATTAATAGCATTAAAAGTTGGGAATTAGTCGCAAAAAAATTAATTAAAATTTTTAATTTTTAATTAAAAAAACCTTAGGTGTCGGGTCGGGCCGGATCCGGCCTTGGCCCGGCCCGCCCCTTTCCTTTTCTCTTTCCCTCGCTAGGCCCGACCCAGCCCTTTTTCCCCTTCACCCAGCCGCGCACGAGCTGGTCGTCTCCCTCCCGCCGTCCTTCGCGCGCGCCCGCAAAAAAAGGAAGAAAAGAAGCGACAGCGAGAGGGGAGCGGGGGAACGGCCCGAATCGGGGGATGATCGGCTGGAGTTGGTGGTCGCGGATCAGGCCGGCAAGGGCAGCTGGCACGGCAGGAGGCCGGGCGCCCGCGGAGGAGGACTCTCGAAAGGAGGAGACAGAACAGGAGAGCTACAGAGGGAGAGATTGGAAGAGCTCGAGAGAGTTTGAAGCGAGGTGAGAGGGAGAGAACCAGATAGTGAGGGGGCTCAAGAGGGTGGTCGACTGTCGCCAGAGTCCGTTTGTCAAGCGCCGTCCTTGCAGTGCTTCCCCCAAACCAGGTAGGTCTTGTGCATAGCTTATTAATTTGTGTCAAGTCGCGTCGCCTTCCCGAGGATCTCGCTTCGGGAACATCACGGGACGGCCAGTCATTGCTCGATCCATCTCGAGTTCGCCCTCCCGCCGCCGCTGCCGAAGCTGAGTTGGGATCTCTCATTTTAAACACCCGTTCCTGCGAAACCATGCTGCTCCGCCCTTCTTTGGTAGGATACGACGTTGAGTTTTGTTCCTCCTGTTAGTTACACGCGTGCTGGGCTTTTGGGGGCTAATGTGGTTAATTTCGAATGCCCATTTGATGATTTTTTTTTTTTTTTTTAAAGTTTGATGCTGAGTCCGAGTACAAAAAGGGTTGATATCGTTCCTCCGTTCCATGCCCACCACATGTTCAATAATATGTCTAAGCCGGCCTAGGCGCGTGCATTACCGATTCCCATGTGTTCTTGAACGCGGATAAGTACGTTTTGCATGTTATGAACCTTTTTGTTGTTTACGAGTTGTCATTTGCATCACCGGGCCATGTCTGGGCACGTCCGCTGTGTTTTATTTGTCTCCCGTTGATTTCCTGGGTGTGGTGTGGTGGTTGTAAGTGGTGCGCGGCTCAGAAGGGCCGGCAATGATGTCACGAAGTGATGGTGGCGGCAAGCGACGTGCTCAGCCGCTGCTTTTGTTTATAGTGCTCGGCGTGAGAGAATAGGTAGGGCGTGAGAGCGATGGAGGCATCGAAAGGAGGGGCCAATTTCGGGCGTGGGAAGAAACCATCGAAGAAGACGAAGAAGGGCAGAAAGAAGAAATAAATAAAAAATGTAAAAGTGTAAAAAGACGAAAGGGAAAAGAAGACGCTCGGAGAGGAAAATTTGCGAGGAAGAAGGCCAAAAGGGATGAAGTAAAAAAAAAGAAAAAGAAAATTACAGAAAAAGTGAAACACAAAAGCTGGCTTCGCCGCAGAGAAGAGATGTAGTAAAAAGACGAAATAGAGAAAAGACAAAAAAAAATTGATTAAAATATTAATATTAATATAAAAAACGAAAAACAAGGAACAAAAAAAGGTTTTAAGAAATCGGTTTTGTCTTTTTTTAGTTTTAATCCGGGTTTGTGTCAAGCCAACGGACCGGATTGGGTTTACCGGTCCGTACCCGTTTTTCTGAATATAATAAAATTAACTATTAAAAATATATTAAAAAGAACATTAAAAAATTCAAAAAATATCAAAAAATATTGAAAATTCGAGTTTTTAATTAAAAATTTCAAAAATCAAAAAAATTGAAAAATATCAGGAAATTCAAATTTTCTTTTGAATAGTTTTACAAAAGATTTTGTGAGCTTTTTTTTTTTTTCTCAAAAAAAATGGAAGTTTCTCAATTCTAGAGTTGTGCTAAAAAATTGACTAAGCCTTTAGGGCTTTAACTTAGGGTTTCAACCGTCCTTAGGGACAATTGTCTTTGAGTGCACAATGTTGATACGTTGAGTTTGGCTTCTCTTTAATCTAGTTAGGATTAGCATTTGTCTTCTCTATAGTATTAATTCTTTGCTTTTTCACGCAATTTATTTAATGTTTTCCTTGGTTGCTAATTGTTATTTTGATGACTACGCACCCGCATTATCACCTTGCATGTTAGTGGATAGGTATAAATCAATCCAGATTGCTTGACAAAAATCTTTTCTTTTAAAATAAACAATATTAGGTATTGAAATGACACTAATTGGTCAATTAGTGTAATCAAGTCCCAACTTTAGATTCTCTGATTGCGTAGGAAGTGAGGTATACTCACATGCCTCACTTGATTTCTAGTCAACCCCAATAGGTTAGTGGCGACTCATTTTGCAAAATTCTTAAAAAATACCCCAATGCCACGTGAGGTATGGACTTGGGAGAGCTCGCGCCTAATCATAAGTTTCAGGTCCATCATTTAAGCAATACCCCTAAACTTGTTCCCTCCCCCCGAGAGATAGGTCTCGACAAGAGACATGAAGTTAAAGAAAATGCTAGACTGAAGTGCGAGAGAGGCAGTCAAGTTAAATGCTCACAAATAGCATGATCATATGACTCCATCCAATGATAAGGTAAAGGGAGATGAGCCAAGCAATAATGACCTTAAGTTAAAATCACGAGATCTAGAGAAAAGGATATGTGTTCCAATAAAAATGCTTCAAGTAGCCCTAAGTGAGTAGTTAGGGTGTAAGGACCTAATAAGATTAGCCACGATGAGATATTTTGATTCAAATGAAAGATGGCTTTTTCTTAGCCAAGTAAAGTGAGTAAATCATCAAGACAATAATGTGCTATGTTGTCATGAATGTTATAATGCGTAAAGTCGACATTACAAACTAGGAGATGTAACTTAAAACACTTGGTGGAGAATTGGGGAGACATGGTATAAATTAAAGAGGGACATGGCCCACTTGTAGCTTCCAAAGTAGATATTTTGTCAAATTATCAAAATATCTAATAAATTAATATTTAAACAAGATAATAGGTGTTCGTTTCAACTATTGATCAATCAAAAAACATTTTTAACTTACTAAAATATTGGTGAAAAATAACGAATGCTAGGAAAGCATCGATTTAGTAAATTAAAAACTTGAATATTGTCAAATATGAAATTTGAGGAGTACAACTAACGTGGCAGTAAATTAATGACCATCACTCTATACCGCTAACATATGTGTCAATATCTATCACTAAGCTTAATGCATCATATTCCAACGATTACAGTAATGGAAATCATCCTTCACACCTTTTGCACCTCACAAATTAACAATTTTCGTAGCTCCATATTAAATAACACTAATCTTTATATTCTAAGTACTATTTTGAAAATTCCGAATGTCACAAATTGGGGCTCACCCTCTATGGACTCGGGCGTGAGTGTTGGCCCGTGTCTAGCTTGATGGATCCGGCCATACTGCCAAAGACTTGATCCTGAATGCTAGGGACTTGGAAATTGTGTTAGGGTTTCTGTATCGAAGCATATTGTTTTGACTTCGAGCCTAACACCTTGTTATATTTTGAAAAATATTTTTCGATTTTTCAAAATAATTCCCGAAAAGTTCGGGGGTTGGATTACCCAATTAGTAGGATGCAGGCCCCACGTTTTTCGACGCATATATTTGGCATATGAACTAGGCCAATCCCCATGGGGCTGGAGTGCATGGAATTCGAAGCTACCGCATGTGTTTGACCTCCCAGCACAATCTCCATTCTTGACGCATCGTCCAAAGAGGGACAACAAGCCATGCCAACCTCATCCTTGCTGCGACTTCAAGTCCCCTCCTTTCTGCATTCACTCCACCTCTGTTTCTTTAACAGGCCATGGCATTCGCCTTTTGTCCCTACAGCGTTTCTACACATGTGCACAAGGAGCGATATGAACCCGAATCGCATTGCAGAATCCTCTCGGATTGTCAGACTGCAGTCGAGCGCTTCCCCAGCCTTTGAGGCGGTCGAATCATCGATCGGAGGCCTCGTCAGAAGCTGGAACCGGAGGCGGAAATGGCAGCTCTTCTTCAGCTTTGGAGAATCACGTGACAGGAACGCCACAAGCGGAAGCATCCCGACATGGCGGACCCGCGTGGGGAAATTCCTAGACTCCGACTTAGCCCACAGCTTTTCCATTTTGTTGCTCCTGGCGGACACGATCATAACCTCCTATGAGCTCTCTTCTTCTTTAACCAACGCCTGCCTGAAAACCCGGACCGAGGGACGAGAGCCTTGGTACCACTGGGTGGGCATAGCGATCTTGAGCCTCCTCTCTGCCAAGACATTAGCTCTCGCCGTCGCACTGGGGGGCTCATTCTTCCGGCGACCTGGCTATATCGTCGACGGTCTGGTGGCCATTGGGGCCTTGTTCTTGGAAGCATTTTTGAAGAAGAAGGGCAGCGGGCTGATCGTGGTGGTGAGCCTGTGGCGGATCTTGCGGGTTGTCGAAGGCGCGTTTGAGCTGAGTGATGATGCAATCGAGGCGCAGGTTGAGAGCATCTTGAACGAGTTCGAGTCCCTCCGGCAAGAGAATCGGAGGCTGCGAGAGGTGGTGGATCAGATGAACGAGAGGATAGAGCAGCTAGAAGACGATCTGGCGCAATGCGGGCGTGCACGTAACCAAGGCAAAGTGAGAAATGACGAATGACAGGAAATTGAAGATTTTAGGAATGACAAGATTGCTTTATTAAAGAACTTAATTTGTAGAGTTGCTATTATAAAATCATGCTGAATGCCAGTGATTGTTTAATGCTAGTGATTGGTTAATTAAATAAATAATATTGTCGCACATTTTGTTTTATTCCATGCATGATTAAAGATATTGTTGTCATAATATCGAGGATGTTTAAATAAATGATGCACGGATAACTAGGAGCGGACAGTGGTGTTGTGCTTTGTGCAATTATTTTGAACTGTCAACGGGTTTTAAATTTTATGTTTTGTTTCAAACAAACTTATCTCTTTTGATTTTGATTTTTGCTGTGGCATTCATTTTCATTTACTTAACCAAAAATGAAATAAAGAAAAAAAATAAAATTGATTGGTTTCAAATAAACCCCAGAATCTATAATGGGGTAGATTCCAAGTTTTGGATACGTAGGATAGATTCCTAGGCTCTAAAAATTGGGGAATTGGTTTCGATTGATTGGTCATAAATTTAAAGTGAAATTTAAACGGAACATTGAGCTGTTTACCCCTAGTTTCAATGACTAATTTTTCATATCTTGTACTAATTTTTACTCATATTTCTTTACAACATCTTCAATTTATCTACCTCTTTCATGATATTACTAATTGTAATTCAAGTAATTTATCAAATATTTTTCCAAATGATTTATAAACTTCCCGAATTACAAACTTTCATTTTGAGTTAGTTATCAATGACATTTGTTTTTCTAAATTTACCAACTATTTATTAGGATGTACAACTTAGATAAAATTGTTAAGTCACTCAAACAAAAATCAGTAACTTCATATAATAGTTAGTAAACATAACGTGATCGTAAATGTAAATAAAAGTGGGCAAAATATAGGAATTTTTTTCTTTCAAAGACGAGAGAAGTCAGTAATTAAGAAAAATCAAATGAATGTTGATAACTAATTCAAATAATATTTAGTAAGGCAAAACCAATTAGTAACTTAGTTTTAGAGAACAATTTGTAAGTAAGGCAAGTAAACAAGTTTTCACATAAGGGGACAATGGGATAGATAGAACTATGGATTTTGGCTCAAATGTGAAATTTGGTCTTTGAACTTTTAATTTATTCAACACAATTCATAACCTTTAGTTCATTGTACAATGTAGTCTCTGAACTTTTAATTTGTTCAATAAAGTTTATAAACTTTCAGTACATATTCGATATAGTTCCTGAACTATATGAAAATATTCAATGTAATCCTTAGTCTTGAATTAATTAAAGGACAAAATTGAGGGACCATATTGCATATTTGGCTAATATTTAAAAAGTACATTAAACAAATTAAGAGTTTAATGACCAAATTGCATGTTAGACCAAAATCTAGAAACTATTTGTGTTATTATCCCTTAACTTAAAAATATATAAATAAATAAAAGAACCTAAGGGTACATTTGGTTTGACTTTTAGGAAAAGTTTTTGGGCAAATGCAAATGACTTTAAGGTGGATGAGTGTTAGGTAAATTGTAAGTACCTATGAGCAAAAATAATGTTTTAAGAAATTATATTTATAAAGGACTTTTATTATAAAAAAGAAAAAAAAAGAAAAAATTCCAGTTGGCTAACTAAGAGCAGGCGGTCACCGGCAATCCAAATTTGTCGTTGGTGGTTGTTTTTTGAGATTGTAAGATCTTAGGTAGCCCCCACCATTGGGGAGGGTTGCCTAAAGTCAGGTGGTACTTGGTGAGGGTTGTGTGACCCAAGTGAGAGCTGCTTGAGGTAGTGCGCCCTAGGTGAGGGCCAACCTAGTAGCGCAACCCAAGGCACCCCTCACCTAGGTTGCACGACCCTTGCTAAGGTTGTGGCAACCTAAATGGCATGGCCCCTTGCGACCCAGATCATGTGGAGGTTGAGTGACCCCCCAACGATGGTCGCCATGACTATGTTGGCCTCTCTCTAGCTCATCACCAACCCCTCACAGCCTCATGTGATTACACTAGCTGTCCTTAGTGAAGAAGATGAATAGTCAGATACGAGGGCAAAATCAAAAAAACAAAAAGTCGGTGAGGATAATTTCAAAAGAATTTTTTTTTTTTAGTAACTCTCCCAATAGCTTGTCAAGAATGCTGAAATGCTTGTGATAGTTTTATATTTGTCTTGAGCTTTTAGCATTCTAAAGGCTTGCTTTTCCTCAATGATGTTTAAGTTTTTTTTTTTTTTCCTAATACCATTTTTAGCATAAGTAACTTTGGATGCCTAATGAGGAGGCTTGGAAATGCCCTTCCCAAACGCAAGCACAATGAAGGGTGCGTTTAGGAAGGCTTTTGGGGAAAGTCTTTGGAGGAAATGCGAATGCCATTAATTTGATAGAGTTTTCTCAAATATAAATTATGTTTGGTAAATTGTATCGTAAAAGTCTATTATAAAGTACCTTTGGGCAAAATAATGTTTGAAAAAATTATATTTGCAAAAGATTGTTGTTATTAAAAAGAAAAGAAAAAAAAAGAAGAGCCAACCTCCTTGCAAAGGTCACTAGGGCTGCGCGATCTAGTTGCGGCGACCCCCGTGCAATGGTTGCAGAGACCTAGGTCGCGATGTAGGTCGTGGTGACCCTCACTAGACTGTCTACCTTTTGCCAAACCACCTACCCTTCTTCGGCGACCACGTGTAAATGCTAGTCTTGCTCAACAGAGATAAGGGAAGAAGATGAAGATGAACAATCGTTGAGGGCAAAAATGAAAAAAACAAAAGGTTAGTGAGAATAATTTCGGGAGAATATTTTTTTTTTTTACTAGCCTAAGGCTAGTATGCCGAGAATGCGCAGATAGCCTAGGGGCTGCCATGAATTTTTAGCTTTTTGAAGGCTTGCATTTGGCAAATGTAATTTAAAAAAAAAACATCAAATACCTTTTATTTGGCCCAAGAGGTCTACGGTTCCCAAACGCATCCAAAGTGACACTTTTGAAACGATGATGTGTAAAGCCTCCGATAGTCGTCCAAGACAAGTCAAGAAGTTTGAAAACAAAAAGCCCAAAAAGACATGTTAGAGAGAAGGACCCTCGAAGCGGTCCCACTCGAAATCGTCAAATTGCCGGGATCATTTCACCAGCTCTATATTAGAACTTTGTCTTTCTTTGAACTCGGCTCTCTAGAATTATTTAATAGATATTCATGGGTCTACCATATAATGACTACCCTCATCCGCAGTCGTATGTTGATGAATGTGAACAGTGCGTTTTTCCTGAGTAGTTAGTCTAATCCTGTCCACTACAATTGGGGAGATTTGTTATAACAAAGCTGCAGCAGTCAGATTTGGAAGATTAGAAATGGACGCTCCACTTCGTTATGGTTTGATCATTGGCACCCAAAAGGCCTTCTTGATATTATTATGCCAGATCCTGTTATTTAGTAGCCTGGTCTACCCAAGCATGTAGTAGTGGCTGATCTCCTTTCGCCTATGGGCCCTTCATTTCGTAGTATTATGGAGAGCGTTGGGATAGAGGAGAGCTAGGGTCTCTCTATCCCAACGCTCTCCCAAGCTTCGGACCAGTTTTCTTGGCATTGGCATCCGTCCGGATCCTTTTCGGTAGGATCTGTCTGGAACCACTTCAAGACCAAAAGAAGCGTAGTACCCTGGGCTTCACTTATTTGGAACAATGTCATCACTTCCAGGTTCCAATTCAATCTCTGGTTGATTGCTAGAAACCGTTTGCCTACCCAGGAACTTCTCATTTCCTATGGTAGAATTGATTATGTCACCTGTGCCTTCTGTGATGATGTTCCTGACTCTATAGATCACTTGTTTTTTGATTGCCACATATCGACTTCCATTGCTTATTTTTGGGCTTCTCGATGCAACCTTCCTTGGAAGGAGAATCTCCAATAGGCTACCTCCTTCCTAAAGGGCAACGATTTCTTTCACAACTTAGCTCGTTACTCTTTTGCTGCCATGTGCTACTTAATTTGGAAGAAGAGGAATGCTATCATATTCCGCGACGAAGCGGTGGTTCTTGCTGCAATGAAAAATCACATTATCAAGATGGTCAAGGACAAAGCTCTCACCTTCTCTGATGTCCCGAATACCCCTAGAAATAGAAGGCTTGAGAGAAACTGGGGCTTCGACCCTTCCATCTTCGTTGATCGTGAGGAGAATGCGTAGATCCGGATGAAGACCAAGCTCTGCGATCTTTTCTCCTTCCCTCCTTGGGTGTTTGGCCTTCGGCCTTCTCCTTAGGCGGCTGAGGTTTTGTTTAGCGTTTTCTTTTCGCTTGTGACCTGTTGGTCTTTGCTCCTTGCTTGTGCTTGTCTCTTTTCTTCTTTGTAATCTTTTTGTTTCGGCTCCCTAACACTTTCTATGCGTAGCGCCCTGAGAGTGTATGCTTTGGAGCCGGTCCTGTATTTTTGTCCAAAGCTATAATACCTTTTACCTTTACAAAAAAAAAAAAAAAAAAAAAAAAAAAAGCAGCAGTCAATTTGTGTACCTGTCAGTAGAAAATTTAAAAAAAAAATCAATAAAAGAACTCTTTTTTTTTTTTTTTTTTTATGCGTGAATGTCGAGAATGCTGCAAAGTCCAAGATAGCCTCATACTTGGCCGGGGCTTTCAATCTTCCAAAGGCCTGTTTTTCCTCAATGATGTTTACAAAAAATTCTTCTAAACACCATTTTAGCCTAAGAGGCTTTGGACACCTCAAGGATAGGCCCTGACATTCTCAAGGAGCTTTGAAGAAAAAATACTAGGTGTTTGATTTAGCATTTGGAGGTTTCCTTAGGTGGGGACCTGTTTTGGGCTTTCAATATTTTGGAAATGCGAGTCCACCTCAACTGCTCATCCGTCTAACTTTTTTTTTTTTTTACTGAACATCTTCCCCATACCTCAATTGCAGGCGGCCATATCTGGGTCCGCGCAACCTTAGGTGACGCTTGCCTGGGTCGCACGTCATGTGACCTCAAGCAGTGTCCTAAAGTCATGCAAGCCTAAAGGTAGCAGCATCTACGGTCACGCGACCTTAGGCAGCCTCGCCGATGGCGAGATCTTGGTTCATGCAACCTTACCCAGCCTCGTTGGCGGTCATATTTGGTCACCGGTGATTGGCCCGTCGTTAATTAGCAACGGAGTTTCATCAAATTTTATTTTTATTTAAAAAAAATATGAAAGCCTTTTGCAAATATTGGGTTTACCAAACAGTATTTACACCAAAGTCAATGCCTTTTAAATTATAATTTGTCGAACATTCAAGTATTTTCGAAAATCTCTTTATTTCAAAGATATTTGCATGTGGCCAAAAGCATTTCTCTAAAACCGAACCAAACGAGCTAGAAAAAGTCCTTCCCAAACGCGAGCAGGATGAAGTGACACCCATGAAACGGCGACGTGTAGAACCTCCGGCAGCGTACGAGACAAGCCGGGAAGTTCGAAAACGAGAAAGCCCAAAAAGACCTGTAAGAGAGAACAACCCTCCAAGCGGTCTCACTATAAATCGTCAAATTGGCGGGATCATTTCACCGCCCGTATATAAATCTCCCCCGTTCATCGAAACCACCCGCCGTCTCTCTGCAGCAAGCCGCCGCTCGGAAGGTCCAGAAAGCGAGCGGCGATGGCGGCGGCGATGCCAGGATGGCGACGGTGACGGCGCGGAGGAGGAGGAGGAGCCGCCGCCGTTCCCGTACGAGCTCGACCGCTTCCCCCGACGGAGCCGCCGGGGATGAGGAGATCGCCCGGCACCTTCCCGATGCTGACGGGGAGGGAGAGCCTGGTCCGCCTGATCGGGAAGCGCCGGCGGTTCCTCCCCAATCGCCACTCGCTCCTCTCCTCTGCCTCTGCTTTCCAGGTAGAAGCCGCGATGGAGGACGCGTTGGCCCCCCTTGGCCCCCCTTTTCATTTCCCTTTTCTTTTTGTATTTTCTTTTTTTGGCGTGACGGTTTCTCCGGATTTGATTGGTTAGTGCTTTTGGAGAGATGGCTGATGAATCATCGCTCGACCTTGTGTTTTGGCAGAGCTGTCTGAATCTGGGAACTGACGGGAGTGGAAAGATTGTGTCTTTGGAGGGTCGGGAGGGATTGTCGTTCCCGGAGCGTGAAGTGAAGGATTCGGGAGATGGGGTTGAGATTGGAGAGTGTGCATCGAAGACGCCGGCTTCTGATTGGGTGACTTGCCCTGTTTGTGGGAAGAGAGTCCGCGGGGGAGATTACGGCATCAATTTGCATTTGGGTAGGCCTTTTCTTTGCTTCATCCATCGTCCCATTTCTTGATTTGCCAAGCATAATTTGAGAATATAGGAGTTAGGTGGCATTCTTCACTTTCTCCGAGTTTGGCTACTGTATTTCTCTACTTTCGAGCGCATAGACTTGACTCGAACACGATACAAGCCTAATACAGTTGAGGGAAAAAATAGGGGTTGCTGGTGTTACTAGATTTCCATGTGCCGAATGTTTAGTTTACTAAATTTCTTATCACGTGGAGTCGTGTCTGCATAGTATAGAACTCTGTTTATAGCGCTGTTAGCTTTCCAATTGTCTTTCTTTGGTTATTTAGCTTCTGACTCATTACTTCCAGATACATGCTTGACCAGAGGAACCAAAAGGAAAGTGACCCAGCGCACACTTTTGCAGTTAAATTTTTCTCCACGATTGAAAGTTCAGGTTTGCCCTGTTGAGTCAGACTTGGAACAATCGGCTGTTGATGTAGTTTGCAATAATCCTCATGGAGATTCGGTTAATGGAGGGCATGAGTTTGACAGGGTTGAAAATGGGGATGGTTTCCCTGAAAATGGGGATGGTTTCCCTGAAAATGGGGATGGCTTGCTTCTAAATGGCTGTGTTAGAAGTCTTGGCAGTGAATGCAAAATAGCTAGGAAGGTCAGGTCAGCTTCGCTGTCTCCCAAGAAGGTGGCTACTCACTGTGATACCAGTGTCGATAACGAGGATATATTTGGGACAGTTGTTGATACATTTATTGTTGGTCGCAAGTTTAGTGATGAAAAGGAGTTAAAACTTGGGATGGCAATCTCCCTTTCGAGAGAACCAGAAAATGTCAAGGATCCAAGTGCGATCAAGGTCCGTATAACTGTGGATGCATTTTAATGTGATTTCACTTGCTTTGTCTTTCTGCTAGTGATAGACTGCTTGGTTTTCTTGAATCAGGTTCTATCTGCTGATTCTGGATGCTCCCTTGGTTATCTTCCCCGTTCCTTGGCTCAATATGTATCGCCACTTATAGAGAAGCACTGCTTGAGTTTTGAGGTATGGTATTTCTTAGCTACACAGGAATATGTCGACTCAATATCTCTGTACAATCTTCTTGCATTTTTTTGTCTGATTTTCTACTGATATTAAATTGCATGAGATGTTTTTGTTTTTTGAAAATTTATTGATAACGGTTGAAGACAAGTTCATTGGGTTGATGTAAATGTTGATGGGTAGCATGGTGGATGGAGAATGTGAATCTAAGTGGTTGCTGGAGTCCAGTTAGTTAAATGTGAAATTGAACCGTGGAATGTAGGATAATGCATGGTGGAAGCTTATGAGGTACGGTTATTTCTGTCAAGTCTTTTTTAATGCCGAGGTATGGATTCCCTTTAGTGTACCTATCTCCCCGGAAATGGTTCGGGAATGTGACTCCCTTGATCAGTCACCAGAAATTGTTTGGAAACCTGGCTTCCTACCTGGTGCTGGAGATTTATGTAGGGTGAACTCTTACCATTCCTAACCTTCAAAGTAGGAATAAGAGCATGAGGAATGGATGCTAGTTGTGCGCTACGCTTTAATGATTAGTAAATTTCTCCATGTTTGTGTTTGGGAATGACTGTCTTGCTTTGGCAATGTTGAATATGTATGTAAAAAGAGGCATAATTGGCAGGCAATAGAATTTGGGCTTGGAGTTGCATGTCTGTCATGAAGGAAAAGAGAATACTGCTTCTGTTATCATCCATTACATTGCTTCGATTGAGCTTAGACAATGTAATCTAGGGCCTTCGCAATATCAAACCAAGTGTTATTGTTTAAGCACATTTGGGGATGCTTCATGAGTTTTCTTCTCAGTTTACATATATACTCCATGACAAAGATTGAGAGAGCATGTAAAAAGTTTCTTTGGTCTGATGCCATTTTTCTCTCTATGGCATGCTGCTTTTAGAAATGCTCTCTTTATGGATGCTATGCTCTCTGGTACCTTTTAGGCTTTTACATTACATTTCTTTGATTGAGCTAGAACAAAGAATCTAGGGCCTTCGCAATATCAAACCAAGTATTGTTGTTTAAGCACATTTGGTGATGCTTTATGAGTTTTCTTCTCGGTTTAATTATATACTTCATGAAAAAGATTGAGAGAATAGGTAAAAATTTTCTCTAGTGTGTTGTTATATTTCTCTGTGTGGCATGCTGCTCCTTTAGAAATGCTCTCTTTGTGGATGCTGTGCTCTCTGGTACCTTTTACCTTATGGTAGAAAAGGAAGAGGGGGGGGGGGGGGAAGAGGCAATCACAAGAGGACTCTAGACTTGATGCATTGCTTTTTAAAGGTTAGCTCAACCCACTACGTGTTTTATGCAGGGAAGTGTGACTTCTCTTCCAAACCATAATCATGACATCGTTCCCATAAAGATATGTTGTCATGGGACGATACCACGTGGTGAGGGAAAGCATGATGATGTCGATGGTATCAAATGTTTGTGGACAGGTATTTTGCAAGAAGTTGAAGCAGCGAGGAAAAATCCACCCAGTATGACAAAATATCAACAGAATTTCAGTCTACTAATACATGAGGTCTTAATCAGAAGTTCTAATCTTTTTACAGATGATGAGAAACTGTTCATGGGTATGGATTTCAGTACTTAATGTCATCAGCATCTGTCTGCTACATCCTTTTAAAAAGGTTATAACCCCATATCTGTTTTTGCAGAATCATTCACTTCACTTTTGCATGATAGTCAGAGGCTTTTTGTCCGGCTTTATTCACGGAAAGGTTCTTCCCTCTATTTGATGTTTATGTTTAATTTAACAAATTCGTTGGGCATACTATTATAAATTGGCTCCACATGTATGTTGGCCAGCAATAAGATTATGAAAGTCATCATCGTTATGTTGATTTTTTTGCTTTTCCTTTTATCCGGCGGAACTTCAATCCAACTTGCTATTCACTGCTCGTTTTATGGCCATTTTTGTCATATGCTTCTTCAATGCGTTGAATGATTCAAACTGGCTAGTGTTCATTGTTTCTGGACCTTTTGGAACTTATTCTGCACAACTGTCTTACTGCAGGGCCATGGTTCCGGTTGTCCAACATTTCCTATCCGGAGATCTCTGATGCTCTGCAAGCTGTCAATGAGCTCTCTGGTTATTTGGAATGTTCATTTGTTTAATACATGCAGACATCTAAATAACAGTTGCTGATTAAATTCTGTCTTTTCCAATGCAGGGAAAGGATATGTGGTTCCATTTGATTGTGCAGAAGGCCTACAAACAGATGAAATGATGGGTATCTTAAGAGTGCTTACTGTTTCGGAACTTCGTGAGATCTCCTGTATACCAAAGAAGGTCTGCTCGTGTTGTTTGTCCTGAATATACAGTCTCAATGTTCTAAGTATGCAAATGATTGTGTAGTGCCACTTTTTGGGGCAAGAAGAAAACGTGAGAGCTTATGTGACATCCTTCATGAATTAAGCAAGGAAAAACAAATACCCTAAATAAATCCATTTGTACTGATTTTTTTGCCTTTCGAGTCATATGTCAAACAAGCTGACATTTGATTACTTAATATCCATCCGTTGAGTCCAAGTGAGACATAAATTAGATGAAGACAGCACGGGTTTCTTGATGATAAAATAATCAATATGTTGAAAAGATTTAGTTAGTTGTTTTTCTTCCCCTCGCACACGTTTCTGGGGAAATTATATAAATTTGCACATTCTTCAAGAGGCAGTCCAAACTTTTGGTTTTGGATGAAATCACTTGAGAGTTGTAAGTGGTGTTGGCACATTAGTTCCACCTCGACCAATGCATAGATTAGTTCCTTGGAATTAAAACTCAGCTTAACTTGGTCTTAATCCTACTTTGTATGCTCTTTCTTTGCATTTCAGATGCCTTTTATTATGCCATTTAGTAGTTTCTTCCGTTTGGTGCCGCACAGCTTCAGTTAAGTTCTAGTGTGATAATTGTCTAATTAAGCTTCACATAAGTCTGGTCTGGCTGAATTCATTTTCATATCCTTATATGCTGTACAGGTTTTCCATCTAAAATGGAGCATTTTGGATGGGTCTTTCTAAAATTGGCTGCACCCGCAGTTTATGCTCCAAGAGCTAGTTGGCTTTCGATGACCACACAGTCAAAATTAACTATGTGGACAGATACGGGCCAGATATTTTATCCATTCCTTAGGATATTAGTATGAATTCTGCTTGGCCAGCATAAGGTCTTTTTTTTAAGTGATGTGACGTGTCTATGTCATTTTTCGATCGGGACGATATCGACCATGAAGTTCCACATGTTACTGTTTTCCTCAATTTGTTGGATTCTGAGTATTCATTTTGTGGCCTGTGTATGCTTCTTGTGCATCAGACAATCAGATACATCTATAAAATGCACAGTGTGTTTATTAGCTCATATTGGTTAACAAGCATGCCCACGTGTGATCCTTTCAGACTTTTTGGCAGTCCAACATCTGATTCCTTGAAGTGCACCAAAGAGATTAGGATCCAACATTTCCTATATAAGAAGGAGTTAACAAGCATGCCCACGACTTAACTTTGTTTGTTACGAGGAATGGTTATGCTTTTGCAGCACATTCCAGCATGAACCATAAGTTCTCTACCTTTCCCTATATAAGAAGGAGTTGACCAGAGGATGGCAAACTCTAGAGCCCACACGTTCCCACAGAATATGCTTGTTAGGTTTCCTAATATCTCTTGCCAGCTAAGCCATAAAAATGTCAAATATAGAGATGAAGTAAAAAAAAGAAGGATAAAAGCTTTAGGATCTTTGAATGAGCTGTACTTTTCTATTTTGCTATTCTTCCTCCAAGTAATATTGGTGTGAGGGCATCCCCTTAGTCTTATGGGGAACCAATTTTTTGCTAGCAACCAACAAGGATGCATCTTTTGGTTAGAGAATGAATTAGAGGAAGAATATGGAGAAACTTAATGAAATTTCAACTAACTTCTATATGACATCAAAGAAGAGTTCAACCTGATGCTATATTTATGTCCTAGTGTAAAATTTCATCTAAATTCTATGAGGTTTGTCATTTCCAGTTCACAGAAAAGTTGCAATAGTTTCTAGGGATTTTGTCGAGCAGTCGATGCTTGTTATTGTTTAGAGGTGAGCATGTTTCCAAGGTAGAATTGGGAACTTGAGAATAAGATTGGTGGGAACAGGTTCAGTTCTAGGTTCTAGGATATGTAGGGTAGGTTCTAGGTTCTAAAAATTGGGGAACTTATTCTGACAGGTAGGTTTTAGGTTCTAGGTTCCACTTAGAACAAGTCTTTGTGTTTTTTCTTGTTTGTATGTCTTTGCGTGATTCTGCAATACTCCATGGCGTCCAATTATGAGTGTAATTTGAAACCACTAGTTTGAACTTCCATTTTCGGCGATATCTGTGACTGAGACTTTTAATTTTACTTTGTTAATATTTTATAATTTTCATTTATCTAAATATGAGTTGTAATTAGTGGATTGTAGCAAATGGTGGTCATTAGAGGTGATGATTCCCTGTGATAATTTGATTAAGAGTACAGATGGAACCTAGATAAACTTTGGAACTGATCTTGAATCTGTGACAGGATAGCTTCCAGTTTCTAGGCGTGTAGGGTAGATTCCAAGTTCTAAAAATTAGAGAATCTGTCCCAATGGGCAGGTTCTAGGTTCCACTTGGAATTTGGACGGAACCTAGAATCCCTCAGCCCTACTGTTGTTACATTCTTTGAATATGGGCTTAGATTGCAGAGATAAGGTTTTAGTTGCAGTTTTTGTCAGGAATTTTTTTATGTGAAAAAGGAGGATAGAATTGCAACTTGATTGGAACTTACATCATGGGCAAGTTGATGTTTGTGCTGGCATTGGAAAACCTTTTAGAAACGAAATTTTCAGCTGTAAATTGAATTCTGTATCAGTTTGGCATGTTATTTCTTCCTTATCTGATGGAGTCTGCCTTATGCCTTTTGGATTTGATGGAGGAGGTTTCAGAAAGGCAGCCAGAATTCAACAAAGAAGGATCTTATTGCATCTGCTCTATGTTCGTATAGAGATGGATTATGGTACGACTAGTTTCAGGTGATGGTATTTACTGGCTTGTTAGCTGAGTATATGAGTATTTACTTCATTCTTTATTTTTGATCTTCTGCATCTAGCCCAGTTCTTCCGAGTATGCTTCTGGATAAAGCTGGTGTGTGTGTAAAAATATCCCCGAGAGCTGAAACTGTCTTCTGGCGTGCTGAGGTACTGGCATGCCATCTTCTGACAGATTTGGTGACCCTAATTATCATTGTAGTTGGCATCTGACCTAAGTCTATTGGCAGAGAATTTTCTTCCTGAATGGAGAACAGGATCTGTCTACATTTCTTCTAGTTGATCTGGGAGCAGTCAAATATCCAACTTACAACTGCACAAATTCAGAACAAATTTTCTCTTCTCGAAGTCGCCTCCTAGATTATGAAGAGGTCCTTATTTCTTTTGGTGCCACTATGATATGTGGACTTTGATTGTGTTTATTACATGGGATCTGTGCATGTGGCAGGCTATTGAAGTAGCACAGTTGATGGATGAGTCACTTGATCAGAATGACGCAGACCAAGTGTTGAGATGTTTAAAGATTGCAGACTCTCGTGTGGATCTTCCTTCTGAAAATGTATCTAGATCATCCATTTCAGGTTCAGAAGCTGCCTTTATTTCATGCTTCACAGCTTCTTGGGTCTACTCCAAGGTGATTTTGTTAGGAGTCTCCTATCTTGAACGTGAACATAGGTATGGATTGAGCAATGAATTTGATGCTTTTTGCTTCCTCTTGAATGTGCCACTCCAGTAGTGAAATTAAGACATGTAATTGTTATGGTTTTGTTAAGTTACTTCCATTAGTATGGACCTTAATTATTAATTTGTGAAGTCGACAATTGTCATTACTAATGTTTTAGCAAGTTCGATTGTGACTTCTTGAAGCATTGGTGGTGAGAGATGAAGAGGCTAGTATTAGTATAGTTGACGGTTGCATATTTTGCCACACGTATTGGATCATATGCTCTAAGTATTCACTTTAGACTAGGTTTTGGCTGATTGCCTTTGATTCCATTGCCCCCCTTTTTCTAAAGATAAGCTGAATGCTTTAATTTAGACCATCTTAAGGAGACTATTTTCATGCTTAGGTACCAAGACGCAATAAATCTACTGAAGCGGCTTTTAGACTGTTTTATATCTGACGGAAGGAGAGGATACTGGACTGTAAGGCTGTCTATTGACTTGGAGCATCTGGGATTCCTGGATGAGAGCCTTTCGGTTGCAGAGGATGGTCTCTTGGATCCATGGGTGCGTGCTGGTTCAAGGATAGCACTGCAAAAGCGGGTTCTTCGCTTAGGAAAACCACCGAGGCGCTGGAAAATTCCCCGTTCCTTTGAGATAACAAAATGGAAAATTAAAGAAGTAATGGGACTATTGCTTTTTTAAAGAATCAAAACTTTGGAGGAGTTTCTTCAATTATTAAAGCCTTAACTATGTTAGTTTGCAGAACTTGATCTTATAGGCATTGATATTGTTTCATTTGGTCATTGATTAGGTTCATGTACAAGGGAGACCTTTGAACCGTGAAATGGGGAAAAAGAGCAGGTTCTATGGAGAAGATGGAGAACAATGCGGAGTTGAGCAGCTTGCTCTACAGTATTATGCCAATGAAGGAGGTTGCTGGAGTGGAGTTCATACGGAGAGTGGCATTTGGTTGACCATTTTTGGGCTTCTTATGTGGGATGTTATTTTTTCTGACGTACCGAATGTCTTCAGCACGAAATTTCAGGTATGTTGAAATTACAAGTTTATTTAACCAACATTGGACAGTTCATTTGATTGTTATTATAGGTGTGGAGTCCATAAAGTAATTGTACGTGCTACCATAGCTTACAACCGGTAGAATATCATTGCATGGGTTCAGGAAATATTCTTTATATGAACTTATCGGGAATGGTTCTAATCATAAGTCTTTTTCATTGACGATTGGATATTCTTTTCTCTAGACGGCTCCTTTGGATTTGGAGACAGATGGCTTTTATCTAGCAAGGAAGGGCCTCATAGAGACCCATCTGCAAAATATTCACGACGGCATGGCTGAGGAGATTCTTATTACATCATGGGAGTCACACGTAGGAACTGCTTGCCGTGGAGTTAACTGGGATCGGCATTCACTCTCAGAACTGCGTGCAGCTGTTACTTGCGTTGGTGGACCTTGTTTGGCCTCTCTTTGCCGGCTTCTCTCTCAGGATTACCGTAGCTGGTCTAGTGGGATGCCAGATTTGTTATTGTGGCGCTTTCATGGAGAATATCAAGGCGAAGCGAAGCTTGTTGAAGTAAAAGGTCCAAATGATAGACTCTCCGAACAGCAGCGGGCATGGCTATTCATTCTGATGGAATGTGGGTTCAATGCAGAGGTATGTAAAGTAACGCCTCCACTGCCGTTGGAGCCAAATACTCAAAATATCAGCTGAAAGCCCAAGAACAGTAATTGGGATGGAGAGTTCCATTATTCATTCATTTTTCAATATATAGATTCGATTCTATAGCTTCATGAAAGCAAGCACATTCCAGATCTCTTGGAAAGTTGTTTGCTATATAATCTCAAAGTTGCAAGATTTATTGAAGGGCAACGTGTTTCTTATGTCAATTGTCAAAGCTGAGTTCTATCCGATTTTATCTAAAACGGGAATCATCATTTTTTCCTGTCAAAATTATTTTCAGCATTTCTCAATTAAAGATTTTCTTTACCAAATTATCATCTCAAATTAATTGGTCTTCTCCCCCAGGACTACGAGTTCATCGCCATTAAATCTTGAAAATCAAGAAACGCTCTGCTAATGCTTTGAATTAGCGTCCTTGAAGGAATGCCTTCACTTCCACTCTAGCCTCGGCTCTCTCTCTCTCTCTCTCTCTCTCTCTCTCTCTCTCTCTCTCTCTCTTTCTCACACACATTAACGTCAACCCAACCTTTTTCTCAATGGGAGGAGTTAGTCCTAAGAAAAACAAAGGGAAAACTGATGGGGAAAAAGGGGGAGAGAGAGAATAATATTCCCCAAAACGGTTGCTTAATCCACAAAAGAGGCAAATGAAGACGAACGAGCCCACCAAAAGGACCATAGAAGAGCTTATAATATTGCATGGAGAGAATTATGACAATTTTAATGATTATGTAATAAGAGTAGGTCTAAACTCTGATCCAACACATGATTGGTCTCAGCAATGTTAGCAAATTATAAAAGAGGAGGGGGGTGTTGTGAAGTTGATGCAGCTTAACCACTATTTCCAACCCACTCCATAATAATTGCCCTCCCTCCCTCCCTCTCTCTCTCTCTCTCTCTCTCTCTCTCTCTCTCTCTCAATCCAAAGTAGTTTGGTGGGTTCTTTGCAATTCCTGCACGAAGATCATTCTAGCTTGCCCCTAAAGCCAGAAAGGGTCATGTTGTAACAGATATATTCCCACTTGCTTGCACTGCATGATACCAATTGGTTCCTCATTGTATCCATTCCGACACAAGAAGGGTGTGTTTGCGCTGGGTTCGCTCCTCCACCCCTCTCTCTCCTCCTCTCTCTCTTCCTCTTGGCTGTCTCGGGTGTCGGAGTGATGAAAGATCGCTCGGAACGATTTATGGTCCTTCCTTTCAACATCGGCTGCGCTTCTCTCTCCAGCGTCGCCGTGAACACAACATGTCAGCCGGAGAAGCAGAAGCCGGAATCACTCGACGTCGCCGCCGTAGCAAGTAAGACCTCTCTCTCTCTCTCTCTCTCTCTCTCTCTCTCTCTCTCTCTCTCTCCCTTCCTCTCTCACGCGCACAGACAAATGGTTGGTTGGCTCGGTTCTGTATTAATTAATCTGCCATGGTCTATAAATGAAGATTGCTTTTTTAGGTACTCGCTTTCCCATGTCTCCTGCATTTTCTTATTCATCATTCCTTCGTGGTGGGTTGGGCTATCAATCAATCTTTCAAGCACATCTTCCCTGTTTTTTTTCTTGTTTAGCCTTCCCCAATTAGAGTTAACTTTGGCAATCGAGGTCCTGTTTAATGCACGTGGGCGGTGCGATTTGAATGCATTCTGAAGATCAGCCGGTTGCGATTTGAACGCATTCCGAAGATCAGCCGAGTCGGAAATTGGGACATGTCACGTTATAAAGAAAAATAATTTAGTCCAAAGAATGTAGAATTTCAGGTTAGATTCTTACATACCGTGCATAATGCATTAGTAAACATTAGTAATGTCAACGACAATCATGTAGCCCGACTTGCTTTGATCAAATTTTGGAGGTATTGATCTAGTCTTGAAAGCTGATTTAAGATATTTAACTTGATAACAACCCCATATTAAAAAAAGATATCACAAAACAAACATATGGGCTTGCCGTGTTTACAAAATGAACAATATCTTTTTAATTAAGTAACCACATCTCGTGATGGATGTGTTTAGCAATTGTCGTGTTGTATCACGGGCAGTTGGGATTTGATATTTTACTGGGAAACTTGTCTTCGGTTCTTGCTTTTGTGTAGAAGGAAGACAAAATGGAGAAGCCGGACCCTCCAAAGAGAGACCCAAGGTTTCTCACGGCTACCCCACTTCGTCAAAACCTAACACCAACTTTGGATTTTGGCAGAAGCTGAGGAAAAGCATCAAAAGTTTCACCCGATTATTTGGTAAGTACATTCACATGCTTGGATCTAGAATTGTCCACCTAATTTGCCCAGTCTTGCTAGTGTTGAATTTCTATGTGAAGTGGAATCTTGAACAATGGATAGAGATCATGTTGACTCTCTTTGTAAGTTTACTCTTCAATAAAAGACTAGTGCTTGCCCAATAAGAACTTGTCACGTAACTTTTGAGGATTAATACGACACTATCTTTAGAAATTGTAGATTCATTGTGCTCATCACTTCGGCCCCTCACAACATATCGACTAATAACCTGGATTCATGCCATTCATCAACTCACATCTTCTCTTGCTCTCAGTTTATAGAGAAGAGGGGGAGATGGAGGAAATAGAAGTGGAGATGGAAATCGGGTATCCAACCGATGTGAAGCATGTGACTCACATCGGACTGGATGGATCCACGCACACTGACCCAGTTAAAGAGTGGGAGAACCTGAACAACCCGGAGATCCTTGCCTTCCCTTCACTTTCTTTGAAGCAATTCGAGTTTGCCATGGCGGCACAGACAAATCACCTTAGTGTTGATCCTGCCAAGTTCTAATTGATACAATGTTGCTGGAAAGTTTCGAGTTGGGCACACAATTCCCGTCATTGATGTTCTTGAACAAATGTGGTTTGCATGTAAAATTTAGGAGGGGAAATTCATGTTTGCAAGAATACTACTTTTGTTCAGCTTTATTTCAAAGTGTTTTTCATTTTTAGGTAGCAAGTCATGTCCACTGTTTTTCCCCCTCTCTAAGGAAGCGTGGGATATTGTTGATTTTTCGGATTGGACTGTTGATTTGAAGTAACTATTTTGTTGGACAACACTTCCAAAAAAAAAAATTAGAAATGAAAAACTTATTAACATATGATTAAGGTGAGTTTGTTTTATTGGAGATTTCATAATACAGGAAAATCTTTCATGAAAATCATTTTCAAGGAATATTTTTTTTTTAATTAGCGATTATAGAAAGTGATTTCATTCTTATTAGAAGGGGAAGTAGTTTTTCTTCAATTTAAGCTTATTACTTTCAAGTAAGGAGAATAATTTTTCATCATGAAAAGTTAGAAAGTAATTGCCCAAAAATAGTTTTCTTTTGAACAAATAGACCTTTATATCTTTAATTAGCAAATTTATAGTGGAAGAAATAACATAATTCCAATGTTTTACCTCTCTCTCTTCCCTCTCTTCCATTCTAACTAATGCTATTGCCATCACCATTGCCACCACCGCCATCCTTAATTAATCACCGCCACTTTGATAATCAACGTAGACCTAATCCAATGATATAATCTAAAGTTGATTTATAATAAGGTCAATCTTTCTTTTTTATTTGATAACATAGAGACTAAACCCACTTTGTTAGTGAATAATGTAAAATCTGTCTGCCGTTCAAATGCGACCATTTGGTCTTGGAAGATTTAATTTCTATCATGATGATGGAGAGAACACTTTTTTCACATTTAAAACCCATGTACCTTTTCTTAAATTGATATAGAATTTAGTAAAACTCAAATACCAGCTCGATATTTTACCTCTAATATGAAGATAGGGAAATAAATACATATACAGTATAAATCCAACACTCTATTTAAAATAATATTTTATTAAATTTATCCATGAACTTAATAAGTCACACAAATTCTTGCGTTGTGATCATAAATACTAATAAAGCAAAATTAATAAAAGATTCAAACTTCAAACACTTATGAAAAAGAAAATTCCATGAGACCTATGCTTATATCTAAAATAAACTACACTCACAAATAACAATGAATAATTGAATATATATAAAAGTCATAGATCATAAGAAGAATTAGAATAACTCTTGAAATCCTGGACCAAAATTGAGGAAGCCAGAAAAGAAAAAGAAAGAGAGAGAGAGAGAGAGATTGTCACTGCTGGGTCCTAATTAGGGTTTCCAGGGTGTCTCTCTTCTTCTCTCTTTCGTTACTCCCTCTCTCCCCAGTCGACGCAGACACCGCCGGAGTCCGCCGCCGCCGCTCCTCCTCCTCCTCCTCCGCCCTCTCGCCGGCAGATTCGCCGCCACCAAAGGCCTCTCGCTCCTCTCGATCATGGCGAATCGTAAGCATCGACACGCTCACCTCTCTCTCTCTCTCTCTCTCTCTCTTTCTCTCTAACTTTTGCGCGCGTTTATCGATGGCAGCATCGGCGGCGAGATCCTTCCTCCAAGTGGCGGCCACCGAGGAGGTCACCCCGCCTCTCAGGGTCGTCCAAATTGAGGGCCTGGTATGTCCTCTCTCTCTCCGTCTCTCAAAAAAATCGTTTTTTTACTCTCATGGAACCTTGAAATTGCCTCTCAGCTATGCTGCTAGGCCGCTAGAAACCAACTTTTTTTTTTTTTTTGGTAGTGGTTGGGGCGTTATAGACGATAATCACGGATGCCCGGATGGGTTTCGTGTGATTTCTTGCAACGTTTCTCGTTCGATGAGCTTCCGGATTTGTCTCTGATGTGGTATGAATGTTATGTGGGGCAGGTTATTCTGAAGATAATCAAGCATTGCAAAGAGTTCTCTCCTTCCCTCGTCACAGGGCAGCTGCTTGGTTTGGATGTCGGCAGTGTCCTTGAAGTCACCAATTGCTTCCCCTTCCCGGTTAGATTCTGCTTTTAGTGAAATCACGTACCCTTGTCCGATAAAGGGTTATCTTTTCTATTTTCTTATTTCGTGGAAACCTGTCAGATACGTGAAGAAGATGAGGAGATTGAAGCCGAGGGTGCCAATTACCAGCTTGAGATGATGAGGTGTCTTCGGGAGGTCAATGTTGACAATAACACCGTCGGATGGTGAGTTTGTAGCCTTCATATGTACAGGGTGCTTGTCTGTTAATTGACTGCTGCGAATGCATAAATGTGTTGTGAGGGTAATCCATGCTGTCACTTGTTTTTAGTAGGCTGTTAAGAAAATTTCTAGGGTCATTATTTTCTTAGCATAGATTTCCCTTGTCCCCAAGTGCCTACTATTATGTGCAGTGTGTTGAACATTGTTTTTCACTTGTTTTTTAGGTACCAATCAACGTTGTTTGGTTCTTATCAAACGGTGGAATTGATTGAGACCTTCATGAATTATCAGGTATTGTTTCATTAGTTATCAGACTAGTATATGAAATTTTGTTTCATGCTGAAAGTCACATTTTTCAGATGTGTGAATTGCCATTTGATTTTAGCTGGGAGATTTGCATTATGAGGCTTATAATTGAAATTATGTGGGATGCAATAGAAGCTTAAAATTAAGAAGAATCACTGAAAAGTGGGTACATTGGCTGTAGATTTCGAAATGGGACAAATATAAGTACAGCTTGTAGCTCTATGGAATGATGTATCTCCAAAGCAGACCAGAAATATTGATAATATGGCAGTGTGATGAAAATGAGCTTCTAGAGATCACTAAATTTGAGATAATTGAAAACTTGTTGCAGCAGCAGACCCAGAAAATATTTTTAGCTCTTACAACTTTTTTATGCATATGTTACCCAGTAATTTGGAAAATATCTTTTAGGATATATGGGGAGGCTTCAGTTATCTCATTCATGTTAGTGTACCTAATCTGGATTAGATTCTTGTTTAGGATGTTCTCTTTTTGGTTAAATATACATAAGTTGTATGCATGGTGTATATATCTTGCTTTGGTTTCTTATTTACTTTTCTTGTAGTAGTTAAGTGGGACGTTGTTCTGTAACAGCCAATATCATATATATATATCTTGGTTTGAGCAGTTAATATATTGTTTCACTGACAGGAGAACATAAGGAGGTGTGTTTGCATAATATATGATCCTTCAAGATCTAATCAAGGTGTCCTAGCCCTCAAGGCCCTGAAGCTCTCTGACTCATTTATGGAACTATATCGTAACAATAACTTCACTGGAGAGAAGTATGATATTCTTTTCTGTATTAATTAGCAATGATGACATAGAAAGCATAAAACTGGTTGATGTGACATGATTTTCTAATTTTAGGTTGAGGGAGAAGAATTTGTCATGGGTGGATATATTTGAGGAGATACCGGTAAGATTCTCTCCTGATACTTATATTTTGGAGAATAGCAGTGCAGCTTGGCTTTATAGTATATTCCATTGTGTTGCTCTTTTGTATCCTCTCCATGACAAAAAGTATGTCATTCTTTGCATCTACCATCAACATTTTATTGGCGACTTGTATTTTCGGAGCAGTTGTAATGGATTGATTCTCAAAATCAGCAATGCAGCCTATAATTTTGCTGCTTGGTTATTTGTGATGCCAATTTTAATGAGGCAGCTCATCTATAGTAGTCATCTTTGGGCATTAGGATGTTTTTTCCCCTTTCAGTGATAGGCTTTCACTGAGACTGTTCGTCCTTCATCTCATTGTCAAAGTAGTCCCAATGTTACTTATGATTGTCTGAACACTTCAACACCCAAGTCCACCCGTGAATTCTAAAATCTTATCCAGCTTAATGCCTGATATTGGAGCAATCACACAATTATTTTCCTGCGTAACTTAATTTTCCATGCGTAACATTCCAACTTGTCATTTTAAATATCAATTTGTTTTTATAATAGATGTTGGCATGAATGCTCACTACTAGGATGATGGTCAACACCTCTGATTCTTGTTGCTGTTTCCTTCAATGTACTGCTTTCGTTTGGCAGATCAAAGTTTCAAATTCTGCTCTTATCAGCGCTTTCATGACAGAGCTTGAAGCTGATTCACCTGCCACTCAGGTAGTACTACATCTATACATCTTACTGTCACATAAGGCTGCATGTGTATGTTCCATTGAACTATCTTTGGTTTTTGGTTCTTTTGTAGTGTGACTATGACCGGCTGAAGTTGTCAAGCAGTCCATTTGTGGAGAGGAATATGGAATTTCTGATTGAATGCATGGATGATTTATCAGTGGAGCAGCAGAAGGTTGGGGGTGCCTTTGATTTTTTACCTTTATCGTTGCATCTTTATGATTTAGATTTTGATAATTTAACTTGAATGTTTCTTTTTCAGTTCCAATATTATTATCGGAATGTATCACGGCAACAAGCGCAGCAGCAAGCATGGCTTCAAAAAAGAAGGTAACCATTGGCAGAAGTTTTTTTGTCTTGCTCAGCAATCTTTTAAATCCAGTATTATTATGAAATACGCTTCGGGGAAAAAAAAAGGGGATGAAATTTTAGTTTCACTATGATTGTGAATTGTACGAGATTAGCATTTCATTTAAATGCGTGAGTATCAGGTCCGGGGTCTCTTTGCATGTGATTATTTTGGTGTCTGCCTGCCAAAGCAACTTCTTGGAGGTTTTCTATTTTTAAGGATGGAATATGCAATTGAATTTCTATGATGAGCATGGTTGAATTGCAAGATTGTGTCAACTTCATAAAGGAGTGCAATACTGTTAAGTGAAGTTGTCGCATGATCAGTGCAATGAAGTCAATGTGCGAGTTTGACTTTCTCTTTTCTTCTCTCTTTTTCTTTAAGTAAAAGAGTTGGCTACTTGAAGATTTTGGTAATGTCCAAACTTTCAATGGGAAATATAAATTCATCAGAATATCTTTAGAATTGATACCTGAGCATTAGAGATGGATATTGTTGTAATTCCTCAATACATTTGATCATCAGAAGAAGCTTGAATAAAGCTGCATGTTTTGGATATTTTCCATGCTTCATTATTTTCTCTGGTCATTTCACTTTACATTTCATAAGTATCAATAATTGCACCGTGTTGTATACAGGTCTGAAAACATGGCACGGAAAGCTGCAGGAGAAGAGCCCTTGCCTGAGGAGGATCCATCAAACCCCATCTTTAAGCCACTTCCTGAGCCATCTCGCCTGGACAGCTTTCTCATAACAAATCAAATTTCCAACTACTGCAACCAGATTAACGGGTATGTCACTATAATCAAGTTGGGCTTGTGTATGAAGGTGGAATTTATGAGGCGGACTATCTGTTTCTTTAGTGGTTTCCGTGTTACTCTTATCATTATTGTTTTTTGCTAGTTAAATGCACATTAATCCTCATTTGCACCCCTTCTATCTGGCATAGACAGTGTCTTTGGGCTTCTCTAACTTCATCTTGTTGTCCATGGAAATGCAACAGGGTTGCTGGACAGAGCTTCAGCAGATTATACTTGATGAAGGCATTGCAGGAGAATTAATGGAAGGTTGGAAGATGCTTTTTGATATAATCAGATGAGAAAGCGAGTTATTTTGTGAGACAAAAGGGAGAGGAAATCAATGCATCTTCTTTTTTTATTCACTCGGTCCGTGTTGTATTCAATTAGTGGAATATAAATTTTGAGCATTAATTATCCGAATTGCTTGGAGTAAAGTGGAATACGATTGTATTGCTGCAGCTTGGCAGAAATAGGTTATCTTTTGTGCAGAGGATTTAGGAAAGACTTACAATTATCGCCTCAAAGGATGCCTTGAACTCAAAGGATGCCTTGAGTCTTCATTTTGCCCTCAAATCTTCTTTTGTACGAACTTGGTAGTTGATCCATCCTAATTGAATTGCAATCTTTAATAACTTAAATAGAGCGTATAAAGAAACGAATATTGAATGGATTACGAAGTTGAATATGGGTTTGAGACAACGTTTGGCTCTAATGAACTTTCCTTTTCCACGAGTCATTTTAGGAGGTACAGTTCCTCCCGAAAGTCATGTAGGCGTAGAGTACACGAATGCTTGTGATGTGCTCAGTTGTTCTATTTCTACCACTTCATCCACTTGAAAAACCTTTCTACGATGTGTCGGTGTCAAACGGTCCACCAGTCATCCAAGTAACGTAGGTATCTCTTGACAATATCTGTCGGAAAATCCATGGTTTTAATTGGCCAGTTCCGACATCTGTGGTTGCTCGACGGATGACGTTTATAAGAGTCCAAGAAGATTTTGGACGTGAACGTAGGCGTGGATGATCTGGATAACATTTTTGTAAGGAAGATCCATACGAGTCATTTTACGAGGTACAATTCCTTCCAAAAGTCATGAAGGCCTAGAGTACACGAATGCTTGTGATTTGGTCAGCTGATGATTTATTTCTACCACTCCATTCACTCAAAAACCTTTCTACGTTGTTTCCATGTCAAACGGTCCACCAATCATCCAAGTAGCGTACGTAATCTTTCTACAAAATCTGTCGGGAAACTATGGCCAGTCCAGAGTTGCGACGGCCATTGATGGGACTGAGGTAAGAATTATTTTCTGGGACGTGCGGACGACGAAATTATAAGTGACAACTTAAAATCAAGTAGCTATCAAGAGCTTGGCTCATTTAGACAATCCTCCAGCATGACTTCATGAAACACTTAGCGACATCGACGGATTTTGCAAACGACATGGGATGCAATATGGGTCCCCAAAAGAGAAAACCCAGCTGCTCATATAGCGGGACATGCGCACAGTGATTGACCATGGAAAAGATTACTATTCTCAAGCAATCATGAACATTCATTTACAGAAATAAATGCCGTATCGGACGATTAGGAACTAGAGCTCAACCAAAAAGGAGAAGGCATGGTTGTGCAACCGGTCAGTCCGAGTTAAACATGTAAGTCACAGAAAGGCGTCGAGGTATCTGTAGGTGTGCCGTCTATTATACTGAAGCAGGCTGGCATAAGTCCGATCCCAGATACCGATGTACAGCGACTCGTCATCTGGGCTCAAGGAAACGCCAGAGATCTCCCCGAAAAAGTCGATCTCCTGACTCTTGTTATAGTCTGCTTTTGTACTGTACACGTGCACAAAGTCCGCTGGTTCGGCCATTACCATGAATTGGCCATCAGATGAGAATTTGATCGATCGGATGGCTCCAAGGTTACCCTTGAGACTGGCAATTGGTGATTTCAGGTTTCTTATGTCCCATACTCGGCAAGTCCTGTCCTGATTCCCTGTGGCAAAAACCCGTCCATCCGGGTGCCATGCTGAAGCGAAGGAGTAATCTCGATGGCCAGTTAAGTTAGCGACGCTCTGGAAATTATAAAGTGGCGGATACTGTCGTCAATTCAATGCCAAATCCGGTCACCATATCTGTCACAAATCAGAAATGCTTTACCTTTCCATTTTGTGTGTCCACCAGCAACCCATCAAGGTGATCACCAACAACAACAGTCAATGTACGGTCCGGGCTGATTGATGTATGCTGCATCAAAAGTCAAAAGTACTTACTAGATCAGTACATGCCTCATGTACAGTTGGTTTTGTTAATTTAGGATTTCAACTTTTTCTTCGTCAGCAAGAAATCAAATTATATCCAAACATTCAGATAACAATCTGTAATGCCCGTTTTACTTAAACTGCTATCAATATCTCTTTCAGAGAAAAAATTACACACAAATTTGCCAATTGATGCATAAGTGGAGGAGGAACAATTATGAAGATAAGAAGCTAATGAAGAAAAATTGCTCCAAATAAATAGGGTGATATCCATGCATCTAAAATTGCTTTGTGAAAACTTACATTTACAGGCCAGGGATGTCGCAAGTGATTCACGACTTGAAATCTCTCCAAATCATATTCTCTTGTGCTACAGTCATTATTGGCTGCCATAAAATGCATCCCACCGCTGCTGAGGAAGACAGAACGCTCAAAAATTTTCTCAATGTAAACATGTAATATTCACAGCAATGTTCAAGCACTTTGATACCTCAGGCTGTCATAAATTTCCACGGCATTCGTTATTGCATTATCATCATATGTGGTCCTCGTGCAGAAGCTCACCCCTTTTCTGTCCAAGCGCTGCAAGCACAAATTTATCATTAAGAGTGATGGCAAATTCTTAGTCCTGTAATTTATCATAAAATGATCTACTGAGTTATGCTCATTGGTCCAAAAGATGATCAGAAGAGGCCAACACAGAATGAATAGCTCCAATGAGGACTTTTCTTTCGCCAACTTTAAACACATGGGGAAAACAGGCCAACATGTGTAGTAAGGAAATTCAGCTGGCATTACTTTGGGATTCACCAATCACCTCAGAAGCTACCTCTTAACAACATGTGAATCACATAAATTACAAAATTATTTGTCTTAAAATTATTTTTCCAATATTTCCATCACCTCTAGATCAACAATCTTCACATATGTGTTTAGTGCAGAGTCATGCCGTGCAATTTTCCTAACGTGTAATTATAATAGGAGCTGATTCTTCAAACGTATGATCACCAAGATAGAAAAATGACTCTAAATCACCTAATTACGAACAAGCCAAAGACCATACAATGGACAAGAGGCAAATTAATTCAGGATTGAATTTGCAGGATCACCTCATAAAAGATGCAGTTTCTGAAAACAGGATATCAACATAAGAAACGTAAAGAGTATGAGAGAAGAAATGAAAAAAAAGGGTTACCTTGCAAAAAATCTCTCCCTGAAAGCCACCTGCCACAAGGAAATTATCCTTGACTGCCAAAGTACTGATCTGTGTCTGCATGAAGCCTTCCAGCAGAGTTCCTGCATGTTTCTGCGGAAAAGTAACTAAAACTGTTAGACGTCAACAAAGACGAGCCTCTCAAACTGTTAGATGTCAACAAAGACGAGCCTCTCATTTGAAGACTGACAAAAGAATACAGTGATCACAAATTAACAAAAAGGGAAAGGGAATCATGCATGTGCCTTCTCCAACCTGATAACAAGGCAGGCAGACATGAAGCTGGCGAGATCAATTTCTTACCTCGGTAGGTTTTACATGTCCAGAGAAATTGAGAATCTCCTTCAAATTGAAAGTCAATGAAGACCAATGCATGACTGAGTAGTTCGACATCAGATAAACATCGTGTTTCGAAGTAGCCCACACCAAGTTTCTGAGCTGCAGGTTATTAGAATAAATTAGCTATTGAATCAAGTAGGAAAACCATGTATGTACATAAATGTATGTATATGCAGGACAACAACCTGAAATTCCAGATTGCCCAGACACACATTCTCTTAGACCAATGGACACTTCAGGCCACAAAAATTTCTACCACTTGAATTTTCTGTTCGCTTTTATGATTTTGTCCACATAACATGCAAGAAAGAGTAATAAATTTTTTAAAATTATGATGTTTTTCCTCCTCTAATTAGTTGATCCAAGCTCAACTATTCGCTGAATCTGGCAAGCTACAGAAAGTTCAGCAAACTCCAAATATTATGTTAGAAAGACCCTTTCTAGACCAATGAGTAATACTGAATCAGTTCAGAAGAATTAATCTGCCAGCATTTTCTTCTCTCTGTTATTTATGTAATTTCCTGGAGTTTTGCAGTTCGCAGGAAAAACTGTAGCTGCAAAAGGGAAGATCTCGTAGTTAGGGTACAGCCTAGGAAGTGACTTCGAAAACACTTTCTATTGATTGCACCTTCTATATCCCATTGTGACCAGAACGACAAAACAAACTGGAAATGTACGTCACCTCACCCCTCTTGATGCCCTGAAATATGGATAACTCAAACGGCAGCAAATTCTATCTAGAAGTACAGAAAAGCGAAGAAACAGCCTAGCAATCATATCCACTGCTTCCAAGACTATTCACCTGAAAGTGAAGTATTGTAGGCTTAACCACTCTCGTGTTGTAAAAGAAATCATAGTAATTGGCGCCCTTCTCCACTTGTTTGTATTCCTGGATTGTCAAGGCAAAATTATTTAATATATGGTTTTTTTTTATTCAGGAGTCACGACTAACAGTACGTAAAAACGAGATTGAATTTCGGATGAGAAGTGAACCTTATCTGCAACATCCCCAGAGACCGGTACATTCTCGTGATTTTTGTACTGTTGAATCCTTGTTAACCTGTACTTGTCTCTGGTTATGTTCAGTCTCTCCCACGGGATACCCTGGATGTCTTTCCCCTTTCTTGCTTGCACGGCAGATGTATCAGTGATCTTCGTGAGCTGCTCAAAACGAATCCAGGGAACAAGTATCCCAATGATAAGAGCATGAGACGAGGAAACGTGGGGGCGATGAGCAAGCGAACGCAGGCAAAAGCAACAGAGAACGAACCAATTCATATGCATCAGGAATGTTGCCACCAGCTTCACCATTGTTTTCTTCATCCACTTCATCGATGAAGTCCGCGGCTTCTCTCTCCTCCGCCATGTAATCCACTTCATCCACTTGGTTGGACATGCTCGGTCCGTAGTTCAATGAACTGTGCGCACAACAGTACCACTACCTCAGAACTAAAATTAATAGCTCATTCGTTGCACGAACGACGACCGCGCTCCCGCACATATAACTCAAGCAGAGAAAATATACACAGAGGAAGAAAAGGAAAAGGGCAAAAAGGCACTCATTCCGCAAACGCAGAGAACTCAGACTCCAAATCACTGCAAACATACATTTTTCACCAAGGCAAAAAAGTGCAATTCTGCAACATATAAACACGTATAAAGAGAATATTTATCAGAAACTGTCATGAATTGGCAGCAGCGATTAAGATTGAAGAGACCGGGCCGTACTGCATTCTTCAGAGCAAAAACTTTAAAGAGAAAATTAAAGAACCCAAGATAAGATCCGAGCACCTCAATCTCCGCGGCACGCGGAATGAAACGGCACAGGCCACGACATCCTCGCAATATGTAGGAACCGAATTCCCGATTTGAAAGCGAAAGAAGAGAAATTTCGACAAGTTCAACCGCACAAACGCATACGCAATCACGTGTCCGTTCAGCAGCCGAATGTTTCACCCGAAAGAAAGTCAAAAACCCATTACTGAAACGAAGAAGTACCGCGGGGCCAGACGTACACCATCAGGGACGACGAAGAAATTTAGCGAGCAAGAGCAGCACGAGAAAGCGACGTGACCCACAAAACCAAGAAAACGAAAAATTCACAAGGAAAACGCGAAAAACCAACCTCCCCGTTTCAGACCCACGACCCAAAAGGAAACCCAAAAAAAAAGAAAAAAAGAAGAAAAACGGCAACTTTTTCACAGTACGAAGGGAGCAAGAACAACGGGGAAAAGCGGCCGTACCCAAAAGCCGAAACAGAGCGTACAACAATACAAAACTCACTTGGCTTCGACCGCGACGAGAGAGAAAGTAGAGGGCGTGAAAGTGATGAGGGTAGCGATGATGATTTGACGTTATGGGTCGGCTAAAGATGGGCCCTTCCTCGAGAGAGCGCTCCACGGGGAGAGCAACGCCAAAGCTTTTTCCACTCGATTACAACCCACCCCTGCCCCCGCTCTCCCTCTTTCTCTCTCTCTCTCTCCTCTGTCTCTGTGCAACTCCTCTGGGCGCGTGCGTGCATCTGGGTTCGCGTTTTACGTGTGCGCATGAGGGAGAATGAGAATGAGAATGTTGCCGGTACCCTTTCTTTATCCCATTAAACTATTCGCAAGATCTAGACAGAGAAAGACACAGAGAGAGAGAGAGTGACGGACGGAAACAGGGGAAGGAAAAAGATGCGATTTTTCTTCTCTTTCCTTTTTCCGCGGTGAGCGTGTCGTCACGCAGCATCCCGAGTTGGACCTCCCCACCGCCCCTGGAAGCGTCGTTTCTCTAGAGATCTTCCACCGGACGTATCTCCGACCCTCGGAGACCGTCGGATCAGACACGCGACGAATCTCGTCCGTTCATTACATGATCCTCTAGATTTATGTGAATATTATGAACCGTATGTAATGAATATATATATATATTCCCCGGTCGCGGTTGATTATTCTGTGATCATATTTCCGTAATTGTGGGTAGTCTCCGGATTTTTTGGGTACTATATTTAGATTATTTGTTTCCTTGAATGCCTTGGTCAATTTGCATGTCAACATAGTCATGCTTCATGTCTCCCTTTTGTCAAGTTTTTGCATTCTCTTGTTTAACTGTGCCAACTAAATAAATGTACGGCGGGTGCGCACTTCTCACCATTACTGTGGTAACTGTGGCAGTAGGTAAGCAATTACGACATATTACAATCTCGTGATCCGGCCATCGGCGGTCTACGACAGTAGAATTGCCCGTTTTCTAAAGGTTGCCATTTTATATTTCTCTTTTCTCGATGTGTTGTCTCGAGTAGTCAATGTTGCTAGTAATCGACCGGTCTCTATCTCCGGTCATTTTACCATAATTACAAAATTCACTCATGTCCGTGACTTTTGGGATGATCTCGAAGAGTTGAACCAAAGTATAGCTCTAAATAAGGGATTCTTAGCTTCTAAGAAACAAAGTATGAGCGGTGGCTGGGTTTGAGTCGGCTTGACAAACACAATCAATCTGTTCAAGTGTTTCACTCGGGTTTCGAAAGCAAGTAGTTATGACCAAGGACATGCCCTAATTAACTCGAGGCCTGTATTATGGTCCCCTCTATATGAGCCTACGATAAAATGGTCACCTCTACTTTTGTGAGAATAGGCAAAAATTGGGCACATCAAATTTGTTCCTTCTCAAATCACTTGCGTTGAAATATTTAGTATTAGTTTCTTTTTATGTCAAATTAAAAATAAAAATCGACATGTGAATACAACTTTAAATTATACTTGTCAAATGTGAAAATCGTGTATGGCAATTGTAACGGCTTGAGCGACGGTCCTCGAACGTGCGTAAGGAAGGGGTCCCTCTCTTCTCTTATCCTACATTGCCTAGGGAGGGAGGTCTCGGTTAGCTTATAAAACTTTGGTCTCTCTAACTTGTGTAACGTGTTTTAAAGCCGTGAGGGAAAAGATCATGACTAGAATAGGTGGTACGTCCGCGCCGGGCGGACAATATTACATAGTGGGGCCTGAGATGTTACAAGTGGCCAAGTGATATCAGAGCTGACTCTCGACCGCGTGTGGGGCCACATCTCCCCGGGATGTTACAAGTGGCCAAGTGGTATCAGAGTTGACTCCCGACCGCATGTGGGGCCACATCTCGAATGCTGTTCTAACTCCCAACCTTGTGTTGGGTCACCACAGCGAGGACACTCTTCTGTTAAGAGGTGGAGAGTGTGACGGCCCGAACGATGGTCCTTGGACGTGTGTAAGGAAGGGGTCCCTCTTTTCTCTTGTCCCACATCGTCTATGTTGGGCCACAACGAGGATGTTAGTTCTGTTAAGGGATCCTTCTCTTCTCTTGTCTCACATCTCCTAGGGAGGGAGGTCTTGGTTAACTTATAAGGCTTGGGTCCCTCTAACCTGTGTAATGCATTTTAAAGCCGTGAAGAAAAGACTGTGGCTTGGATGGCTGGGATGGCGGTGCGTCCGCGCTAGGGCGGGTGACCAAAAGCGAATAATATTATACAGTGAGGCGCGGGATGTTACAACAATAATCTACTCTCTTCTTTTGGTCGAATCTCACTGAAATTCAAAGCCTCCTTTGTCCAATATTTAGCTTTTCTTTTGTTCGATTTGCTAATTTGTTTAGTCACGGGGGTCATCAATGTTTCCAAATTCTTTTTTTTTTTTTTTGGTAATTATGGTGTTTTAAGGAAACTAATAATGTAGTATCGACGTTTGTGGATAGTGATAGATTCATGTATCTTCTGTTTATTGATGTGTCGAACACATTTTTCATGGAAAAATTTGCACATGAAAAATGATTAACCCGTCCTTTTTAGAGTCGGGTCTGAATTGATCAAATCTTAACTAATCAAAAGGCCCTACCTCTCGAACTCTTTATTGACTTGAACGGCCCAAAAATTATTAAACACGTCCCCTTGCTAGGTCTGCTTTTGTATAGCATGTTTGATCGGACTTGCACTCGAGAATAAGCTAATCAAATTGAACGATCCTAACACAAGACATTGACTCGATTCCTACTCACGGTACAGAAAGAGCAATTAAATAAATGGGACTGTGGTATTTGACTTTCCTTATAGTATCTATTTTGGATCTTGGCGTGCTCACTAAAGTAATTCAGAGGCACCTAACTTCCATTCCTCGATTCACCGGTCGTTTTCATAATCTATTTTTTCTCAAGTTGGGAAGGCGGCAGTTAGATCGTGTTCTTATTCAATTCTTTGTATATTCTTGTTTCAATTTTTGTCTGGACATATGTTGTCCCATCAATTTGATTTCTTGTAAGAAAGTGGAAGCTTCTGCATCGGAAGCCTCTAATACAGCCGACCTTGCAACTACCATTTCATGACAAAGGCTAAATTCCAAGATCTTTTTTTTTTTTATCTTTTTTTGAATCTATTCTTTCTTTTTGATGCTCATCTGGACTCCCCAAATCCATGTCAACATTTTGGATTCTAGTCTTTGGCTCAATGGGTTTATAGATAAATGGATTAACATGCGAAAATGATTTTTTATACAGAAGCACAATGACATCCTAAATGTTACACCGAATACAATTAATACGATTTGGTATGACCAAATCCTAACATCACAATCAATGACATCTAGCACCAGAAAGACTGAATTTCAATGATCTTTTTTTTTTTTTTTTTTCTATTTGATGTTTATTTGGACTCCCCAAAACCATGTCAACATTTTGGATTCTTTTCTCATGTTCATTGGAATTTGTAAAGAAATAAATTAACATTAGTGAAAATGATGTTATACACATAGCGGAACGAAGTCCTAAACGTTTCACCGAGTGCAATTTAATTCTATTTGGTGTGATCAAATCCTAATGTCACAACTGATGAAAAGAATCGTTGGAAAGTCTGTACATCTCAATCAATTAAGCACGATTTCAACATCATCTATTGAAGAATAACGATGGAATTGCCTAGTGACCGTATGCATTAATCATGAGAATCATTTAAAAATAAGATTAAACTATCATAAGAAATCGAAGGAAAAAGTTGGAGTGGTAAGTAAATAATTTTAATTGTCATTTTCCCCTTACGTTTAAAATGGACTTAATGGGTTTCGGTTGACTTTATTCATTGCTATTGGCATAATTAAAAATTGCCAATTTAATACCCATAGAATCAAACTTGTTGAATTAGTACATAAGCTCAAATTGTTGTAGAAGAAAAGTTTATAATAAGAATGTTAATGGGTTTCAACTTATTCAAAGCTCCAACCGCCAGTCACAATTGTCCAAAGTAAATTCCTAATGGCTTCCTTCGTTCAATTGTGTTGAACAACCATCACCAATTCAAACCATCCATAATCATACCAAATAATCTCCTGTCGAAGCTTATGATTATGCCTAAACTTTATTTTTTATTTTCTTCGTGGCTCATCATATATTGGTATTTTCCTATTTTGGTAGTTGAAATGTGCTTTTTTTTTTTTTTTTTCTTCTATGGCATTTGCTGAAATTTTTAGTTCTTGAAAAGGAGATGACCACCATCATTGTTCACATGAGCCCTGGTCAATGAAATAGGGCTGTGATTATAGCCCAGCCCATCAAGTGCTTTGGGAGTTGGTGATATGATTGATGGCGTTTGAGCGTGCCACGCTATGGAAAGTTTCTTAGACAGCACATGAGTTCTCTCCTCGAGGAATATGGCAGCAAAAATTCAAAAATTCGCGTTGATTTCAGTAATTGCACTCGTAGTTTGGTGTGCTAAGTTTGCCTTTGCAAACTTAGAATCGAATAATGCTAGATATACCAAAATCATATACGTAAGTTTAATATGCTAAATGACGGTATAGATTGAAAGGAAGACTCAAAATATCCCGATGGATTTAACTATTCAAATTGTGACGTTATAATAGATAAAAAGAACAATAAAAAAAGAACTCGTTGATATGTGAAGAATAGAGAAGTTTATAGGTCCTCCTAAGTATTGTATCATCTATCCACCTAACTAATAACAAAATCAACATACGTGACATTTTATATTCTGTAGTTGGTAAGGTGAAAAGCTGACGTGAAGGTCCCAAAACACCTAAAATCTTATTAGGTTCATTATGAGGATAACCGATTTATTAGTTCTAATCAGAAATGGTTCAAATCATGGTATCTTATGTTAGTGTTCATGTTGTGTCAACATAAGTTTTTTTTTTTTTTTCAACAAATTGATGTAATATTCGAATTGTCTTGTTTTCTAGTGTTATATCAGAAATTGAATGTCCGACTTAGTATGATGCTTTCAGTCATGCAATTTTGAACGTATTATAGCTAATCTAAGAGGGTCGTTTGCACAATCATGTGAATGCTCATAATTATTTTTTCTTTTGCCCATTCGTGTTATCCTTTGACGTTTAATGAATGCTAACAAATGGAATAGTCTTTTCTTAAGGAAAAGTTGAAGGAACAGGCTTTTGAAAATTCTCTTTGTTTACAGATATGAAGAATTTAATGTCTTATATACAATGCAATATAACTGGTGGAGAGATGATTTGATACATCTATAATTAACATGATTGATACTATTGATGCTATGTATATCATGACGATAAAAGAAAATCTAAGGGCAAGCAAAATTACTAATCATTTTCGCGCGCATTGAGTAAGCAAGAGTGGAAAGGGAATGTTCACAAATCATACAAATGTTTTAAATTTTTTCAAAAGACGGAAAGTTCATTCAAAGCATGAGCGAAAGGCCTAATCTCATCCCAATAAGAACTACCCAACTTTAATCCGAGTATGAACCAAGCACTGTTCATTCTTGGGCAAAGACCTACGAGGTGGGCTCGGAATGAGAATCCAACTACTTCTGATTCGGGTGAAGACATGGTACCGCTGAGCACGATGCTCTTTTCTAATTTACAAAAATTTTGATTTCATTTTGTTTACTTCGACACTTGAACTGGAAGAAGGTAATTGAAATTTGAGAGGTTCTTACTCAAGTTGCGCCACCATGCGTGTTTCGCGAATTTGATCCGCATATCGATCGTTCCACCGTTTCATAGATGTTCTGATGAAGAGTGAAAGCAAGGAAGGGCCTTTGTCCATAATTTCTGAAATTCCCCAAGATTTGGGTTCAATCGATGACGTTGGTAAAGAGAGGAGTACAATATATTCCCTAAACACTAGTTTGGCGAAATTCTTTGGGCCTCTGCCCACTCGGATTCGACCTCTCCCTACCACGAAGTTGGGATGGGGACAAAAGATTCCTAATTGGAAATCCAATCAACCTGTCGAATTCATTCTCGATCCTATCCAAGCTTTTTTATTTTTAATATAAGGATTGATGATGTCATCTCCTTTGGATAATACATGCACCCGACATGCCGGGTGACATCAACCATCTTTAAGTTTTGTCAAATGTTTAATGTGATCTTTATCTTCTTCTTTTTTAAAAATAAAGTCCTTGAATAATAGTCCTTTAATTTCACGTTGGTCCTTTCATTAGAAGGCTTGGCAAGAGTGTTGGCATGGATGTTAAGGGATCATTAAGTATGGTGCTGGTAAAATAGTGCCGTCTTCGGCGAGCATCGTCCAGCTATGAACAAAAATAACAGTGCTAACACCGTTGACTCATAGATACAAAAAAGTATTCCAAAAGTCATAAATTTATTACATTAATACTAATTTAGTTATAAACCTTTCAATTTAACCAATTTAGTCTTAAATCTTTTCATATTGGTATCCAGCCAATTTAGGTCGAAAATCACTAACGTGGACATTGGTCGTCCTATGTGGCATAACCAATGTTGATGTCAACATTTTTAATGATATTTTAACAATTTTTTAATTTTTAATTTTTAGTTTTTTAAGCCCTTGTCGATCGCTAGCAAGCAGATTTGGGCAAAAACTACCTTGCTCAAGGCTGGTGGGGCTGCAAAGGCCCATGCCCAGGGCTTTCTTGGCCTAGCCGACTCTAGGCAAGGCAACCTCCCCTAGATCTGGTGAGGGCCATAAACCTTGCTAGCGACTAATGAGGGCTTGCCGACTCTCATTGGCCAAAGTGAAGGGGGAAAAATGAGAGAAAGAAGAATAATAAAAAAGGAAAAAAAGAACAAAAATTTATAAAAAAATACAAAAAAATTATTAAAATATGTCCAAATCAACATTGGTCATGCTATATAGGACGTCTAGTATTCACATCAGCAATTTCCCATCTAAATTGACCAAATAGACTGAATTGATATTAATATAAAAATGTTAAGGACTAAATTGATTTAATTGAAACATTGAAAACTAAATTGGCATCAATATAATAATTTTATGACTACTTAGGGTGCGTTTGGTAACATTTCCGTTTAAAAATTGTTTTATGAAACATAAATAGAAAAAAGTGTTTATGTTCCGGGAATAATTTTTGAACAAAAAAACGCATTTGGTAAACTTGTTTCGAGAATAAAAAAAAATGAAAAAACACGTTTGGTAAATTTGTATAAATTTTTTTATTTCTTTTATTTTTTAATATTTTTATTTTCTTTTTCTTTTTTCTTCTTTCGGCGGTTGCCGGCCTTAGCCATGACTAGCAACCGGCCGACGAGGGTCCGCGGCCTCGCCTTGGCCGGGCGAGCTCGAGCTTGCCTAGATTTGGCGAGCCGAGCTCGCCCAGGCGGCCGGTGAGGCTCGGCGTCGCCGGCCATTGCCGTGCAACGCCGACTGGGCGATGGCCGGCGAGGTCAAGCCTCGTCGGTCGCTAGGTGAGCTTGGCCTCGCCGGATCCGGGCGAGATCGAGCTCACCCAGCTCGGCGTGAGGTCGGCCTCGCCTTGGCTAGGCGAGCTTGAGCTCGCCCAGCCAAGGCAAGGTCGAGCTTCGCCAGGGGCCGGTGACGCTCCGGCAAGGTCGCCAGCCCTGGCCAAGGCCGGCAACCGGCCAAAGAAAAAAGAAGAAGAAAAAAGAGAGAAGAAAATGGAAAGTGTTTCTAAATTTTGTTCTAGAAACAATAAATATTTTTTTTTTATTTCTTGTTTCTGTTCCAGATGTGTTTCTGGAGACAAAAAAATAATTTTGGAACAAAAACGCAAATAAACGCGTTTCTGTTCTTTTTTTGTTCACAGGAACAAAAAAAACAAAAAAAAAGTGTTTAGAAACCGAAAAAAAGAAATAAAAACAAATGCAGCCTTATTACTTTTCCCCACAACTAGAGCGATCATGCACATAGACTGAGATTATGGAGAGAATCGAGAATCGATGGAAGCAACCTTAGCCCAGACTTGGGGTGAGGATCACTAATCTCGGCCACCTGCAACTAGACGTGATCATGGACTTGATGATCTAACTAGACCAAATGGGCATTTTACGCCCTAATGTTTTCCGCAAGTGGGCAAGCTTGGGCAAACTCTAGGCCATGACATGCATCAGCAGGACAAAGATTGCAGGTAGGAGCGGGGCATGCCAGACCATATTCATCCCTACCTCGCCTCGCATGCGTGGCCAAAAAGATATGCTCCATCCCCATCGTACCACCCACTGATTGCTGAATTTATCCACTCCCTATTCAGGACGGTACGTAAATACCCACTTGGGCAAGTGAAATTCCATATGAGAGCGTGCCCAATGGGGGGGGGGGGAGAGAGAGAGATTCGTTGTAGGGTTTTAGAATCATCATTCGTGGATGGGAATATGAAGTGCGCCTAATTTGTAGGCTGATGTAGTATCTATGCTGATATCTTGGAAAACCTCTTTTTGTGATTCAGGTGAAAGGGAAGGCGTCAAAGATCACACTACTCAATAGTACTTCGTTCAGATGAAATGTTTCAAAAATAGTGAACACAAACTATAGGTTGATTCCCCTTTCTGCGCTTAAACCGATATCTTGGGTTGGCTTTGGTCTGCCTTCCTGACAAAGGCAAGTTATCCATACCGTAAAAACCCATTTAATATAGCTGTGATATAATTATAGTTATCCAATAGTGCGATCAAACCGTGAATTGTTATAACTTGTATATATTTTAAATGGCGACCTCCTAATTCTTGCTTGTTACCAAGGATACAACTTCATGATTGATTTGGTGTAACTGGTTTGCTTGATGGCTTTACATCGCTAAGAAATCCATAATTGACAGCAAGAGCTAAGAATTAGAGATAGTTTAAGAGTGAGTGGATGCTACATAATCAGGGAAGAGAGTCCAAAGAAGATAAAGAGTAAGTGAATCAATGATCATTTTCATCGAAAAAGTTCTTATAAGCTTATTGGGAATCCTCCTAAGATTGCAGCATCTAAGGGCCTGTTTGATAGCTATTCTTCTCGGGAACAATTTCTTATAATAAATGATTCATTTTTATTCTATTCTCTAGACAAATTTCTAAGCATTTGAAGGTGTTTGGTAATTGACCAAAATTTTTATTCTTGGAATAGAATTTTGTTTGACACCACTCTCAAAATCTCTAACCCAAACCATTTTCTTTTAATTTTAAAATAATTGTATTACTTTTTTCTTTTTCTTTCTCTTCTTCTTCCCAACAAAGCTCGGCCTTACCCAGATCTAGCGAAGTTGAGCTCGCCCAACTGAGGTGAGGCCGACTTTGCGGGGCTCGGTGAGGTTAAGCCTTGCCAATAGCTGGGCAAGCCTCTGGCAAGCTTGCTGGACCTTGCTTCATTGGTTGCTAGTGACCAATGGTGGCCAACGGCAACTACGGTGGAAGAAGAAGAGAGAAGGAAGAAGAAAAAGAAGAAAAGAAGAAGAAAAAAGAGAAAAAAAAAGAAATTTAGGTTGGCTTAATTCTAAAATTATTCCCATAAACAAAGAAGCAATATTCTTTTACTCCTTGATTCTATTTCAAATCTATTTCCAAAAACAAAAAATTTAAAAAATGAGTTTTATTTTTCAAATTTATTCCCAAAAGCAAAAAATTTAATAAATGAGTTTTATTTTTTTGTTTTCGGGAACAAAAGAATAAAATTGGATATTGGTTACCAATCAGATGCTAAAAGTTGGATGAAGTGTTTGCCAAACACGGTATGAAAGTTACAGTAGCTCTTTCTTGCAGCTGAAGCTGCCAGCATCTGTATCTGAACAAGCTGCCAGCATCTGTATCTGAACAAGTACAGAGAAAAGATATCGAATTCGAACTGACCATGCGTTTTCTCGTTGTTTAGAATAAAGGAGAATGCAGCCTTCCAAAGAAAGAGGAGATTGTCAACACGTTCATGATGCGAGAATAAAATAGCAGCATTGTCAACACGTTCATGATGCAAGAATAAAATAGCAGCCATCTCTTTCATTCGACAACAAAGATTCTCTCACTTTTATGTCCGGTGCGAGAAAGTTAGAAGCTAAATATAGCGAAATTGAGGTGTTGCATACAATATCTGAAAAGAAAAGGAGATCAAGACAGTCACTAATGGTAATATAGATACGTACCAGACACTTGCGGAGGGGCAGGTATTTGTTCCTTGCCTTGTTGAAGAGAACGTGTTCTTGAATCTAGAGCTGATAGGTATCATGACGCGTCTTGTTCGGTTTCAGCCACTCATGCAACAGTGTCTTCGCACATTTCTAGCTGTGCTCATCGATCTCCTCTGCTGAATATCGATAGAATCTTGTTCCTAACACACATAGAGACGCACTTTGGATCGATTCCGAGCTGACAGTGGCGAAAATCTGTCCGAGAATATGTGTGTGTGCGTGTGTGAAAGCAGAAATGGCGGAGGATCCGACCATGAATTTTCCCTTTGACAGATGGGTGAGGTGCATCTATATGGAGTTTCCGAATGGATCGCTTATGGTGATGTTGCGAGCTCTCGTATGGTTGGCACAGATTAGACAACTAACGCTGGATCCAAATGCAGAGGGAATCTTTACCTACAATTATAGCTAGAAAAACTAAACATCCTTCTTTGAGATTCAGGAGCTAAATTCTTTCACCAGACCATTGCTTACCTTGGATCTGAGGTTGGCGATTGTGGCCTCCGTTAATTGTTGGCTGATAATGTCTCAGGCCGAGGTCGTGGACCTCTATCGGCATTCAGGTGGATGTTGACGACCTTGAATTTGATGTTGCGTCATTGGGACACAGGGCTATTACACCGGAGGGACAGAGGGAATAGAGAATATTAGCTGACGAGCATTATGGAAACTAGTGATGGCGGCTCCAGATGGAGTTGCAATGTTGGCATGGTGCGGTGGATGGAGGTGGGTGGCCACTCCAGCGAGGTGGGCGGCCGCTCTAGGGTGGCCGGCACTGTGAACAGAAAGGGAGAGATGTGGGTGAATGGATTGTGCTTTTCTGCATTTCCGATGACAGGACAGGAGAACTCTCATTGCTAGAGCTTTTCAGAAGTGTTACACTTGGATTATTGCTGCACTCACGAACAAGATGATATTAAAACAAACACACTCTCTCTCTCGATCTCTCAACCAAAGATAGATGGTCGGTGACGGCAGCCTTCATAGCAAGGTCCATCGTCTTTGAGGCGAAGGTAGGCGATCTCGACTTTGATGTTGTGTGAGAGAATGGGTGAGTGTTTAGGTCGCATGTATGGAGAGAACAGACTATATCAGAGTTAGAAAGAGCATTTTCGTAGCCGGTGGTGATGACTGAAGATAGGGGCATTGCATCGGCATGGTGATTTAGTCTTCAATGTACTGTTTATATGTAGGTGAAACGCACATGTATCCCATTAACGAGATAGGTCTAGTTAGAAGAAGGGATAGTGGAAAACATAATTGCGGGACTTAAGCTATGTTTGGTTATCCAGATTTGGATTCAGACATGACAAAATAAGGTGAAATTAGAAATCTTCCGAATATCTTTTGGGTTGTAGAAAATCTCATAATATATTTGGTACTAAAATAAGATTCTTGATTTCTTCTATTGTATAAATAAGGCAAATCGGGAAATTGTTGAAAGGCCAATTTGGAGAATCGAACAATAAACCTTACGGCCCAAAATACAAGAGCAAGTTTGTTTACCTTTACTTCTCGCAAATTGGCAAAACCTAAGTTGTGACAGGTTTTAGTCATTAATTAAAACTGCTCATATTCTTACAAGAGGGTGACCAAATTCAAAAGTAAAACGACAATGTTGTCTTCTTTCGTTGTTGGGAATGTTTCATTTAGGCGAAGGTGTGTCCTTGTAGGCTTTTGATGAGGGACTTGGACGATGAAATTGTCCCAAACACCCCAAGTACGCAGCCGAATCCAATGAGCAAAGCATTCAGAAGAAAGAGCGGCTTCGACAGGCTTGGCCAGCATATCTTGGTGTAGAATCCGCACGGCAAGATCACGCAGATGAAGATGCTGACGAGCGAGCCGGTGAGGCTAAGCACGTACTCGAAGTACGGGACCAAGAGCGCGAGCGCCAGGATCACCAGCAGCAGCATGGAGCCTACCGTGCCCCTCACGACTGTCCGCGTGCACGAGCTCATCGACCCGGGGAGGCTGCGGTCTAGCTGTATGGCGAAGGGCGCGAACTCGAGGGCGTACTTGGTTATTGGCGTTAGGACCGTGGCCCACTGGGCGACCTTGGTCATGACAAGGTGGCGCGGCAGGCTGAGGGTGATCTGAGAGCTGACGCTGGGGCCGAACATCTTCGCGCCCATGAAGGCGAGGGCCGTGTACAGGGTCGTGACTAGGGTGAAGCTCACGATCGATACCTACAAACAATCAATCAGTAGATTTCAAAACTTTTTAGCACCTTACCGAAAAACGAAAGCGATATCTCATTTAATTTTTAATATATTTGTAAACGTTTAAAAAGCATGCAATCAAGCCCTTAATACATTAGACATCTGTCGACATTAGGATAAGCCACATCGGACTGGCTACGAGTTAAAAGATTTGGTTGCTCATTTTTTTTATGAGCATTTAGAACTCAGTGGACCCATATGAAAAATGTTGGAGGAATTCGGTTGCATTTATCCCTCATAGGACGAGAGAGCATACCTTGGTGAACTTGGAAGGGTCTTTCATGGACTTATACAAGTCAGGGAAGACAATATGCCCAGCAAAACTGAACATATAGAGCCCCGAAATCATGGGAATGTTACGGATCCGAAGCGCCGGGATCTCATTATCTGACCTGACCCATCCGAAAATGGCGGTCAGAGCCACCGAGGCAAAGATGATGATCGACATGAGGATGCCCCCGGAAGAGAGGAAAGAGATGGAGGACAGGTCCCTGAGCCAGAGGCTCGGGATAGCAATGAGCACGGCGATCACGGTCAGGAGCTGAGGGCTGGACATGTGCGTCCACCGGGCGCTGATCCGAGTCCCTGGGAAGACGATGCTGAGGTTGTCATGGAGCGAGATGGTGTAGGAGACGAGGGCCAAGAAGATCTCCAGGTATATGAAGGTTGCTGCTATGATCCTGCCTTTGGATCCATAGGCTTCTTGCCCGATGTCTGTGTAGCTTCTGGACTTGGGGCTCTTGTCAAGGCATTTTCCAAGCAAGTGGGAGGTGTAGGCGCATACCATGCCAAGCCCTATCAGCACGAATGCAGAGGACCACCCTCCATTCTCCAAGGCGTATGGTGTTGATAGCTGTCCCAGCCCTGCCAAGTTTTGTCGAATTTTTGTTCATGAAAACATGATTGTATAGCTTGAGAATAAGTGCTAATCTACACCAAGCATATAAAAAATTAAAAATAAAAAATGACTGAGCTTGCTCGAAAGTGAAAGTTTAAATAAAGTTTCCCAACTACGATTAGCTCTGCCTATCATATCATTTACCGGAATGAATATGCCCTTTTAGCCTGCGAGAAAAAAATAAAGATCGTATATAGGCAATTGAAATCTATTCATTTTATGAGTATATTTCAACTAAACACAAGTGATTAGATCTTAATTTTGTATCGAAACAGTCTTTCAACAAATTGATTGGTAGATATTACGAAAGCAGGTTTGCATTATTATTATTATTATTATTATTATTATTATTATTATTATTATTATTATTATTATTTTTCTTTTGGTGGAAAGCGGGCTTGAACTACAAACGGTATTTATTACGCAAGTTGACAACAGTGGAGAACAAAACATTAGCTAGTGTTCTTTTTTTTTTTTTTGGAATAAAAAAACATTAACTAGTGTTCGATTAGCAACACGTGTTAGAATTGACCTATATGAGAACGACTTTACACACTACTTTTGGAATACACCTTCCGTCCTTTCCCATCCGCAGTACTTCTAATAATGCTCTAGCAAAAATGGTTTAGGAGATATGGTACATATCTTAGTGAAAACAGTGACTTCATTCATACTTTTAGAAGTTCAGGCTGTAGTGAATTTAAGTGATGGAGGACCCTCTCGGCTCTCACCTATGAGCATGCCAACCATGTTGATGACAGCATGAGCAAAAGAGCTGTTGGCCCCGGCATTCTCCTCCTCCACCGCCTGCAGCTTCAGCTCCGCCATGCCCCCTTCGCACTCGCACCGGCATACTTTATTCTCCCCTTCCACGCACGACTCGCAGCCGATCCAGGGAGGAGCAGCAGCCAGTTCCGCGCCCTGCACGGACTCGCTAGCGATCTGGCTTCCATGTGGGAGGCGGCTCACGACAGACGTCCACAGTTTCGAGCACGTCCCTCGCACCATCCTCTTCCAACACTTTGTTATACGAACGGAAGCCTAAAGAATTACAATCAAGAGACCTCAGGGCAAGTAATGTTCTATGTTTTTGCCTCGCTGATGAGTACGGGAAAGGGTGCGGTTTATTTATAAGAGGAGGGAGTGTACAGACGTAGGAACGTGCCATTTGTGCAAGAATCAAGGTGGCGTGCGCGGGTGTCTGCGGGAAAGAGAGAGAGAGAGAGAGAGAGATTCCGATACAAGGGAAGTTGCCAACATGAACCAGATGCCTATATTCTGAAAATGCAGATCCACCCATAGCAGCCAGGATCGGAACTTTTCCTCTTTTTCTTCTTCTTCCTATTCCGCCAAACTTGGACAGGAATTTGCCTGAAAATATTGGTACCTCTAATGTGCCAACACAACAAATAGGAAGGGTAATAAGGATGCGAGACGTGTCCGAAGTGGGCCCCAATTTCAGACTCTTTCTTCTCTTCCCTCTGCACGCTCAGACTCTCTGTCTTCATTCCAGAACGCATCACTGGGTTCTGCAGTCTTCGTGGGGCCGCAGAACTCGCCGGTGAGGAAGTCCGGGACGGATTGGCGCCCGCCGCCCTCGTCCGAAGCTCTTAGCCGTCGCAGTTCCATCGAAACCCATCGTCCGCCGTTGCCAAAGGCTTTTGCTGGAATCGCTGAACAAGTGAACAGCTTCTTGGTCGCTCTTGCTAGTGTCGTGGTGGGGTCTGAGAGCGCGTGCAGGGGAGAGGAGAGAGAGAGAGGAGAGGCGAGGAGAGAAGGGAGAAGAGAGAGAGAGAGAGTCTGAGCGTGCAGAGGAGAGAGAAGAAAGAGAGTCTGAAAATGGGGCCCACTTGGACGCGTGTTGCATCCTTATGACCCTTGCTTTGTTGTGTGAGAAAATATTGGCTGCAGCTCTGACTCCAACGTGTCTTCCTCAGAGTCCATTCACCGGGTGACACCTATCCAACGGCAGCCACGCTGGAGTCCGAGCTCGTCGCGGTTATTTTCGAAACGGAATGGAGCAAAGTTGACGGAAACTTAATTTCTCTCTCCTCCTGCACGTCTTGTCCTGTCATTCAGCTCTGCAAGGAACGGAACTATTCTGGAAGGAAATATTTGGTGGAGCCCACCAAATATTTCCTTTGCATCTTCACGTTCCATGAAAATTTCGAACGCAGCTCTCTTTCCCTCTCTCCGTGAACCGAACTCCTCTGTCCATTGCCGCTCTTCCTCCGACGAACGAGGGAGGCTGCCGTCCGATGAACCACGGGCTTGAATCTCTGGCTTTTGTGCTCGGTGGGTGCGGGTGGTGAGGGTGGTCTCGGCCATTTCGAGCTCGGTGGTGAGGCCGTCGAGATCCTCAGTGCGCTCCATTGCCGCTCTTCCTCCGACGGACGAGGGAGGCCGCCGTCCGACAAACCACAGGCTTGAATCTCTGGCTTTTGTGCTCGGCGGGTGCGGGTGGTGAGGGTGGTCTTGGCCATTTCAAGCTCGGTGGTGAGCCCGTCGAGATCCTCGGTGCGCTCTATTGCCGCTCTTCCTCCGACGGACGAGGGAGGCCACCGTCCGACGAACCACGGGCTTGAATCTCTGGCTTTTGTGCTCGGCGGGTGCGGGTGGTGAGAGTGGTCTTGGCCATTTCGAGCTTGGTGGTGGGCCTGTCGAGATCCTTGGTGCGCTCCATTGCCGCTCTTCCTCTGACGGACGAGGGAGGTCGCCGTTCGACGAACCACGCCGCCTTGAATCTCTGGCTTTTGTGCTCGGCGGGTGCGGGTGGTGTTGCACGTATTTGCTCGTTTAGATACTGAGGGTCGCGCACTCTTCTGCCCGCGCGTGGCAGAGCGCGGTCTGCATTCTGATTGCGGAGCGGGCGAGTGGGTGAGCAGCGACCAGCTGCTCGATCTCGTCTGTTGGTTCCCTCTCCACTAGCTGGGTCGCATCGCCCTTTTCATCTGGACCTTCCTCTGTGTGCCCCCGCCCGACTCCAACTATTACGACTCCTTCGACTCCGAAGACGACGGCGGCGGCGGTAGCAGCGAAACCGCCGTCTTTTACGACGACTACAGCTACGACTCGCATTCCGATTGATTGATCCGGGTGGTCTCTTCCGTGAGGACCATTATCTTTTCTATGGTGTTACATTGATCAAACTGCAAAACTTGTCGTACTTTTGCAAATTGTATGAGTTCTACCCAGCTTATGGTAGCAAATACTTATGATATTGTTGTGTGAAGGGCTCATGATGTTCTTTCTCATGCAGATCGTAACTATTGTCATACTCATGATACATACATTCTTTCCCATTTCATATGAGGGGTTTCGCATCTATTCATGGAATCCTCTTAACCAATTAAAAGTATAGAGCCTTGCTTTTGCCTAGCCATATCTTTGATGATCATTGTTTTCTTGGAGCTGCTTTGCTTTTTTTGGAGTTTCTAGTAACCTTGGACACGTGAACTGTGCAAGTACTGAGATGAGTGAACAGAAGGGTCGAAGGTGCACCATGAGAGAAATAAGTTTCCATGTGTAATTTCTCCACTTAAGTCATAATAAGGGACGGGCTCTTTATTCTTTGAGTTGTCTTTCAAGCAGATATTTCCTAGGCACATGAAAGGCAATGTTCAATGTATTGTGTCTGAGAGCATTATTCAACAGTCTGATAGAAAAATCTGCTTGAAAATGCTATCTCTAATTACTTTCATGTGGGAGAATGGTGGCTTCAGTCTTATTGTAAATTTTCCATTGCTTTAGGACTTATAGCATCTCATCATGAAGCCGCCAACTAAGGGAAACTATCTTGTGCTTATGATAATACGTGTAGTGATCTTGCACTTTTATGATATTAAGTGGAAGCATATGTTCTTAGTTGCATTGTTTATGCAGCTAATACCTTCTCTTAATTGGGGTTGATTTCTGCAATATCGATAGGTTGTTCAAATCTCGCATGTCGAAATTCCTTTTGCTGTTTATATATTTGAATGATACATTGACCTTGGCTTGATTTTCAGGTTGTTTGCCTATTGCTTTGGTCGCCGATTTAATAGCATATGCCCTCTGGCTTATCCCCTGCATTGGCCCTTGATTATCTTCCTTTTAGAGCAGCACCTTATGTTAGAGTTATCTTTTTCATCATGAACATACGGTATGAGTTATTTCCACAATGTTTCTTTAAATCAGCTGGTTTGACATGCTTTTAGTATTAAATCTGAAAAACCTTACATAGATTATTTTGCATATTTGTTTCAAAATGGAAAAAAAAGTTCGAAACAGGATGTCATTTTTTAAGTCCAATTACATTTTGGAATTATACTTTCACACTCCCCATTATAGTTGAGGTCATACTTTCCATTTTAATGGCAGGACTGCTTTCTTTCCAGCTTTGCATCTCTACATTTTCACATTATGCTCTCAAATTTTACCTTCCCTTGTTATTATAGGGAACTACGAGCGACCATCTCCATTTTCACATTATGCATCTCTATATATTTGAATGATACTTTGACCTTGGCTTGATTTTCAAGTTGTTTGGCTACTGCTTTTGGTCGCCAATTTAATAGCATATGCCCTCTGGCTTTTGTGCTTGGCGGTTGCAGGTGGTGAGCGGGGTCTCGGCTATTTTGAGTTCGGTGGCGAGCTCATCCAGATCCTTTTCTTTTGAACGTAAGTGTTTCTTTCTTCCTTTATTATTGCCATAAAAGGGTGTTGCACGTATTTGCCCATTCAGATACTGAGGGTCGTGCACTCTACATTATAAAGTATCATCAGGTCACGCACTATACGTAGCATTCCTGCTTTATACCAATACCGATGTTATAAAACCCTGCTCTAAAAGGATGAAGAATATCATTATCAAGAATAAATAAAATCCGATGAAACTACACCTTTATCGCCTCCATTGTCTACATCTATCTAGGCTTCCTCTGGCCATTGCTTGCAACAAAAATATTGCTGAGTTTAATTTTATTTCAACTCGCATAGAATTTTTTAGCTGCGAATTTTTGCATTCGAAAATTAGGTTTGAGGTCAATTTGGTGGTTTGCTGCCTGTCTCAATTTGCTTAATCCAGAATACAGGAATTCGACAATCTCAGATACTTTTCTTCGTAAATTCTAAAAGGTTGATGTTAGTTAAGCATAAAAAAGGAAAAAGAACATCATTACCTTGCTTGAATGATTAAAAAAAAATTGGGTATGATGAAGCTACACCTTTTCTGGGTGACCTTATCTCCTGCATTGTCTATTAAGCCATTCCAATTTATAGTCCCATGAAGTGATCTTTGTAGTTTAAGTGACTTATAGTGTTGTATGAGGCTGACATAGATGAAGCACAATATGAATGATTTCATATTGCAGGTATAACATGTCGTCATCCAGTGTGAATAAGGGTAAGGGTATTTCGAGCAAACTCACCTTTCAAAATAAAAGGTGTGATTGTGGCAAGCGTGTTGCCGTGAGAATTTCGGAGTCTATAAGCAACAAAGAGAAGCTCTACTACAATTGTGAGGATAAAAAATGTGAATCCTTTGCCTGGTGTCACCCTACAAATGATGTGCCTTCTATCACGAAGGCTTCGCCCGCAAAACTTGAAGATGACATGAAAGACATTAAGCATTTGTTGGAGAAGCTAAATGCCTCGCTACTTTTTGTTTGTTTATTATTTGTTATTTTATTAGCACTACTTATTTAGAGAAAGTAGGTGGTTGAAATTGTAATGTTGCTAGCTTAGGTAATTTTATTTGCCTTTAGACATGTGAATGCACGCTTGTTTTCTAGCCTAATTGATTTGGGCTAGGAACTTTTTTATGTTGTTTTTTGATGGCCCTCTAATTTTGTTCCTTTTGGAGAATGAAGATGACTGTGCCTAGAGGAGGAGGGAGAGCACGGCAACTTGTATTGTGGTTTAATGACCTTTAGATGGGGGCTTTTATATTGTGTACGGTTATTTTAAGTAAACTCGATTTGTGACTATGTCCAACTTTTATTTTTCTTGTTGATGCTAGTGGTTCAATGACCTTGAAATGGCTTGGTGGATTAAATGTGGTATCTAATGTTATATTTATTGATGCTAGTTCATTGTGAAGAAATCAGGCAGATAAAGAGATGTGATTCTCCATGATTGCAATTTATGTCTATTCTAAGGAACAATGCTTTATTTTTTAGAATAAAGCTAATACGATAGCAACAAATCTAATAGCTATCCACCTTAAGTTTGTGGTTTTGAGAAACTTGGGAGTTGCTATAGCCTTTTGCAAAGATAATATCGCTGTTTTTGGAAATTTTTGGCTCCTCCCCTTGACATCTTTGACGTTATGGAATACGTTTTGTTGCGCAATTACTTAGGACATTTCACAATGACGAAAAATTGAAGCATGGTTCTTGCAAATCAACCAACATAGATAATGCATGGCAATACAAAAAAATAAACACCTGATCAAGTTAGAAAACTAGAAGCTTTATATATTATAAAAAGCCAATTCTTTCCATGAAGATGCATTTTGTGAGAGAGAAATATAGTACATCTTGTGTAACTTCTCACTTTTGTTTGGATATGTTTACAGGTGTTGTATTTTGAAGGCAAAAGCTCTCTTATAGCATATTGAGCAAAGTTTTGCAATATCACAATAGACTGAAAAATGAAAGAAATAAAATGAAAGATACATAACCAGATTAATTCACTTGAACTTTAGGACTTCTACATAAAGGTCAAGACCTTTGCATGGGTATCCAATTATCGATACAACGCAAATGAAATAAGTGGTGATAGTGAGGCCAAAGTCTGCTCTAATCTCAATAGGATGAGAATATGAAAGAACTATTGAACTAATTCTCCAACATCAAGTTCTGTCATCGAAATGGTTGTTGTGTCTTTGGGCTGATCTTCATCATTTGCTACTGCAACATGAAGGCCTACTATTGGAGCATTGTTGCCATTTGGACTTGAAGATGTGCATATAAAACTGTCTAGTGTAACCTCGTCAAGTCCTCCCACCTTTGTTACCACCCAAACCAGTGATTAGTTAATAAACACAAAAAAAATAATTAATAAATTTGATGTTGCCATATATTCATAATGTTTGAAAAATGTTAGATAATCAGTGAGATTCTCAAGTAATACTACTTAGGGGTAAAAGACATTAAACCTAGGAGAGCTGGCAAGTGCTCAAGAAATACCTCTTTAGTTTTCTGCATGAATTAACTACTTCGGCAAATTGATACGCGCTTCTTCAGAATTGTTCAATTCATTCACACCAAGATGTTGAAAAGAGTTTGATGACTCCTGTACAAATGAATAACCAATTTATTTTTACTAAATAAGTTGCTAAATATGTCTTAAGTAATCTTATGAAACAAAACGCAAGACAAGTCGTACCTGACTCAAAATAGTTCCATGAGATATATTATGGTACTCCAACATTTATTTAGAAGAAACCATTGACAAGATTACACTAACAAAAGAATGAAATAAAACTAAGATTAAATATGATTTCATATTAAGTACCTAATTAGTAAATGGTGAAAATCTATTCATAATCCCCGGCGGCATGACATATGGTGATTGTATCTATATATAATAAATAACTCCATTAGCATAATGTAATTAGATTATTGTAATGGTTGTAACTTTTGCAAATGATGACTTTTTTTATAATTGTAGAAAGGCACAATCTATCATAACTAAATTAATACACTAAATTATTAAGTACCTGATTAGGGAGTGAACAAAATCCACTCATAGTTCCTGGTAGCATAATGTATGGTGGTTGTTGCATCTATATAAAAATTGATCAAATTAGTTACATATAAATACAAATGGAGGACTAAGAACGATATACATACTTATGAAAATTTAAATTTACCGTTGGACCACCAATGCCGCTAGGATAAAAGGCATGTAGAAACTGATTTGAATTACTAGAAATATTTGGAAAATGAGTATCATCGGGTGTTGCTTGGACAGCCAACTCTACATTACAAAGTAATAAATATATTAATCGACATCATGTAACATAAGTGAAAAATTTTACTAAAATAATATTTCATTTACCTTGATTTTCTATGTGCACTGGGAGTATTCCTTTCTTACATTTTTTTTTCTTCTTCTCACTTGAACTTTTAAGCCTTCCATAAGCTATTCCCTTTTCTTTTCTTTGAATGGGGTCCAACACCGAGACATCACACAAAGAGGCCTCATTATCATCATTACTAGCCTTATCAGTCATACCCACACTTGATTGATATGATAATAGTTCAGCCTTCGTATTTTCATGTTCTTCGACACTATTTTCATAGTGTTTACGCTTTCGGCTCCCAAATTCATCAATTCAAAAGATTGTTGCATTAACGTGGAAAATCGATTAAATTTAGATGAATCTAGTGACATTGGATGAGCAGACTCACCTATAATCTCTTGTTTGGCCCCTTTAGTCCATCTTTTCAAAATATAAGCAGATGGAATGCTCATAACCGACATATTCTCAGTCAACACTTTCAAGGCATGATGGCACAATCATCCTTTTGCTTCAAATAATTTGCATTCACAAGAGATTGAAAAGTCCGCAAGGTCAAATCTGACAATATTTTCATGTCGATTTCCCATACACTTCAGAGTATATAAATAAATCGATTCATCAAATGTAACACTTGAAATTTTCTCAGAGAGAATTTCCAAAAATTCTGCATTGAACTTGTTAAAAATGGTGCGTGTATACATTGAAGCGGCATGGTTCAAAATCCCATTACTTGAAACCTATAATTTGGGTTTCCCACATGAGGCATAATCATCTTGACTTTCCACTTCTCTTATGTGCTTTAGTTGTTCTTCATAGTATGGGATAAATTCTATAAGACGTAATGTCTTCTTCGCCATACGTTGAAAGACATTATTGGTGCTTTCACTCCTTTGGCTTGATGTTATACCACAAGTAAAGGTATCACGATTAAAAGCTAAACTCCATTTATGTCTAATGTCATATAATCTCCAAAGCCAATTATTATTCTCAGTATGCCACTCCTCTTCCATTTCCTTCCAAATGGATTCAAATTCATCTTCCAATCTGCATCTATACATAAGCCTGAAGAAATATTTATCCTTAAAACCTGGATTGTTGTAAAGATGTGAGATGTTTTTATTGGCATTTTTTCCAATGTGCCAAGTGCATAAACGGTGTTGTGTATTTGGAAACACTGTTCTAATGGCTTTTGCCATGGCTACGTCTTGATCAGTTAACATTGGTTTTGGAGCCTTATTTCCTATAGACTTCAAAAACACCTCAAATAACCAAATAAATGATTATGCAGTCTCGTCCATCAAAAATGCACACCCGAATAGAGTATTCTTCCAATAGTGATTAACCCCAACAAAAGGTGCACATATCATTTCATATTCGTTGGTCCTATATGTAGTGTCAAATACTAGGACATCATCAAAACAATCGTAATCAAATTTGGACAAGCTATCTCTCCAAAACAAATTTGTCAATCTACCATCTTGATCAACCTGTACAGCATAGAAAAACATAGGATTTTGCAGTTGCATGCAATGAAAATAATTTAGAAGATTTTGACAATCTCCCCCACTTATAACCTCAGATCTTCTTGTCTGCAAATAATTTTGACAATCACGCAAATTAAAACCCAAGTTTTGGCTTCCTCCAGCTTCATTTGCTAAAAACTTATATGCTGTAGTCCCTCCAATACCAGCTTTATTCATATCAACTAAAACACTTTTACAAGTATCAGATATCAATATTCTACATCTAATCATATGCTTTTGATCTTCTGGAATAAATGGATGGTTATGCTCAGAAACATACTCTATGACTTCATAGATACCATTATCAACCTTATATTTGATATAAGCAAGACAGCCACATCTAACTTCATATCTTTGATATTTCTTTTCCTTACCATCTGAGCTGTCAGAATACCCCTCACAATTACATACAAAGGTTCGTCGAGTTAGTTCTCATTTACTATTTCTAAACATATTACCATTCCTGACTCCAAATCCTTTGCCGATTACATATGCCACCTATTTATTATATGCTTCAAGTTCATTTGAAAACATCATTCCTACTGCGAATTCAAATTCTTTTTCCATATCACGTACTACATGTGAAAGATGGGAAGATTCATGCTGCAATTAAAATAACAAAAAATAATTAACATCGTGTTTTACAAGCATAATAAAATATCATCCATTACTTAAGAAAGCAAAATATGTTTCTAAACATAGTATTTTCGATGAATTACCTGTGATTTTGCCATTCGATTGTACGTGAAAATTTGTACCCAAGTTATACCTGCCAACATGATATCACCATACGAGTTGTATTAGATATAGCATTCAAGAGAACATGTATGGTGTATTCAAGTGTAGTATCTTCAAACATGACATATGCTACCCAACTAGAAAACAAAAGAAACAAAAGCAACAGAGCCTGAAGTTTTACTAGAATAACAGGAAAATAAGCATAACAAAGGGAAAACATCATGTAACGCACGCCATATATTGGCATTAATAGAGAAAATACTTGCTAAAATGTGATAATCTATCACTAACTTTAGTGAAACAAAATCGTGCAAGTGGAGCAATAGCAATTCAAATGAGCAAAAGAGGGACTAAACGGCGACCAAAAGCAGTAGGCAAACAACCTGAAAATCAAGCCAAGGTCAATGTATCATTCAAATATATAAACAGCAAAAGGAATTTTGACATGCGAGATTTGAACAGCCTATCGATATTGCAGAAATCAACCCCAATTAAGAGAAGGTATTAGCTGCATAAACAATGCAACTAAGAACATGTGCTTCCACTTAATCTCATAAAAGTGCAAGATCACTACACGTATTATCATAAGCACAAGATAATTTCCCTTAGTTGGCGGCTTCATGATGAGATGTTATAAGTTTTAAAGCAATGGAAAATTTACAATAAGACTAAAGCCACCATTCTCCCACACGAAAGTAATCAGAGATAGCACTTTCAAGCAGTTTTTCTATTAGACTGTTGAATAATGCTCCGAGACACAATACATTGAACATTTCCTTTCATGTGCCTAGGAAATATTTGCTTGAAAGACAACTCAAAGATAAAGAGCCCGTCCCTTATTATGATGGAGAAATTACACATGGAAACTTATTTTCTCTCATGGTGCACCTTCGACCTTTCTGTTCACTCATCTCAGTACTTGCACAGTTCACGTGTCCAAGGTTACTAGAAATTCCAAAAAAGCGAAGCAGCTCCAAGAAAACAATGATCACCAAAGATATGGCTAGGCAAAAGCAAGGCTCTGTACTTTTAATTGGTTAAAAGGATTCCGTGAATAGATGCAAAACCCCTCATATGAAATGGGAAAGAATGTATGTATCATGAGTATGCCAATAGTTATGATCTGCATGAGAAAGAACATCATGAGCCCTTCACACAACAATATCTCAACTATTTGCTACCATAAGCTGGGTAGAACTCAAACAATTTGCAAAAGTACGACAAGTTCTGCAGTTTAATCAATGTAACACCATAGAAAAGATAATGGTCCTCACGGAAGAGACCACCCGGATCAATCAATCGGAATGCGAGTCGTAGCTGTAGTCGTCGTAAAAGACGGTGGTTTCGCTGCTGCCGCCGCCGTCGTCATCTTCAGAGTCGAAGGAGTCGTAATAGTTAGAGTCCGGTGGGGGCACACAGAGGAAGGTCCAGATGAAAAGGGCGACGCGACCCAGCTAGGAGAGGGAACCAGCAGACGAGATCGAGCAGTTGGTCGCTGCTCACCCACTCGCCCACTCCGCAATCGGAATGCAGACCGCACTCTGCCACGTGCGGGCAAAAGAGTGCGCGACCCTCAGTATCTGAACGGGCAAATACGTGCAACACCACCTGCACCCGCCGAGCACAAAAGCCGAAGATTCAAGGCGGCGTGGTTCATTGGACGGCGGCCTCCCTCGTCCGTCGGAGGAAGAGCGGCAATGGAGCGCACCGAGGATCTCGACGGGCTCACCATCGAGCTCGAAATGGCCAAGACCACCCTCACCACCCGCACCCACCGAGCACAAAAGCCGAGATTCAAGCCCGTGGTTCGTCGGACGGTGGCCTCCCGTCCGTCGGAGGAAGAGCGGCAATAGAGCGCACCGAGGATCTCGACGGGCTCACCACCGAGCTCGAAATGGCCAAGACCACCCTCACCACCCGCACCCGCCGAGCACAAAAGCCAGAGATTCAAGCCTGTGGTTCGTCAGACGGCGGCCTCCCTCGTTCGTCGGAGGAAGAGCGGCAATGGACAGAGGAGTTCAGTTCACAGAGAGAGGGAAAGAGAGCTGCGTTCGAAATTTTCTTGGAATGTGAAGATGCGAAGGAAATATTTGGTGGGCTCCACCAAATATTTCCTTCCAGAATAGTTCCGTTCCTTGCGAGCTGAATGACAGGACAAGACGTGCGGAGGAGAGAGAAATTAAGTTTCCGTCAACTTTGCTCGTTCCGTTTCGAAAATAACTGCGACGAGCTCGGACTCCAGCGTGGCTGCCTTTGGACAGGTGTCGCCCGGTGAATGGACTCGGAGGAAGACACGTTGGAGTCAGAGCTGCAGCCAATATTTTCTCCTCCCGTTTCTGCACTTCTGCATTGTACCTCTTGCTAAACCGGTCAAATGCCCTCTTTTCTTTCTCTTTCTCTCTTTTTCTGAATTTTCTCACGAATATTCTTTACTTTTCGAATTTTGCTCTCAATTTTTCGAAAATCCCCCTTCTATTTACGAAAAATGAACCTCTCTTTTATAATGATTCCAAATGGCCGCCTTGTATGGTATTTTCTGAGTTTCCATCTCCAACTACATTAAATTAGAGCTGTAAATCAGAGTATGATTTTGCAATCAGCTCAATTTTGCTCAGGTTTCTTCCATTTTGTAAAAATTCTTGCCATTTATTCATTTGATTTTTAAATTGCTTCTGCATTTAACAAAATCTGAATATTCATCAGAATTTCAAATTCCCATGCATAATCAATCAAATCAATTTCCTCCATTTTTTCAGCTTTTTTTCTTTTATTTATTCAAATGCAATTTTTATTTTCCTTATTTCCCTAGATTTGCTAAAATTAAGTGTCAACAATGCTAATAACTGGTTTGCACCCGACCTTTAAAATTCTGCCATTGAAAGTTTCATTAAGATTGTTGTCAATGATACCGCATTTGAACTATTTGCTAAAGAATGGCCCGACACCAGTGCTTAACTTCTATCTAGAAGAGCATTAAAACATTCATTTGTCAGCTGTAACAACCCTTATTTGACTAATCTGAAATCAGCCATATTGATACTTTTCGTTATCTGCCAGAACTGCTTTTGCAACTTATCTCCTTTGAAGTTCTTTGACTAGTTTGTGTATATGTACATCGTGCACATTCTATGCTCAGAATATAGCATTAACTCTGCTAATGCATAAACAAATCCTTACAAAAATTCAAACCGATAAATACAAATCAAAAAAATATGCAAGTAATTAATATTAAAAGGGAATTAATTGACAATAGTATTACCTTTTATTAGTCGCTCATGAATGTCTATCCTCCCCCATCGGTTTTTTCAAGGTCAATCATTAAATTTTTTAGGAATTAAAATCAAGTATTCTTATTCTCTATCATTACCACCGCCCAAGCTATCGGCTCCCTACAGCAACCAATAACTCTCCCTTGTATAAACCCTTTAGAAATGATTCATCCAATTCTACAACTGTTATACAACAGCCAAGAAGCCTTGTTTGCATACATCAAAATGGATATAAAATTTATCAAATTTAGGCCTAAAATTAGGGAGTTGCCTCTTCACAACCTTTACATATACCTTACTAGATAGGTTTTGGAGCATGCATTTGCCCGCATAATTCCATACCTGCACATATTCTTCCTTGTACCGACCTATCGATATTTTCATCATCCTCAACTTAGCTCTCTTGTGATGATTCCTTGACACATTAACTCATAATTACTCATTCACTAACAATTGAAATTGAGGACTCTTGATTTCGGGCATTACTTTGATAGTATTGAAAAAATGCTTCAATAATTACACACTTGTTACCCTTCTATTGTCAAATATAATTGAACAAAATATAATTGAACAAATATACTCCTCTTGGAAGGATCTAATTTGGAATGACCAATTCCTACTCAGCGCGCCATAAAACTTTCATGAACAATTGGGTTGTGAGCACTTAGCTTTTACAAATTCTTTCGGATTTCTAATGAATTCAATGCTTCTCTATTTAGTAATGGAGTTCTTGACAACATTTTTTCTTTTAAATTGTTTGGCATCGTTAAATATCATGCCCACAGACAAAACAAGCTTATCAACAGTCGGATCATAGTAAGGATAATTACTTTTTCTTCTACACGCAAGTTATTCATCATCATTACCAATCTCATTCTCCAAACCAGTAGTTTCATTGTAGCAACTTTCTTCATTTGCACTTCTGTTACCTTCAATTGGAGCTCCGTTCCTATTTATTAGCTCGAGCCTTTCTCCTAAAGCTACAAAAAAATTTCTGAAAAATTACATTTGCTTTTATATTGACTATGCGAGTTCATCATTATTTTCGTCACTTGGAAAATTTACTGAAACCAAATATTCATCTTCCGATTTACTGGATAGAGCAACTTCCCATTCTAATCCAATGAAGTCTTCATCGCCCACATTCTCATCCAAGATTTCAAGACATCTCCTTGTTTGTTCATCTTTATCAATATGACTTCTTTCCCTCTCCTCCCTCACTTGCCTCTCATTTTGCCCTCCATCTAACCTTAACTCATCCCCGACCTAATTACTCGCTCGAATAGGATCCCTCACTTCTCTTCTTTCGATGGTGGTGTGCTCATCATAATCCTCACCATCCTCATCATCACTATAATACTCAATATATGCCTTCACTCCGTTGCCGTGAAGATAATAGTATATGATATCTTTAATACCATTATCATCAATAAAAAATCTCAAAACATCCTTCACTTCCTTTCCAGGAACACAATAATGCAGTTTTTGCACTTTGCATTGTAAAAATACACTAAATCTCTCACAAAAACAATAAATGATGGCTTCCAAACATTGACAAAGATAGTACTTTCATTTCCACCGACATATTCTCACTCGTCGATGCCTAAACAAACTCTCCACCATAGCAAATAATGACATCTACCCAATTCTCGTCCACGTCGATATTGCACCCAAAGAGGAAACAAAGTCATTAGTTTTTGGAACCACATAGAAAAATTAGCAACTTCACATGTAGGTCCCTGTTATCTTGTCGAAAGAAACAAAGGCAACCAATTTATTCAATTCAGTCCCCTTACAAAAACAAAGGAAGCCAAATTAAATAAATAAAGTGAGGTCCCACCACTCATTTTTCAATTCAATCCCATTCAGTCTCCCATAGAAGCACTCCAACTTATTAAACAAAGTGAGGTCCCACCATTGTTTCCTTCCAAGCCGAGTCCTCATTTTCCCCTCTGTGCCTATTTTTCTATTCGGTCCCCACAAAAGAAAGCATATCATGTTAGTAAACAAAAGTGAGATCTCCACCACTTTTTCCACCACTTTCCCTCTAAGCCGAGCCCTCAATTTGTCCTCTATGTCCGAACTTGTATGTCGAAATCCTAAATTTTTCACTCAATTGACCCACATAGAAAACATGACAAATCTAAGTGAGTGAGAGTTGGGGACACAGCCACCAAACGACAACTAATGATAGCGCAACTACGATGGTGGCTAAGCGACGGCAGGCGAGCGACAATGGGTGAGCGAGCAACAATGGGCGAGCGAGTTACAATTGGCGTTGGGCAAGAATCGTATTTCATATGCACCGTCGACAAACCCTCGTTTACTCCCCCTTCAACGACGCCATTTTGGCCATAGAGCTATCCGGTGTCGTTTTTGTAAGAGAGTCCATGTACAATGGAAAAACGACATTGTTTCTTAGGAAAAAGGAAAACGGCATTGTTTATGCCATTCCATGTTGACAATTAAATTTTTGCCACGTCAATTTTTTTTAATATAAAAGTCACGTAATTAAATTGGCTAGAATCTCTCGCCAGTGGTATCAAAATTATCGTTTTTTCTTTGATTTGGCACTTAATGATCTGGCATAAACTTTTGACACCAAAGTGAACGTCGTACATAACTTTTGGCACTTTTAGTGTATTTACCTTGCAAATTTGTTTGCCTTTACTTTTCGCAAATTGGCAAAACCAAAGTTGTGACAAGTTTTAGCCATTAATTAAAACTGCTCTTATTCTCACAAGGGGGTGACCAAATTCTAAAGTATAACGACAATGTTGTCTTTCGTTGTTGGGAATGTTCCATTTAGGAGGTGTGTCCTTTTATGCTTTTAATGAGGGACTTGGACGATGAAATTGTCCCGAACACCGCAAGAACGCAGCCGAATCCGATGAGCAAAACATTCAGAACAAAGAGCGGCTTCGACAGGCTTGGCCAGCATATCTTGGTGTAGAATCCGCACGGCAAAACCACGGAAATGAAGATGCTGACGAGCGAACCGGTAAGGCTGAGCACGTAATCGAAGTAAGGGACGGAGAGCGCGAGCGCCAGGATCACCACCAGCAGAACGGAGCCCACCGTGCCCAGCACGGCCGTCCGCACCCACAAGCTCATCGACCCAGGAAGGCTGCGGTCTAGCGGGATGGCGAGGGGAGCGAACTCGAGCACGTACTTGGTCATTGGCGTCAGGACCATGGCCCACTGGGCGACCTTGGCCACGACAAGGTGGCTCGGCAGGCTGAGGGTGATCTGCGAGCTGACGTCGGGGCCGAACATCCTTGCGCCCATGAAGGCGAGGGCCATGTACAGGGACGTGACTAGGGTGTAGCTCACGATCGTCACCTACAAACAATCAATCGATAGATTTCAAAACTTTTTAGTACCCTACCAAAAAAAGAAAGTGATCTCTCGTTTAAGTTTTGATATATTTGTAAACATTTAAAAAGAATGCAATCAAGCCCTTTACATTAGACATCTGTCGACATTAGAATAAGCCACATCGGACCAGCTACGAGTTAAAGATTTGGTTGCTCATTATTTTGTTAGCATTTAGAACTCAGTTGACCCACGTGAAAAATGTTTTAGGAATTCTGTTGCATATATCCCTTATAGAACGAGAGAGCATACCGTGGTGAACTTGGAAGGGTCTTTCATGGACTTATACAAGTCAGGGAAGATAATATGCCCAGAAAGACTGAACACATAAAGCCCTGAAATCATAGGGATGTTACGGATCCGAAGCGCCGGGATCTCATGATCTGACCTGACCCATCCGAAAATGGCGGTCAGAGCCACCGAGGCAAAGATGATGATCGACATGATGATGCCCGCGGAAGAGAGGAAAGAGATGGAGGACAGGTCCCCGAGCCAGAGGCTCGGGAGGGCAATGAGCACGGCGATCACGGTCATAAGCTGGGAGCTGGACATGTGCGCCCACCGGGCGCTGATCCGAGTCCCTGGGAAGACGATGCTGAGGTTGTCATGGAGCGAGATGGTTAAGGAGACGAGGGCGAAGAAGATCTCCAGGTACATGAAGGTTGCTGCTATGATCCTGCCTTTGGATCCATAGGCTTCTTGGCCGATGTCTGTGTAGCTTCTGGACCTGGGTCTCTTGTCAAGGCATTTCCCAAGCAAGTGGGAGGCGTAGGCGCATACCATGCCAAGCCCTATCAGCAGGAATGCAGAGGACCACCCTCCCTTCTCCAAGGCATACGGTATTGATAGCTGTCCCAGCCCTGCCAAGTTTTGTCAAATTTTTGTTCATGAAAACACGAGTCTATAGCTTGAGAATAAGTGCAAATCTACACCAACCACATCAAAAAAAAAAAAATTGAAAAAAAGGACTGAAACCGCTCAAAAGTAAAAGTTTAAATAAAGTTTCCCCACTGTGATTAGCTATACTCATCATATCATTTACTAGAACAAGTATGCCCTTCTAACTCATGAAGAAAAAAACAAAGATCTTATATAAGGCAATTAAAGTCTATTCATTTCATAAGTAGATTTCAACTAAATACAAGTGATTAGATCTTAACTTCATATTGGAACAGTATTTATTATGCAAGTTGACAACAGTGGAGAACAAAACATTAACAAGTAGTGTTCAATTAACAACGCATGTTAGAATTGACCTATATGATAACGACTTTAAGCACTACTTTTGGAATATACTTTCCCTCTTCCCCATCCGCAGTACTTCTAATAAAGCTCCGGCAAAAATGGTTTAGGAGTTGGTACATATCTTAGTGAAAACAGTGACATCATTCATACTTTTAGAAGTTCAAGCTGTAGTGAATTTAAGTGATGGAGGACCCTCTCGGCTTTCACCTGTGAGCATGGCAACCATGTTGATGACAGCATGAGCAAAAGAGCTGTTGCCCCTGGCATTCTCCTCCTCCACAGCCTGCAGCCTCAGCTCCGCCATGCCCGCTTTGCACTCGCATTGGCATACTTTATTCTCCCCTTCCACGGACGACTCGCAGCTGATCCGGGGAGGCGCAGCAGCCAGTTCCGCGCCCTGCATGGACTCGCTGGCGATCTGGCTTCTGCTCAAGAAGGCGGCTCGCAATGGACGTCCATAGTTTCGCGCTCGTTGCTAGCACCATCCTCATCCGACACTTAGATATACAAACGGAAGCCTAAAGAATTACAAACAATAGATCTCAGGGTAGGTAAGGTTCTATGTTTTTGCCTCGCTGATGAGTACGTGAAAGGTTGCGGTGTATATATGAGAGGGAGTGTACAAGCTGGAGTGCGTTCAGCCAAAAAAAAAAAAAAAAAAAGGCTGGCCTGCGCCGGTGTCTGTGTGAAAGAGAGAGAGATTCTGATACAAGAGAAGTTGCCAACGTTAACCAGATGCTTATATTCTGAAAATGAAGATCCGCCTATAGCAGCCAAGATCGGAACCTTTCCTCTTTTTCTCCTTCTTGCTATTCGGCCAAACTTGGATAGGAATTTGCGAGAAAATATTGGCTACGTCTAACGTACCAACACAACAAATCAGAAGGATCAGAAGGATGCGACACGTGTCCGAAGTGGGCCCCAATTTCGGACTCTTTCTTCACTCTCTCCTCTGCATGCTCAGACTCTCTCCTCTCTGTCTCTCCTCACCTCTCCCTAGGGGTGATCGGTTCCGGTTCGGTCCGGTTCCACCCAAGAACCAGGAACCGGACCGGGAGGACAAGTTCTCACTTTTCTAGACCGTGGACCGGACCGGCTATCTTGGAACCGAGAACCGGACCTGACCAACCGGTCCGGTCCGGTCCGGTTCCAATGAACCATCACTTGTTTTCATTTCATTTAACAAAAAAATAAATAGTAATTACTAGTAAAGTAATGCGCGAGATTATGATCCGGTGAAGTATTTTTATTCACTTTGTGACCAACAAAGTGACGCCCTATTAACTTAAAAATGTCAACTTTGTGGAAACAAAGAGAGCCAGGAGATTGAAATCTCCTAACGAAGAATTAAATCTCAATAGAGAGCCAAGAGATTGAAATCCCCTAACGAAGCGTGCTCTTATCCACACCAAAATGCGCAGAGGAGACGAAATCCAACCACCCACCACCCCCGCCCCCGGCCCACCCTCCAAATGCGACATCAATACAACACAATCGCATGTCGGAAACAAACGAAGATGGGACTACAAAGTATAAATGATCAAACAATGAAGCCACGCGGCAATGAAAACATAGCAAAAGAGCTTATCGAGGACGGGACTCGGGACTCACCTCAAACAATGAGAGGGCCTTGGGAATCATCGGGGCAACGATGGGAGACGGGAGATAGTGAAGAGATGATGACGCTGTGGGGAGGAACTAGGAAGGGTTTGGGAAAATAAAAGTTGAATCGAATTACCGCCGAGTTGGATCACAAAAATTGAGGAAATAGAAGTTGATGTGATGGTTACTGTATATTAAAGCAGAAACTAACCAAAAAAAAAAAAGAGAGGGTTTAGCTGTTCGTTTAGGTTTCAAGAGGGAAAGGCAAGTGAGGAGAATTGCAAAAATTTGGAAAATAAAAGCTGATGTGATGGTTACTGTTGAATGTAGTTCAGAAGGAAAAAAGGGGAGGGATTATTAGCTTTGAGTTATGAGAGAAGAAATGAATATGATGGTAATTGGTACTATAAATTATTTCATAAATTAAAATAGATATATAAATGGTCGGTCCGGTCCGGTCCGGTTCCGATCCCAAAACCGGGAACCGGACCAACCGGTCACCGGTTCCAAAAATACGAACCTAAGATCGGACCGAGACCCTCTAGGACTACCCGAAACCGACCGGTCTGGCCGGTTCCCGGTTCGGGCGGTTTCCGTTGCACACCCCTACCTCTCCCCCCTCTCTCTCTCTCTCTTCTCTCCCCCGCACGCTCTCTCAGGCCCAGCAACAAAGAAGCCGTTCACTTGTTCAGCGATTCCAGCAAAGCCATTTGGCGACGGCGGACGATGGGTTTCGACGGAACTGCGGCGGCGCCAACCAGCACGCCTCCCGCCAGAAGCGTGCGTGGGTGCGCGAGGCGTGCGCAGCCTTCGCGTGCTACATCGACGTGCACTTGCCGACCCCCTCACCGGCGGCCACGTGCGAGTCCCTTTAAAGCCCTTCTTCGACGCGGCCGCTGCTGCCCCCTGGCCCGTCGCGACGGGTCTACGTTCTGGAATGAAGAGAGGGAGAGAGACCTGAGGGCGGGCGCAGTGCAGAGGAGAGAGAAGAAAGAGCCTGAAAGTTGGGGCCCACCTCGGACACGTGTCGCATCCTCGTGATCCTTTCTATTTGTTGTGTTGGCTCGAACCAATATTTTCTCGGAATTTGCGGGGAATTTTTTGCACGGAAGGACATGAATGTTTGCCAAAAAAATGCAATCAACTCTTATATGTTTAGAAAAAAATGCAATTAAATCCTAAGCGTCTAATATATGATGCGGTCAAGTCATTTCCGTGACCATTCACTCGGCTTTGCTATTAAAGGACTCCGAAAATTCCACCTACCTCTTATTTAGTACTTTTGAGAATATGTAACGTCAATGTAGCAATATGTCACATTAAAAAGAAAAAAATTACACAGAAATATAGTAAAATTATTTTAAAATGCCACGTTGGTTTTTACGGCGTAAGTTAACCAATTTAGGTGAGTGATGCTTGAAATGACTTGATTTACTAAATTCCCAAGCATTTTTTTTATCATTTAGGTTTTAATTGCACTTTCGGCCAAAAGTTTTAGTCCGTTTTCTTTTTCTTTCGAACGTGTACTACGTTTTAAGAACTTTGCTTCTCATTTCATATGAATTGTTTTGACCGAGATGCTTTTTCCACCTCTAGCAAAGTTGTTCATCTGCTAAATGTTTCTTTTTCGAAAGATAACCAATAAATACAAGCAATGAGATAGAGCAGCCAGGATCGGAATTTTTGTTATTTTGCTCTTTTATTATTATGCCAAACTTGGGTAGGAATTTGGAGGAAATTTTTTGCACGAAAAGAGCAATCAACTTTGGAGTGTTGAATGACCCAAATAATTGCTCTAATGGCCATCTTTCCCACATGGAAAATGAGAAAGTGAGGAGTTCAAATCATCACCTTCTCAAGAGGATTAGATAGAGATGATTTAGTTTCAGATGTGAGGTTTGACTCTCACACTCTATAAAGGAGATAAGGCAAAAATCTTACGGTGAGAATAAGAATAAGAGTAAAGTAGAACCAATAAAAAAAAAAATTCTCAATCATCTTGAATGTGTTTCAATCGAGTCATTCAACAACCAGTTACTCTGTTTTTCTAACAAAGTGATAGAATAATTAAATATTAAATTATGCCTTAATCCAATGGCTTAAGCTTTTATAATAGTCGAGGATGGTCTTACAAAATCTTACATAGTATCAAAATTGAATCCTAAATTTAAATTTTTTTTTCAGGCATTATTTGTCGCTCCAATTAAAAAATTCACACTTAAATTTTTCAAAAATACCAAACTAAGTAGGTGGGGTAATAGAATAGTTATATATTAAACTTTTAGAATAGTTGTCAGTAATCTTACAAAATCTCATGTACATCAAAAATCCCACATGGCTCTTATTATTACTTTTGAGAATTTGTGGAGCTAACATGGCAACATGTCACAAAGAAGGAAAAAAAGTTAAACAAAAAAGTGAAAACCAAAAATAATAAAAAGTAATAAATAAAGCCCAAAAAATGAAGAAAATGAAAACATCATAACAACCTGGCACTTCTGTTTTTTTTTTTTTATTTTCTACGTTTCTTTTGCTTTCATTTTTTAAAATCTATTGGCCACTTCTTCTTTTCTTTTTTTCTTTTTTTGTGGGGCCAATAGAACAATGAAAACAGCGATGACCGGAGCTAGTAGGGACTCGGACACCACTCCTTCAAGTGTCTTCCCAAAGAACAACCCAACTAATCTCTCTACACAATCAAGCAATGGTAGAGAGTAAGGGCGCGTTTAATAATGTTTCTGTTCTGAGGAACAATTTTTAAATAGAAATAGTTTTTTTTTCTATTTTTGTTATTGAGAACAATTTTTTAGCATAAGAATGTGTTTGGTAACTGTAAAAAAAATTATATTCAAGAAATAGAAATGTGTTTGGTAAACTTGTATAATTTTATTGTTTCTTTTAATTTTTCAACATTTTTATTATATTTTTCCTTTTATTCTTTATTCTTTTTTCTTTTTTTTCTTCTTTCTTCCTTTTGGCCAATTGCCGGCCTCAATCATGGCCGATGACCGGCCGACAAGGGCTAACGACCTCACCGAAGCGTCGCCAGCCCTCGACGAGGGCAAGCTCATGCCGCTTGGGCGAGGCCGAGCCTCGCCGGTGGCCTCGGTCGGCTAGCAAGGTCACCGGCGAGGCTCGGCCTCGCCCTGGCCTAGTGAGGCTAAGCCTCTCGCCAGCCGGTGAGGTCATCGGCCCTCGTCAGTCGGTCCCCGGCCATAATTGAGGCCGGTGACCAACCAAAAGGAAGAAGAAGGTCAAAAAAAAGGAAGAAGAAAAAGGAAGTGTTTCTCAAAATTGTTTGCAAGAACAAGAAGTAACTTTTTTATACTTCTTGTTTCTATTCCAAATATATTTTGGGAACAAAAGTTTTACCAAACACGTTTCCGTTCTTTTTTTGTTCCCCAAAACAAAAGAACAGAAATTTTTGTTCCGAAGAACAAAAACACTTTTTGCCAAACAGGGCCTAATTCTCCAAGAATTCCAACCTCCTATTAACAGTTCACTAATTGAATGGCCAAATTATTTGGAGTGGGCTCAATCGGCGAAACTAGCAAATTGATGGCAGAGGGAAGCTAGGCCACTTGACAGGCAAGGTGAACGAATCGGCAAAAAGCAATCTATATTGGGAGATTTGGAGATCCTTAAACTCCTTGGTGATTGCTTGGCTGATCAAATCTACGGAGCCTGCAATTGGAAAACCACGTCTATTTCTTCCGACCCCTAAAGACGTGTGGGACATTGTGAGAGAAACATATTACGATCTGGAAAATTCTTCCCAGCTTTTTGAACGAAAGACAGAACTATGGTAATCAAAGCAAGGGAATTATGAGATCACCATTTACTACAATGAGATGGTGACCTTGCGACAGGAATTAGATCAATGCTATGATGATACATGGGAAAGTCTAGCTGATTGCAAGAGACGAATGAGGAGAGAAGAGAACGATAGAGTATACGTGATTCTAGCAGGACTTAATCGAAGCTTGGATGAGGTGAGAGGCAAAATCGTCAACCGAAAGCTTCTGCCACCCATCGGCAATGTTTTCTCGGAAGTTAGAAGGGGGGAATCTCGAAGGTGAATCATGACACGTGATTTGGAAACAAGTGTCAGTTCTATATCCGAAAATTTCTGCATTTGTATCTTGGGGGGCTGATTTTGAGGAAAGCAGGTGGAAGAAACTGTTGCGATAAAGTGAGCGATCGAACAATAATATAGATAGAAGAAGAAAA